>VZTR01002057.1:0-13074 GCA_013400775.1 Chaetops frenatus
GGAGCTTGGGGTGCCTGCTGGAGCTGTTTCTGCTGCCTTGGCGGGGAGCTGAGGCACCCTGTAAGCTCCTTGCGACCTCACCGGCGCCTGCCCTGTGGGGAGCTATCGAAGCTGGGCACGGTCCCTCCGCATCAATGGAGGAAAGGCAGCTGTGGTGGGAACTTGTATCGCGATGTCCCGTTTGCCTGTGGGCGGTTCAGTTCCCCTTGTGTTCCAGTGGAATTACGCCTCGGTTCCTGTGCCCAGTTCTGGGCCCCTCAATTCAGGAGGGGTATTGAGGTGCTGGAGTGGGTCCATAGATGGCAGTGGAGCTCTTGAAGGATCTGGAGCACGAGTCCTGTGGGGAGCAGCTGGGGATGTTTAGCCTGGAGAAAAGGAGGGTCAGGGGTGGCCTTGCCACTCTGCACAACTCCTGACAGAAAGTTGCAGCCAGGTGGGAATTGGCCTCTTCTGGCTGGTAACTGGTGACAGCCTGAGAGGATTTAAGCTGCACCGTGTTGGACATAGCAAGAATTTCTTCACATAAAGAGTGACTGTGCATTGGAATGAGTTGCCCAGGGAGATGGGGAGTCACTGTCCCTGGAGGTGTTTAAGGAAAGCCTGGCTGTGGCACTCGGTGCCATGCTCTGGTTGATAGTGGGGAGTTTGGTCATGGGTTGGATTTGATGATCTTGGGTCTTTTACAACCTAATTGATTCAGCTAAAGGTGGCTGGGGGCAGTGGTATCAAAGTGCCCTGTTTTGTCTATGGGCTTCCAGTGGAGATGGGCTCTGCTCCTGTCAGGCACTGAGCCATGCTGTTGGAGTTGGAGGAAGCTGAGGGGCTCACAGGCAGCACAGGGCAGGGGCTGCAAGGCTTGGACTCATGGCAGCATCTCCAAAGCATATCTTTGGTGAGCTTGATGGCAAGGACTGCCCTCATCCCAGGATGCACAGCCCTGTAGTTGATGCACAGGAGGAAGGGTACTGCCTCATCATTGTTTCCTTCCTTGCCCCCCTGAGAAGGTTCAACAGGTGGAACTGGATGCGGGGGGCATCACTGCAAGGGGAATGTGTTTATGGAGAGGGTTGATGACAAACAGCCTCTGTTGTCTCTCAGGGTTCTCTTGTGAACAGGCACAGCAGCCTTTAGCTGGCATTTGGGGATGGCCTGTTTGACCTGGGCACTCTAAGAGAAACTGGTGCTGTGCTGGTTCTGATGCATGAGCTTACGTGTTTGTCCCCATTCCCTCATGTGATAACATTTGCATTGCCAGCTGACCTTTTTATTGACTACTCTGGTGCCTGTAGAGGAAAGGTGCTGTTTAGCCCTGCTCAGTAAGTAGGTCCCTGGGTCTGGCTTGTTCTGTAAAACATCACAAGGAAGGTGACTTTTTCCTAATCAAGTGGACATTAGTTTCTACCTGGTAAATGGTTTTTACAGCTTGGTGCCAGTTTTTGAAGGATGACTGACAGTGTGCACAGTCAGAGGCCCATGATAGTTTATTCTGTGGCTGACCAGTACACCTCCACCTCTGATGCTGAGACAGAAGTTCATTTACCTGAAGTCCATAGGAAAATTACCTGTGGTTTGGACATGGGCTTGGTGGGGCTTGAACCAGAAATCAGTTATTTCTAGGCCATAGGTTCTTTTCATAATTGTTTTTATTACTGTTTGATAGAGATCCTTGTGGCCTATTACTTTTTTTCCATGATCCATTGGGAAATTTGGCCTTTGTTTACAAAACACTGTCAGGTGTTTTGATCACAGTGTGTGTGCTTCCTTTTCCTAGCAGTAGCTCCTTGCCCCAGAGAGAGCAGTCATTGAATTTGGACGGGTCTGTGGCCCCAGGTCCTGCTCTCTCCAGTGGGCACTGTTTGGGCATGATGTTAAGGAAAGTACTTCAGGAGCTGACTTTTCCCAGTTTGGTGAATAGGTAGCTTTTAATGGATTCAAAACTGATTTTAATCAAGGTAGCCAACAAGCTCTACTGCCAGCAATGAGGATCCTCAGTCTAGCTCTCTCTGTAAGCCACACCTTCTGAAGGTGTCAGCAGTGTGAGCTTGCCACCTTCTCTTGTCTCGTGTATGTTATTGTTCAAAACAGTCTTCATCCTGACTTTCATGATGGCCAGGACCCCAGTAAGTTTTCTGCTTCAAGGATGAGAAGGTGCTGCAGAAGTGCAGCTCTTCTCACATGACATGTGGAGACTTTGTTTATGAGTTAAAGCAATGTATTCAGAAACAATTAGTTTGGTCATAAATCTAAGTCCCTCCCTCCTCCTTCCCTCAATTTATTTTTTTGCCAAGATAAGGTCCCATACAGGGGAAAATGGTTTATTAACTGAGTTCCATGAACAGCTAAAACACCCCTGAATATCTTTTGCAGGTATTTTTATTTTAGAGATTCCTTTTGCAATCAATTCCACTTAAGTCAGAAAGTCTTTCAAGTGTGTTTACAGCTATCAGAAAAAAAACCCCAACAATAACTGAGGAGAAATAATAGGAAGCAGTAGCTGATAAGTTTTTTTTTTTTCCTTTAGGGAATGTACTGTGGGTTATATTTTTGGTCAAGCTGTACATTTGACTGAAGAGTAAATGTGGTTTCTGTGCCAGGAAGCTGAGAGCTTCCTTCAAACACCACAGCATTGACATGATTTACTAAGAGTCCTTCCATAACTTACCCATTAGTTAATTGCATTATAATTTGCTTGTAAAAGTCTTGTCAGAAACTAGGAATAGTATCTAGAAATGTTTGCCAACCAAACATGATGGTATGTCAATGTTATCTTTGTTCTAGAGCTATAACCTGAGCAGTGTAAAATATCAATCTACCACAATAAAAATGTGGGTTTGTGTCTGCTGTTTAAAAAAAAAATCAAAAAGAAAACAACCCAAAAATCCCCAACAGTTTACTCTTCCCAGCTAGTTTGGACATCCAGCTCCTAAAGTCAAGAACTTTTACTTGTACCCAGGCAGCTCAGATTCATAAAGGATGAAAATTAGCAGGTCAAGCCAAACATGCCAAGTGTCTTTCCAGTTTCCTTGTATGTGGCCTAATTAAGCAAATGGGAAATCTCCCAATGGTGCCAATATAATAATAAAAAAAATAAAACCAGCGGAGTCCAAACCAAAAGGAGATCTATTTCTTCCATGTAGGGCATCAGCCTTCCTCTCTGCCTAGTCTACACCACATTTAGGCCAAGTGCATGCCTTGATGAAGTAAGTTTTTGATCTGCCTTACAGATAAAGAATCCTGAAGGGCAAGTCACCTGTCTGAAGTCCTAAAGGAAGTGGCCACCTTGAAAGCCAGTCCTTTAGCCTCCTCCTTCCCTCTTGCTGTAGCAATTAACTCACTGGTGTTTGTCCATGGGTGGTAGTTTGCAGCTGGGCCCACGGGTGCTTTGATGTGTTGCTGTCATGACAGCCCTGACAAAAGGGAGAATTCCTGTGCTCTGGATAGGATTTTCACAGAAGAGAGAACTACCTGTTCATACAGAAAGGGAAATCCAAAGCTTTTGATACGCAGAGGGGGAGCAGGAACTCCAAAATGTTGCTGGCCTCTAGTCTAACACAGGCCCTTAGCTGTGGCTGGAGAAAGGAAGCCTACGAGCCCCAGATCAGTGCAGCTGAAGTGTCTGATACAGGCGTGGGTTTGTGTGGGGTAAAGGCACCTCCAGGGTGGCATTGGTCAGGCTTCCCTGTTGGAGGACTCCAGGAGGAAAAAACAGCTCTGTGTTCCTGCTGAGAGAATTCCTGGTGTGGAAAGCCTGGAGGCTCAGAGGAACACTGATCTTCTAAGAGCTCTGGGTCTCCAAGCTTATCCTCTGCCTCCATGGGTGCAGCAAGCACTCTTTAAATCCTACAGCAAAGCCATCAGAAATCTCTGTGGTCTGTGTTCCTGTCCATCTGTGAGTTCCTGCTGGTCTCCCCATGTGAAGGTGATTTACTGCCTGAACTGAAAGTTTGTCCTGCATCCATAACCTGTATGCAGGAGGCTGTACCTCTCGGAGACCCTGGCTGGCTCTTGGGTGCTAAAGCTCCAGACTGCAGTGAGTTGCACAAGCTCATCCCTTAATCCTGGTGTGACCCACCTTCCTGTCTTCCACAAATAGGGCACAAGCACCTCCTCCTGCCGTTCTGAAAACCTTTCCTATATTTCACTATCATCTTGATGCAAGTCATTTATTTTTCTACACAATTTTTTCAGCTTGTGTCTCAGTTGAAAGCTGAATTATTCAGTTTATTTCACACCAACACAGCAGCTGCTTTAAGCTTCAATATGGCATTTTGCTGGCTTTAAGTGAGCAGTAGTTGCTGTGGCAAGAAAATGCAATGGCAGTAAGTTTACTTTGTGGTATGTTCAGAGACACTTAATTGAATTAAAAACCCAATCAGAAAAATGTAGTTTGACTAACAGGCAGCAAGCAAGACCAATGAAGTTCAATTTATGTTCAAACCTAAAATTATTCCAGAACTTGGAGTTTGTAAATGGAGCAGAACAGGGAAAATTCTGAGATGGTTAGTAGAATCCAGCAATAACTCTATTAGATAAATATTAATGCTTTGCAAAACAACAATAGAATATAGACCAGAATGGGAATAGAAAATTTAAGTTGTACAGTAAGGCATTTAATATTAAATTAAATCTTTCTGTGCACTTAGAGGAAATTTGTTTTCTTCCTCTTTTCTGAATTTAGAAATATTTGGAAGAGGTCTAGTGAGTTGTGGTAGAAATAAAAGTGAAATAAAACCCCTTTCCCTTTCAGTTTTAAAGGGTAAACTGGAGAGAACATATTGATGCAACTTGATCCTGAAATAATTAAATTTCCCCAACATTTTACGATATCAAAATTGCTTTTTTTTCTGTGAAGTGCCCATGCTCCCCTTTTTCAGTTTTGTTTCAAGAACCAGCAAAAAACCCCTTGGCCTTAAGCATGGGGCACAAGCATCCAGCACATGCAACACTTCACTTAATCCTAAACTGGCTTGTTAGCAGAGGGAACACATCAGGGATAACAGCCCCCTGGGACTGAGTTTTCATATGTGATTTCATCCTGCCATTAGAGGCTCAGTAAATTCAGTATTTTCCTTGCAGTCAGAAGCGAAGGAGCGGCGGGCACCCCCTCAGTGTGAAACTGAGTGGGAAGGACAGACAGACCTGCCAGTGACCTACAGCAGCCTGCAGTCTTGCCTGAGCAGGACACTGCCTGTGCTCTGCTAGCTTCCTGCTGTATCCTGCTGCATCCTGGAGAAGCCAAAGCACAGAAGGACCACAGCAGGACACCTCGCATGTGCTGACACAGCTGGAAGGGGAAGGAAGTCCTGGCCATGCCCTGCTGCTGTGTAAGGCTCCCCCTGATCAGCTGCAGCAAGGCAGGATGAGAACTGAAGTTTTTATACCGCTGGTTGCATTTGGCTGGGGAGTGCTGCACCACCGGGAAGCTATTCTGGAGCCTTCCCCTGCCTGCATTCAAAAAATGGGAGAAAATGCATAATATCCTCGGTTATTCAAGTCTCCTGTTCCAAGGGACACTCAGACAGGCTTTTAGGACGCTTTTAGTACTTTCTGACAGAGGAGGGAGCTGTCAGCTCAGCATTGAGCTGCTCAGCAGGCAGAAGTGCCCACCTGGGAGCTGGCTAAGCTGTCTGGGCAGCCCATTGAAGGGACATGTTCAGCTTGACTTGCAGGAGATGGAGCTAATTTGGAAGTGCTTAAATCTTCTGCTTTAAGTGCATGTATGGAGTCTTTGTGTCCTTGTGCAATGAAAACCACAGTCACTAGTCTGCAGGGACAGTGAGAGCAGTGGGCCTGAGAAGCTGTTTGGACGTGGAACATTTGGCAGTGGGATCTTGCAGTTTTTGTTGCTGTAGCAGTGTCCCCTCCATTGTACCAAGAGTCCCCGGAAAACTGGACAACACCTTCATGCCAATGTGCAGAGCCAGAGCACCCTCCTCTGTGCCACAGCAATGCAAGCAGCCCTTTTATCTGGGAGACCTGCCAGACAGCAGAAACAGGCAAGGAAACAGCTACGTTAAACTGGTCTGAGGTTGAGCCAAGCCAGCGTGGACTGGTCTGAAGCAGAATAACAACCTGATTCTATCTGCTGTTTCTCCTGGTACAACCCATCAGCAGCCTTCCTGCCTCAGCCAGTGGCAGTGTTGTGAGGTATGGCTTAATTACAACCCTGAAATAAAAAGAATTTCTTCATTAGATGTTGCTTTACAACTGCATCAGTCATCTTCTGTCCAGCTGCTGGTGGCAGAGCTCCAAGTGGGCTGAATGGGGCTGGTTTGGCAGGTATGTGAAGTGGTGGTGGTTGGAACATGCAGCTGGGCAGAACAGGGCTGAGTCAGAAGCTCCCTGTGACGTCGCTAAATTCAGTTTGCCACAAAGATCTTTTTCTCCTTCATGCTGGAGCTGTCTTTATGCAGTCTTTCTGCCTTCAGAAATGTGGCTCAGCCCCAGTTTCTGCAAGTCACACACATTCATTCGTTGGCCGTTGGAAAAACGGGACTGAGAAAATGTGGTGTCTGTGTTACATGTTTGGGGACTGGTTTCCACCGTGCTTGTCCTCTGGCAGCAGTTAGGTGACAGAGATTGAAAGCATGTCTTCCCACCCAGGGTATTGTCCTTTATTTCTCAAGCCACAGAGATAATCCCTGTTGGATGACTCCATTTTAAACTGTAGGGGGACCCTGAACTGATGATTTAGGAGCACGCACTGTCTTTGTTGTGGTTCTGGGTTTGGTGTGTTGCTTTGTGCCCAAGAAAGATGGATTGTTACTCAGACAAGGCTAAATGTGGAGGTAATACCAAACGCTGTATGAAATGGAATCTCTTCCCAGCCCCAGTCAGTCCCCCAGTCCTCCAATCCCAAGTTCTTCTTTTCCCCAGGAACTGGTGCTAGAAACCAGCAGTCAACACACCGGCATCATCTTAGCGTTAATGTTCTGAACTGGTGGGGATTAATGGCAAACCTTGTGTGTCATGTACAGCAGAGACTGACTCACATCAGCTCACTTGATCACTTATTCCAGGAAAAATAACACTCAAATTTGCCAGAGAACTGTCCCTGACACACTGAAATATTTGTGAATTCAAAGCTTTCGCAACTCAGAATTACAATTTCTGGACATTTTCCTCTAAAATTGTTCATACTGAAATGTCAGGATTGTACAAAGAGCCTTGACAGACTCTTCCATTTGAGAAGAGTTTAAAATTTACCACTTGGACCAATAGGAGCCTTTGTTCCAGGTAACTCAGCTCAAACTAATGTGGAGTTGCACAAAGACCTCCCAAGGAAAAAACAAGTCATAAACTTGGGATTTAATCTCTCAATTGCATGGAGAGGTTTTTAAAACATTATTTTAGCCTCAGTAACCCAGGAAAGGGCTGTATCTATCTAGAAAATACAGCTTTTCTCAGTGACAGACTTGATAGGGTCCTTTCATGTTAGGGGTTTTTTTTCTTTTTTTGGACAAGACACAAAAGGTACAGGAGCAAGCACTGCAGAGGCATAAAACCTCCTCTCTTGTATGCAAGGAGCATAGGTTTCATAATTAAATGAGAAAAAGGCTTGTTTTTGGGCTTTTTGAGTTTTGGCACGAGCTCCTGTGGGATATGTGTGACTGGCCCTCCCCAGCCTCTGCACAGTGTTGCACTTCTTTAGAAAAACAGGACCTTTGCTGGTACTGGAGTAAACGGAAGAAAATGTAGGGGAAATGCCCTGGGCAAGGGGGAACAAACTGGGTGTGAGGTGTGGTGGATGGCTCTGAGTTAACTGCTACAGCTGAGCACCTCCTTTTAATTTACTTAGTAAGGCCATATCCCAAGGCTGGAGATCCTCCTGTGCTCTCAAAGTGATTCAGTGAGGGTTGTTCAGACGTGGCTGACTGATTCTTGGCTGGTAGCAGGACCAGAACCACCTCATAAACTTATAAAATCTTGGGAAATTGATTTACCTACAAAACCAAAAAAGCCCCACCCAAAATATGCAAAGTTGAGCCTATGGCTGTGACACTTGGAGGAGAGAAAGGAGGTCACTTTGAGGTGGAATAGTGTCAGAAATCACCTGTCTCTTATAGCCTTTATTATGAATGGTGTGTCCACTACAACATGAGGTAGTAGGAAAAGAAAGGGAAATATGACAGTATAAATAATCAGGGTTTCTGAAAGCCCTTTTGGAAGCCCTCTTCCTCCTCAGATTTACAGTAGCTCCCCACAGATGTTCTGTAGTTAGAAGAATCTCATGAAGTATTTTTGCAAGACAGTTTTTTTTGCCAGGAAGGAGATGAAATCTTAAACCAAAAATGTCTTTTGACTTTAAATTTGGAGCTGTCGCAATGTAATTCTTTAGAGAGCTGCCAAAGAGGTTTTTTAAAGTGCTATTTATACATGTGCAGGAGTACAACAGGGCTATAAGAAATTAATATTCTGGTTTTGAAGCTAGCAATTAAGGTTGGAACAAATGTTCCTGATTGTTGTTCCTTCTGCAGTCACTCTTGTAAAACTAAAGGAGAACCACAGACATGAAAGCCCTGTTGGTGTCGTTACCGCTGGGCTGCTTTGCTTTGTGGAGCATCAGGCTCTGGTTACAGTGATGTTGTGTAAGGCCCTTAAAATCCTGCTGAGATCCCTGAAGCCTGTTAGGGGATCCTTCATTAAAAATTCTGGAAGACAGTCTAAATTGTCACTTGCTGTAGAGAATGAGTTTGTTGACAAGTCCGCATTAAACCCAGCACTTTTTGCAAGCACAGTTTGCAAACCCAGAGGGACAAAGTGTGGTGTGTTCCTGATTGCCTTCATGGTTCTGTCTGGGTGGAAAGTGGAAAAACACTCTGGGTAAACTATCTCATGTTTTCAGCAAGAAAAACACCCTAAACTTATTCTAGACTTTGTGTACAAGAGAGGAGGTTAAAAAAAAAAAAAAAAAAAAAAAAAGACAGGAAGGCCTGGTTTGTTGATGTGTATTCTTCTGTAGCTCAAAGACAATGGAAGATAATCCTCAGGGTAAAGAAGGAAGTACACAGTTGCTGCTAAGGCAATGCAAGTTGAAGGCATGCCACAGGAGGAGAAATAAGAGAATATTTCAAAGCAAGTGTCCCTATAAAATACATTTTTCACCAGGAAAAGGTGTGAATAGCCTCGTGCTTTGTTGTGTGTGTCTGTGATACACTGCAGTAGGAGGTACAAATACTCCCAGCATGGGCAAAGGGAGATAGTGTCCTGTGGATCAAACACAAGTGTCTGTGAGATGCATTGCTACCAATGTAAGAACAGATCATTCTGAGCACTGGCCCCTGCCTGGCACCACGGGAGGAATTTGGCCAGACCTGTTTGGTCGTGAGTCAAAGTTGCGCACCCAAGTTCCAAGTGGCTGGAGCTATAAACAGCTTAAAATGATTTTCAGGGGAGTTCAAAGATGAATAATGCATCTCTTCAGGCTCGTAAGTGATCTTTTATTCACAGAAAATCAAAGCAATGTACAAATGTAGTTGCTGGCCTTGGGGAGGGCAGTCTGAATGACTGCTTGTCATTCACAGTAGCTACCAGAGGTGCTGTGACATCTGAAAGGAAGAGATGAAAGCTCCATTGCAATTTGTTAAATAAAAATCACCTCAGTATCTTGCTAAATAGTTGATAATCAGAGGTGCAGAATTCCAATCTCCTGCTTAGAGCTTTGAGAGTAAGAAAAGGAGCTCATAGGCTACAACCTACAGACGTTTTTCTTCCATAACTTTATGGAAGCTTGCTTGTAGTATCCATGGAGATTCCTCATTACAGAATTAATTGTCCTGCCACTCTGTGTCTTGGCATTCCTGAGTGTTTTGCTTGTCACTGCCATCCATTCTTTTCAGTTTGGTGGCTAGTTTTGTTTTAGCCGCTGGATCCTACAACACCCAGGTTTGTGTGGTTCAGGACTGGGATCTGAACACAAGGTGAGAATTTAAACTTGACCCTTCTGGTTTCCAAAGGCAGGAGGTAGGAAAGATTATGTGTCTGTCTGAAAAGTTCCTTCATAACTTAAAAACTGCATCTAATTATGAGACCATTTTTGTTAGTAGATCCTGGGGGAAAAGAGTTTGCCATTTAGCATTTGTGACCTAAGCGGACAGTTAACCACACAATAATTTGTGTATTTCTTAACACTTTTAAGTTTGTCTGAAAAGATGTACATGCCTTTTCTTACTCTGTAACACTGAAATTTTTATTCCTGTCATAAGAAAAAAACATCCTAGTCCTGCAGTGGGAAATGAATTTAAGTCTGAGGGCGAACCAATAGATCAATAATTAATCCTTCAGTTCATTTCCTCTTTTGTGTTAGCAGAGGCACCAGAAGGTCAAGGGCTAAAGTACTGCCGAGCTCCTCACACTGTTTGCCTTTCATAGGCCTGGCACTTGTGGGATGCCAGGTTGTATGTATGTGAGCCCTTCCTGGTCTCACCCTGAGGTTTTCCCATCGACAGCAGCTGCATTTCAACAAATGAATAATGTTTTAGAAAATGTATTGATCATACAAGAAGCTCCGCATTGGCAAATATTAAAAGTTTATGTGTCAGTACTGGGTGCTGATTAGTGGAATCCGTTATGCAGAGGGGTAATAAACCCTTGCTGCCTTGTGTAGCCTTTGTGAACGATTCCCAGAGAGCTTCCTGCTCCCAGCACTACTAACCCCATTCTTAGGGAGGCCAATGGGCAAAACCTCGTTGACTTAAGTGAGCCACAGCCTGGTCCTGGCTCACCGGACCAAGCAGCACCCAAGTAGCTCTTAGTGCCCTCAGTCTGTCCACACAGCCCAGTCCTGTCTGCTGCCAGCACAGTCCCTGCCCTCTACAGTGTCTTTACTCTGGAGAGGACCTACCAGGTGAGCATTTCCATGTGTTGCATTTCTTCTAGTTTTTCCCACAACTGATGGTCTCCCTTGGTTGCAAGGGACCAAGGGCTAGTCTTGGTTCATCAACAGTAATATAGAGTTGCTGTTATGGGCAGCCAGGAAGGACTTGGGAGTGGAGCCTGTCTGTGTCAGTGGAAATTCCCCAGGGCTGCGTGATCTGTTCTGGCCTCTTGCCTGCCCCCCTAGGGAGAATATTTCCATGCAGAGTTAGTCAGAGCCGTTTGTGTGTTGCCATGTTCCCAAGGTGATCAGTGTCCTTATCACATCTATTTGCTTACTGGGCACCTGAAGTGACATTTGCAAAGCTCAGCTCACCTTGTCCAGCAGGTAAAGGCAATTGAGAAAGGAAGGACAACAAAGTATCTTGTCCTGGAGCAGAGGACGAAGGGTCCACCAGGTGTGAGCAGAGCTGGGAAGCCAAGGACTGGGCCAAAGCTGAGCTGAATAGCCCAGCACAGGTACCCTGCTGAGACAATGTGGAGTATTGGGGGAGTGAGATGAGCTGACTGCCCTGTTGAGCACCATTTCTGCTTCCTAGTGCTGGGATGAAGCATTAGGGATCCTCCATAGAGAGGATAAAGTAGATGGAGAAATGTTGGCTGGAGGTTGAGAGGTGGGGCAGCTCACCCACATCTGCTTCTGCTCACAACCCACCTTCGCTTCTGACTGCCACTTAGAGAGAATTCAGGTGAGAATGGGCTGATCTGCGTCCCCTGTTAGAGGGGCCCAGGCACAAACAAATCTGTTGGGACCAGGTGCCTGCCATACCCTGACACGCAGGGCCCTGCTGGAGAGCACATTTTACATCCTTTTGCCTCACCGCTTTCCCAATCTACTGGCTGAGAGTGAAGGCATGAGGCTCTTAAATGAGACCCAAATTTTAGCGTTTGCCGTTGTAATGGAGGAACATATGTGTTCTGTACTAAATGTGTGCAGATTTAAAGAACTTTAAGGCTGGAGGAAGGAGAAGTGCTGATGGCCAGAGCTGGCAGCTACAGAGCTTCTGAGTTCTGCTCCTCTTCTTGCCAGTGATTCACTGCATGGCTCCAGGCAAGACACGTAACCAAGCTGGAATATTTTCTTACAGCTGCAAAAGAGTTATAATGCCAAATACAAGGAGGGCCTCTGAGGTTTAACTAATTCCAGTTTATGGAAAGCCTCAAGATCCTCACTAGGAAGCTGCTGGAAAAAGGCAAGTATTAAAGTATAGCAGTATTTCACACTGCTGTTCATAAATGAGCACATTGGTGAAAAGCAGTGGCTGGGCTCCCTCTGCCAGAAAAAAACCCCTCCAAAACCGACCCCAGCGAAGGGGGTTGGCACGTAGGGAAATGGATGTGAAACCACAGCAGGAGAGGCAGCAGCAAACTCCACTGCTCCTGGTTGCTGCATCTGAAGGTAGCTCATGGACCAACATCGAGCAAACTTTCCCTGCTAAGAGGGTTGAAGAGGCTGGAGAAAGTTCAGAGAGGTGTGGAGATTGCTTCTTAGCCCTCCTGATGCTCACCTTGTTGGGCAGTGCTGAGATGTCTGGCTGGTTTTCCTTCCAGCTGGGCAGTGGGAAAGGCAGAAGCCAAGATGTTTCTGCCAGGTTGCAGCAGCCCCAGCGATGGAACCTGCGAGCAGCTGCTCAGACCCCTCTCTGGGTTTGTTGGGAAGGGTTTGTGTGCAGCAGAGCAGCTCTGCCCACTGCCCCGACCGGCCAGGCCAGGCCGGGCCAGGCCGTGTGGTCAGGGCCGTGACGCTCGGCTGGTGCAGGGTGGCACCTGCTCGTCCAGCGCCTGGGGGAAGGGGCCCGTTTACCGGAGGCTCCGGCTGTTCGGGAGCCTGAGGCTCGGGTCAGCCACCGGGGATGGGCGCCGGGATGCCGCAGCCCCAGCGGGCTGTAGGACACGGCGTTGTTCAGCGCTCGGGACCAGCAGTGCCCTGGAGGGCGCGCGGACTGGGAGGGGAGAGGAGAGCCCTGCATCCACAGCCCTCCTGCTCAGCACAGGGAGAGGGGCTCCCGGGCTGCAGGGCTGGGCAACCGGCGAGGCGCTGGGAAGGGTCGGGAAGCAGCCGGGAGCTGTGTGGAGCCGCGTGCAGCTCGGGGGATTCGAACCCCTCCGCGCCNNNCCGGGCCCTGCAGCCGCCCGCCCGCCAGGGGGCGTTCTCGCCGCGGGGCGCTGCCGCGGCCCCGCTGGGACTCGCGAGCCCTC
>VZTR01002057.1:13207-54827 GCA_013400775.1 Chaetops frenatus
AGGCCTGCTTGGAGCCGGAGGGCGCCGGCCGGGTCCCGCAGCGCTCCGTCGGTGGGCACGCCCGTGGCGTGGGCTGCACCGGTGCCGGTGCGAAGGGCGCTGCCTGCGGGCAGGCGAGGCCCAGGGCTGCGGCTCTGGGCAGGCAGGCCGGGCTGCGGGCCCGCTCGGGGCAGACTCCCACCCTCCGCCGGGCACGGGCACCGGGAGGGTCGACGTCCCGGCCGGAAAGGGGAGGTGACATCCCCGGCCCGTGGGGAGGGCTGGGGGGAACTGGCAGTGCCTGCCAGTGCCGGCGGGGAACGAGCCACGGGAACCGGGAAGAACAACCAAAAATACCCTGCTTTCCTCTGGGGCGGCTGCCATCAGGGCCCTGGGGCTGGGCGTGGGGCTGGCAGCTCGGGGGAATCACCGGAGCCGTGATTGGGAGTGCCAGGTCTGTGTTGGTTACAGGGAGGAGCTGAGGCGCTGCGGGAACGGGTGTATCCCTTCGGGAGCTCTCTGCTGCCAGGGCACCCGGGAGCAGCTCCGGCCGCGGCTCAGGTGTCTCCGGGGAGGGCCGGGCTGGGACACCCCAGCAGAGGCAGGGCATCGTCCTCTTTCACCGTTCCTTTCCCGTTTCCGTATTTCTTGCTGCCTGTGCGTTCAGCCGCAGAGTTTTGGGAAGAAATCTTGGCCTGCGTGGTCTGGCAGGAGGAGTTTCTCCTCGGGACACCCCGCCTTTGGGGAGCAGGTCCGAGGTGACCGGGTGCCTTTTGGCTGTTCTGCCGCAGCCGTTTTGCTTTTGGTCCCTTGAGTTTGAGAGGAAGCAATGATACTTATTTTTTCCTGCTGCAGCGCCACAGATCCCGCATTCCTGTGGATCAGATGTCTTGAAGCGTTTCTGGGCTGAGCTGGTTTTTCAGGTGAGTGGGGTCATGGTGTGAGATGGTGTGAGATGGTACCTGGCCCAGGAGCATGGCCCTGGTTTGGGCTCAGCAGGGCTTGGTTTTGCCATACATCTGTTTGCTGGGCTCAGGCAGAGCGGAGCTGCCTGCGCTTCCTACCAGGATGTGGCTTTTCTCTTGTAAAGCTGAGTGAACAAGCAGCAGCCTTGGTGAATGACACTTTGTGGACAAAGTGTGTTTATAGCACACAGAGGTAAAGGTGGATTGTTTACTTCAATGCTCACTTCCAAACCTGCCTTCTGTGAAAGTCCCAGGGGAGCATTGCAGCCACTCCCTGTGTGACCAGAGCTGTGTTTCAAGGGAGTATAAAACACAAACAACTCTCCTGAAATGGTTTGGGTTGCAACTCCCCAGAGTGGTTGCACTTGGTGGGTGAAAACAAGCAGGAGGCATTCACAAACCAGGCTGCTGTGTCCCACAGTCAGTGCAAGAAAAAAGATGCCAAACAAAACAGGAAGCCTTTGCTGAAGTTATAAAAAGTCTTTTAGTTTAAAAAAAGCCATCTAAAAGGAATACCAGTAATTTATTGTATCTGAATGTGTTTGGAATGCTTTTCCTTCAGCTTCCTCTGAGCCTCTCTGGGTGCTTGGGTCTGGATCTGAACTGGTGTGGTCCTCATTTGGGTCATTGCAGGAAGGTCTGGGCTTCTAGATTTATTGACAGAGAGGCTGTCCTGTTTCCAGTGGGTCTGATACCTATAAATGACAAATTATTTTATTATGGTTCCCTGATCCTTAGCCCAGTGCTGTGTATCTGTTATCTGTTGCATGATGCAGGCTCCCAGGTTGGTTTTTGGTCTCTCCTGCGTTCAAAACTGGATTTGAACAGTTTTGAGGAGATGGAGATGATGCCTCTCTGTCCTCCCTTCAAAACCACCTGGTTCCCAAGTGGCGCTGAAGCAAGATAATTTGTACCTGGTGACCAATGGGAACAGGCTGATGCAATGTGGCACTAATATGCAGGAGGCTTCTGGGGGGTTTCCACTCTATTAAGCTTCACGCATAAGAAGAATTGGAAGAGAGCGCATTTTGCTGCAAATAAGTCACTTTAGAAAGCCGTTCTCTGCCCGAGTGGTAGCTTGACTGCCCTTGTTTTTCTTCTCTGCTTTTGCTGCCAGTGCCTCAGGAGCCGTGGCGCACCAGGAGTCCATCATGACCGACTGGGTGCTGCTGGGGCTGATCGCGGCGCTGGTCGCGCTGCTGCTGCTGACCCTCTTCGGTTTCATGGTCTACTCGGGGCTCTTCACCGAGGTGGTTGTGAGTGCTGGCTCCCCCCCTGTCGGCAACATGACACTGGCCTACAAGTTCAGGGTGGGCCCGTATGGAGAATCTGGGCAGCTCTTCACCGACGGCTGCAGCATCTCCTCGAAGCTCTGCTCCATCGGCGTCTACTACGACAACCCTCACACGGTAAGGTGTGCCTGGAGAGGCCAGCAGCTCGGGACGGTCCCTCGTTGTGTTTCAGGAATGTGCAGCTCATCCTCTGTAGGTGAGCACTGGGGTTCGCAAGGTCTCCCTACAGAGACATCTACAGAGGACCCTCTGTGGGGAAAGGCACGTGAAAGCAAGATGGGGTTTTGCATAATCCTGACTGAAAGGCATTGGGCAAGCAAAGCTTGGTATCTTCTGATAGCCTCTGCTGAGCAGGGTATCAGCAGGATAACAAACCTTGTTATGGAAAAGAAGCCAGTGTTCATGACCCCAAGGTGAGGCATTCCTTGGCATATTCCCTGGAAGTGCAGCCAAGGCTCCTTTTGGACTTGCAGCTCTGTGGCTGGAAGCAGATGGTCTCTTCTCAAAAGCTCGGTCTGTTCTCATCCATACTCCTCTTGTTTCTAGTGCTCTCATGTGTTTCTGAGCTTCCCTGTAGTTCTTCCATCCCCTGAGAGTTCTTACTGAGACCTCAGGTGCTGCGTGCTGAGGGCTCCTGTCTGATGAAACAGTTGCTCCATGATGCTCCTCAGGCTGAGAGGTGAGCAGAAAGCACAGCACGCTGCCTGATGGCTGCCAGCCAGAGCCCAGTACTCCATGGGAACAGTTAAAGGCAAGGGACAAACAAAAGTGCATCAGAACTTGCTGGAGGGGGTGGAACCTGGCTGCTGATACTGAGTGACTGTGGGGTTTCCAAATAATGGCATGTGGGCATTTGTCTGGGGCAGACAGCCTGGCTCCCTGGTAATTCTGCAGTAGCTACTGTGACCCTGGAGGAATCCGTGGGGAGGAGGGACAAAAGAGTGGCCAGCAGCTGTGCATGTGTGCTTGGGCACGTGTGTTGGGGGCTGGTGCAGGGCACAGTGCTTGGGCTGGTAGCTCTCACCCAGTGCTTCTGCTCTGGGGGTGGCTGGTCCTGTTTTAGAAACCTTGTTTCATCGCTTGCAAGATGGTATTCCCAAAGATTGGACCTGCTTTGAGGGAAGAACTTGACCATGGAAACATAGTGCTGAGTGAGCTGTGACAGGAAGATATTGGAGGTGAGAAAGCACAAAGCTTGGTCGTGCACAGAGGAGCCTGGTGTGCTCAGCCACCTTGTGTCCTTGTATCCTGTGATGTCTCTGCCTACCTGGATCACGGGAGGTAGAGAAGACACTGTGGTGCCTCTTCTTGACATGGGAAGGATGATGGCAAGGATGACTTCTCTCCTTAGGATGAGCTGGGCAGAGGCAGGGTTTGACTAGGCATGCTTGGACACTTATCTGGAGGAAGTGTCATGTTTGGAGCAGGAGCCATGGGGAGTGCCTGTGGATGCCAGGGCCCACGTGGTCACAGTGGCCATTTCACTGCCACTAATTTGTGTCCCTGTGTTGAGCTCCTCACCTGGAGCTGAGAATCCTGATGCTGCTGCTTGTTCTGCTGTGGTCTCTAGGCACAGAACAGGGCAGTCAATGCTGTGGGCAGGGCTCAGTGTCCACTGCCAGTGCTGTCCTGCTCCAGGGATGGGATGTGCACGTGCCTGTGCAGCCTTTCAGCTGACAGTGTGTCAAGGGTGTTGTGCCTTGGCTCTTTGTTTGCCAAAGCCTGGGCTAGTAAAAGCCTGTACTGCTGAGGCCTACAGATACTGATAAGGATATTTGTGGTAGCTCCTGCCCTGGCTGGCACAGGGAATGCTTTCCCTGGTAGCACCAGGCGAGGCTAGGAAGGAGTAATTCTAACCTGACCCTGAAAATTTGGGCTGTCAATGCAGGGTAAAATTGCCTCCCTTTTCAGATCTTGTCTTTTTTTCTCCTCATTCTGCATCTGCTGCATCTCTGCCTTCACCCTGTGACTGGAGAAGGCAGTGGGGCTGCAGGCCTTGTCTCTTGTGACCATCCAGTGTTTTGGATATCAACTGTTCCTCCTTGTGGCAAGAGCCTAACCTGCCCTCCAAAGCTTGGCAGGCAGCCCCACGGGCCTCGTCCTTCTCTGGAAGGGCTGCCTTTGCACATGACATTGAGCAGGTGACATTGGCCTGTCAGTGGAGTCAGACTCCTGTCTCTGTAGCCACTGGGGCTGGGACACAGGGACTGTGCAGAATGTAGCAGCAGTGCCTGCAGCTCTGCACAGTGGCAGGAGCATCCTCTTGCCTGCCTTCCATGAGCACAGTGTCAGACCTGTGGGGTGCTGGTGGGACCTTCCATGGGCTGATCTGTGGCTCCTGAAGTGGTCCCCACAGAGATCCACATCTCACCAACAGGCAGGTCTGGCCAGGCAGGGTGCTGCGAGTGAGAACGTGTTTGGGCAGACGGTTCTCTTGCCTCTGGGCAGGTGAAGAAAGGGCTATCTGTGGTTTGGTCTCTTGGCTGGAGACTGCAGCCCTCATACCTGACGTGCTGGCTCAGGTGCAGAGCACCCCAGAGTCCCGTGGGGGTCCCTGTGTGCTCATACCACTGAGCCATGATGGCATGGGAGATGGATGGTGTGCACTGCTGGCTCCTCATTCCTGCAGGTTCCGCAGGGTGGGATCAGTCACCCAGGCTGCCTTCCCCCTGAGAGGAAGAGATGATTTCCTTTTCTTCCTCCTCATTCTCAGTGCTCTCCTGACCTCAGTGAAGCACCTTCTGGCAGAGCTGGCCCGCCCACAGCTGGCCACTTGCCACGGATGTTGATTTGTCTCCAAAAATAGACCTTTTGTCATCAGGCTGCAGAACGTGCTGGCCATGTCCCACAGTGTCTCTGGTGGAGTGCTGGAGGGCTCTGGCCAGACAGCCACCCCCAGCCATGGCTCCTGGGGGGTTTGGTGCCCCTGACACTGGGCAGGAAGGGGCTGGTGGCCAGCAGGTGCCATGTGGCGATTACTGTGCTGGTGGACTCATGGTCAAAGGAAGCTCTGGCTAAGAGAGAGGATGGGAATGCTGAGCTGGAAGCAGCAGCCTTGTGCTGTTCTCGGCTGGGAGTGAGGCTGGGGGGAGCCCCATGGCCTGGAGGATGTGGGCTGCCTCGGGGTCATGCCAGGCCTCAGGGCAGCCACTGCCACCAGCATCCCTGGGGCTCCCTGCTGATTCCTGGCTCTCCAGCATTCACACAAGGATGCTCCTCGAGTGCTGCCAAACCCCTGCCAACAATGTTTTATGTGTTTTAATGGACAAGATTAATATTAATTTCAACTTTTTTCTTTTTTTTTCTTTTTCCTTTTTATTTAATATTTAGCAGCCTGGAGGACTTCTCCCTCCTTTTCCCACCTCTGGCAGGAACAAAAATAACTCCTCAGCAGGGACTGGATGTAGCGGGTGGGTTTGTGCTCAGCTCCAGCCAAGCTCCTGCTCATGTATAGCTGTGGGCACATGCCAGGGCCTTTTGCCTGCAGTCCATGTGCTCAGCAACCAGCTCGTGCCCAAGTGTTGGATAGATAAGGCCTAAATGCTCTGCGAATGCAGAAATGGGTTTTGTTCCAGTTGGCAAAGCTGCTGGATAGGCTAAGTAATAATTTCCAGAACTTCTCTGCCAGGATGCTTGGAGGAACAGAGGCTTTGATCAGCACCTGCCTACTGGAAAAGACAAATCTGTTAGGGAAAGGCTGGTTTTAAGTAGAGTCCTTTTCCCCTTTCCCTTTCCCTTTGCTTTGCCACGGTGGGGAGAAGGCAAATCTGCCTTGTTCCTACCCTTGAAAAGGTGTCTCTGGGGCTACATGCTGTGAAAAGGAAAGGTAAAAGGAGAAGGGAGGAAGCAAACATGCCTGGCCTAGCATTGCTGCTCGCTCCAGCAGCTCTGGTCCTTCTGACAGTTACTCTGGGGCTGGGATTGAACTGTCTTTGCTCAGGACATAAATGGAGATTGAATGTTTAAAGGAATTTAATCTAGATTTCCATATCTCCTTGTTTCATCTGGCTCTTTTCCCAGGGATGCCATTTATGGCTGCCTCTTGCTGTCGTTGGGGTGGATCTGCTTCTCCTTTCCTGCCCGGAGCGGTGATGGATGCTGGGCACAGCCCTGTCTGCAGCTCCCTCTTGCAGCGCAGGAGGGCAAGAGCGAGCCATGAGACGTGTCCCCAGCCTGATGGATGCTGCTCCACAGGCTGCTTTCTTCCTTCCATTTACATCTGCTTGTGTTCCCCCTCCGGAATGGTCCTGCTGTGCGACATCAAAAGGTGTTTAAGGGAAAGGCAGGGCAAGGAGTGCGGAGAGAGTGGTTGTACTGCAGGAGGAAGCTCTGGTGAGCTTTAGTACAGCAAAGTTAGGGATGAGAGCAGGGAGCACAGATCCCCTCGTGGCATTGTGTGGGGATAGGGACCGGTAAAACACTGGCCTTGGTGCATCCTCCCTCTGCTTCACATCGTCCCTGTGAGAGTTTTGTGACTCCTTTGTGCCCTTAGGTTTTATCAGGGAAAGTGGCTGGGTTGTCCAGCCCACTCCTACATTCCTGCCCAGGGCTGTGAGTAAGCTTGAACTCAACTGGTGGGATTCTTTTAAAAACTAGAAATGAGAGTTGTGGCCTGGGTCAGCTTTGGTGTGGAGATGGCTGGAGCCTTGTGGGCCATCACTGTGCTGGTAGCAGGGCTTTGAGCATCCCCCTTGCTGGGCTGAGAGCCCTGCAGCCCCTGTCTTAATGGGAGGCATCCTCGAATCTGTAAAGAGAGCATGTTTTAGGTTTTGTATGTTGTTCAGGTTCAGGATAGAAGTGAATGTGTTTCTCTTTGTGTTACTACAAGCAGCTGGGTGACTGCTTGCAAGTCTTACCTGCCTCAGTTTCCCCACCCCAAAACTGCCATACTGGGTGTGCCTACTTTGGAAGGACCCGGCAGCCACTGGATTTCTCCCCAGCTTAGTGCTGGTGGCCCATGCTGATTGGTGACATGTGCACATGGCTGCCAGGTGACTTCCTTGGGGGTGGGGTGGAGGCAAACTGGGCAAGGCTGTGATCACATCTCAAAGCCCCCTCCCTGAGTTGCAGGGATGTCCTGCAGAAGAGGATGACACTGACCACTTGTTGACAGTGGGGTCTCTGATACAGGATCAGGAGAAACACTTCCAGCAGCGACTGTCATCTGTGACAAGTTTGAGCAATCAGCTTGGTCGGGTTTAGCTCTTTGCTGCAAGTCCCTCTACCCTCCAAGCAGAGGAGTAGCACCTTCCCCACTGGGCTGTGCATTTAGTTTGGCAGGAGTGTAGATGATTTAGGCCTGGATCAGCCTGAGTTAGGACTGGGCACTTACTTTGGTGTGCCTGAACATGCTGGGCCATTGCCTTTACTGGTTTATAGTCACCTCCTGCCTCCACACTCAGCAGGTTGAGGTTTTGGCCAGTTTGAATCCTGTCTCTTCCCCTGACACTGTGTGTGTGTGTCCCCTTCAATCAGGTGTCTCCAGAGAAGTGCCGCTTCGCCATAGGCCGCATCCTGAGCGAGGGGGACGCGAAGCCATCGGAAGAGCAGATCAAACGGTTCCAGAAGTATGGCTTTAAGATCTTCAGCTTCCCTGCTCCCAGCCACGTGGTCATGGCAACCTTCCCGTTCACTACGCCATTGTCCATCCATCTGGCAGTCAACCGTGTCCACCCAGCCCTTGACACTTACATCAAGGTAAGCGAGTGTGGCGTGAGGAGCGTTGCACGTGTTCGGTGGGCTGTCAGAGGCTTCTCTTCCTGACAGCTGATGGGGCTGCTCTGACGTGTCATCTCTTGATGTCTTCCCCTGGGCACTACCATCAAGATCTCCTCCTTTTGCAGTCTGGCAGGTAGCTCCCCAGCAGGGATGTCCTTCCATTCGCTCAGTAGGCACAGGGGTGTCTTTTCTGCTGTTTTGTGTTTATGAGAAGCAAGTTCTCGTCTAATAACTTCCTGCTTTTCTCCTTAACGCAGAGATAAAAGCTGATTTTCCCCTTGAGTCTCTTTCTTGTTGTTAGGATCTGGCAGGTATGTGCCCTTCGGTGTAATGCTTCGTGCCATGGAACTTCTGTTTTGAGTGCCAGCCTCACCAGTGGGGCAGCTGTCTTCTTTAGGGACAGAAGGAGGAGTTAGAAACTTTCTGGCCTGTGGGCTTATGAAAACTTTTTTTAAAGCAATGCATTGAAATTTGTGGGTCTTGGCCCCGGCTGGGCAGCTGGCTGCTGTGGGCTGTGTTTGCCTTTGCCCCGAGTGGCCATCCGTGCTGCTTGTGGTCTTTTTGAAACCAGCTCTGCTGCCTTGCTCTGGCTGCCAGAGCAGCTGTGGCAAGGGTGTTCCCAAGCAGCACATCTGGCACAGACACCTCCAGATGTAGGCTTTCCAGAGAGCAAAGAAGGTTCTGGCCAGCTGGATGATGGAGGGAAGGGACTGTCCTTCCCAGTGGGGGAGGATGCTGTGGAGGGGCCGGTGCTCAGCCCTTGGCTTATCTGACTGTCGAGTTCTGACGCTTTCGTTTGTTCGTGTTGAAACACACTATTTATAAACTTGCTTTTCCTGGCGAAACTCCCAGCCTTGTGGGGGAACCGTGTGAATCCCTCCAGCCTGCGCTGTGCTGCAGGATTGCCGCCTGCGTGCCAATCCTGGAACTTCAGCTGGGGGCTCTTCGCCGACCCTCTTGTCCACCCTGGCCGCAGGGATCTACCCGCTGCTACTGGTGGAAGATGTGTTAGCACTGGCAGTAGGTGACAGCACCACTGCTCCTTTGCCCCGTTCTGGAGAGCAGAACCCCTTGCCTGTTCTCATCCTCTCGCTCCATCCTCTGTGTCTCCTGCTGGAGCTGTGCCGGTTTTGTTGCGGGGGCACCGGGCACTGCTGCCAGCCCCGTGGCGGCTGCGCGGGCGTGCACGGAGGGGCTGGCGTGGGCAGGAGCATCAGGGTGGCCACGGGAGTGCTCACAGACACGGGGCTGACGCTGCCTGAGCTGGGGAAAGGTCCTGGCAGCACATCTGTCGCATGGGAGATGGAGTTGTTAGAGCTAAAAAGGGAACCACGGGTTGTTCTGGGAGCACCTGGTAGCGTTCAGTAGGAGCGGCCGATTTCAAATTAAAATAACTGAAGTAGTATGGAAACACAGCACCCACAGCCACGTGCAGAGGGAGGGGACACATTTTGATCTCTGCCCCAGTCCCAGCAGCACATGGGTCAGGGTGCCTGTGTCTGTCCAAATGTCCTGCAGCAGAGCAGGGCCCCCCACCCATCTGGCACTGACCCTGGGGACACAGGCGGATTTTCCATGCCGGGTGGGGCAGAGGGGAGTGGGTGCTGCTGCTCCCTGCACACTGCACCGTGGGGATGCCCTGCCTCTCTCCAGTGTGCTGTGGGGGACTCGGGGGGCCGTTTGCAGCTGTGCCAGCAGCATCCCTGTCGCTTCTCCTGTGTCTTTGCTTCTTCTCTCTCGGGCTGGACTGTCTGCACCCCTGGAGCTGTGCTGTCACTTCCTGTGGTGGAGGGATGGGGAGAGAAGGGGGAAACTTTCATGGAAACAGGTGACCTGTGCCCGCTCGGTGGTGGGAATGGGGGTTGCCATGGAGACAGCTTCTCCAAATAGCATCCTTCATCCCACCCCCAGAGCCCAACTCCCTTAAGCAACCCGAGAGAGCAGCGAGACAGATTTGCTTTATTTATTTATTTATTTATTTCCTGTGTGCCTGCTTTGGGAAGGGTGCTGTTAATGAGAGCTGGGGGTCAGGCCTGCCAAGAGCAGGTCCCCTCCAGCATTCACGTCCCAGGAGGTCAGGTGGCAAAAGCCATGAGGCATGAAAGGGGACTCAGTGGCAGGGATGAAACGCTGGCACGTATGGAGAGAGGGAATTGGCTGAAGTGGAGGGAGGATGACATGGCTGCCTAGTCCTAAAAAGAAGGTGTGGGAGAGCAGAAGATAGAGAAGGAGCTGAAGAAGTCAGTAAGAGGGTTGCAAGGTGGGGAGGGATGGAGAAAGCTCTGGAGATGCTGAAAAAAAAGGAGAAGAGGACTGGAGAGGGGCATGTAGGGCAAAGGAGCTGAGGGTTTGGGGTCCAGCTGAGGGAACAGGACAGGAAGAGGTGATGGGTGAGTCTGGGGCAGAGTTAAAAGAAGCCTTACCACAGCTGGCACTCCAGTGGCCTTCCCACGGCATCCCCTGAGGTTAACTTGGGGACATCTAGTCCCAAAGGTTGGTGGGTGTGGATGAGATGCGTGGCTCCCTCTGGGCTTGCTGGTGCTGTGCAGAAGTTACAAGGAATGCTTGTGGCTCATATTTCCCAAGTAGTGAGGGTGCAGTGGTGCTGGCTTTCAACAGTCTGGACTTTGTGTTTCCCAGTCTCCTGCTGCTTTAGAGGGACAGGCAAAGTTAAAAACAAATTCATTACAATAATTAAAAAAGAGAAATAGGGTGACAGTCTCCTTTCATTAAGGGTGGAAGGGAGATGAGATGGCATGGAGCAGGAGGTCTCATGTTTAGGCTGTTCCCCTGGCTCTTGTGATCTCAGGAGCTGGTGTTTCTGAGACTTTGGGTGCAGGCATGGCTTTTGGGAGCTCTGGGGAAATGGCTGCAGGCATCCTTGGCAGGTAGGAGGACATCCTTCCCCTGGGATGGCAGGCTGGCAGTGACTTACTGGCTAGAATCGCATTCTGAGGAGCCCAGGAAAGGCTGCTGGCTCACTACTCTGAGCATGGGTTATTTAAGGCATAGGCTGGGGTTATTTAGTGTCCCTTAAAAGCATTTCCTCCCTAATAACCTCTGATGTTGCTT
Source organism: Chaetops frenatus (assembly GCA_013400775.1). Classification (NCBI taxonomy): domain Eukaryota; kingdom Metazoa; phylum Chordata; class Aves; order Passeriformes; family Picathartidae; genus Chaetops; species Chaetops frenatus. The sequence goes on from VZTR01002057.1 coordinate 24,234, forward strand.
CTCCCTGCCTCCAGGCAGGTATGCCCTGCTTTCCTGGGATGTGCACTCCTGGCCCACAACACAGCTGCCTATCAGACCTGGCACTCCCAACTCCTGGGAGCAAAGGAGAAAGTTCTTCTCTGGTGGGGACCCTTCCTGACAGCTCTGGGAGCAGGTTATTCCCCTGTAACCCCCTGTCATTTCAAGGTGTGTTTCTTCTGGTTTAGGTATAAGGAGCTCTCTGTGCTGGGCTATGTGTCCCTGCATCTCTCTCCATCCATTCTGGCATCTAGTGGGCACTGCCAGGTGGGTGGGCTTGGATCTCCTGGCTCTTGGTCTCCTCTGGCAGCTGGAGGGGTGGCTAATTGCATCCAAGGCAGAGCTGGCAATTGTCTCCCACTGCAGCCCTAGGAGTGCCTGGTTCAACATAGCCTCTTTTTGTGGGTTTTTTGGGTCAGTTTTGTGCTCTCTACAACCAAGGAGGATGTAGAAGTGGATGCCAGTATCATCCTGACTGCCTTGCTCCCTCCAGAGCACCAGCTGACTGACCTCAAACTTGACTCTGCCTGACTTGGAAAACTGGGGTTTTATCTCTTTAGATGGTCTTGTAAAGGTATCCTCCAACTTCAGCTAAACTCCCAGCTTTTTTCCTTCCCCTGAGCTCTGTAATCACTGGTTTCCCACTCCCATTGCCTTGGGAATGACTCCTTTACAGTGCAGATCTCAGGCAACAGTGGCTGGCATGGACTCTGTGATGCCAGGAAAGATTTGGGAGACTATCAGGTTAGCTCCTGCCTGACAGAGGCTGTTGTGGTCCTCCACACCTCGGCTCCCCATAAAAGGAGCTCCACAAGGTGCTAGAAAGAGCATGACTTGTTCCTGTTAACAGCCAGGGAAACGTGTTATTCCTTGGACCAAGAGCTTGGAGCAAACTTTGCTGCCCTGGTCAGCTATGGCAGTTTAGGATGTGGTCACCTCTTGCCTCTCTCTTTGCTAAGCTAAATACACAAAGCTTTTAAAGTTCCCATATTTTCCAATGTTTTCCATCCTTTCTGACCTTAATTTCTGGCTTCTTTTTTGGACCTATTTTCAGCTTAGAAGGTTCTGTGACTTGTCAGTAGCTCAGACAGACGCTTTATTTCAGCAATGGTTATATTGCTGTGGCACATGAATCTCTGGTGGAGATCTTGTCCCCTGCCATAGACCCCCCAGTCCTGGGTTTGTTCTGAGACAGCTAATAGTGACTTCAAACACATGCCTCTGCCCTTTGATGGAGTTGTAGTTTCTCCATTAAAGATGGGAAACGATGCCAAGTCCTACGTCTTCTCTGAGCTTGATTGAATGGCACGAGTGCTGCTTTGTTTATCAGTCAAGCCCGCCCTCCCCGCAAAAATAAATCATGTTTGCCAACAGGATCTGACAGCTGTAAACGAGTGTTGGTTGGCATTAATTATGCCGATCTCCTTTGCTTCCTGGTGATCTGGCCCAGTTGCAGCCATCCGTATATTTTGCCTTGGCTGTCTTTGCCTGGCCAGTCTGTGCTTGTTCAAGTCAGCTATTTACCCATTGAATGTTGGCAGGTACAGGCTGCTGTCTCTCCTGGGAGTTTTTGGCGTCTCCAGCTGGCCAGAGATCACCCTTTGACACGTGGACAGCTTGTCAGCGGGGACTTCAGCATGTTAAGATGTGTGTTATCTGGGCCTGCAAGCCATGTGGTTTATCTTGTCATGGAAGAACAAACACTTCACCTGCACCCTCTGCCCATGTCGTCTGACTTTGTCCTAAATTCAGTGCAGAAATACTCAGTGAACGCTCCTCCCTTCTCAGTGGTGCTGCTGAGGTTTCCCCTGGCTGACGTCTCCAGGATCTGTGCCATCCTTCAGACTCTCCTCCCCTACCTAGTGCCCCAAACAGCTCTGTAACGTGGATGCCTTGGAGCGGGGAGCCTAAGTGGTCCTTTATGGCAGCTGAGCCCCAGTGCCCTTGTGAGGCTGCACCTCACTTTTCCCCTCTGGCTCTCCTGGCCACGCTGCTGTGCCTGCTGCCTTTGCTTAGATGTGTTGAAAATCCTTTTCTCCCAGGTGTTTTAAGTGAAGGTCTGTGGAGCTGTGTTCCCATCCCAGGTGGTTTGTGTTTTAAAGGCCATCCTTTTGCGTGGCTGTGTTGGGAAGCTGGCATTGGGGGTTGGGAGCTGATAAAACATTTGCAAAAAAGGCTCAATTATTAGGATGTTTTTCCACTTAAATTCTTTCTCCTGGATGATTTAGTTTATTTATTTTGGGCTCTGTGCATGAAGCATTTTTAAATGCCAGCTTGTCGTGTGTGAGCAGCTCAGCCTTCAGTCTGCACAAGCGTGAGAGCTGATCACAGTGGCAGCTTCAGCCAATCAAATCCTGCCTGAATTTTCCTCCAGAGGTCTAGGAATTACTAACAGATGCCCAGTCCTATGTTCCTCGGCCACAGCTTCATTTGTCCTCATGAACTCCTTCGCTCTCCTGCAAGCCCTGGGCACCAGGGGCTGAAGACTGCTGCCCAAGGTAGAGCCCTCGCTGAGCCAGGGCCACTCAAAGCCATACATCCATCTCTCTAGAGAGAAGGAGGAGCAGGATACCTTTATCCAGAACTTATCACCACTAACCTGGGACTTTGCTGCCCTCAGTGTCTCATCATGTGTGTGTGGCAAAACTCATCCCAGTTACTGTTCTTCCTCTTTGCATCAATGGTCACCCTGCAGAATATGCCAGTGGCTTTCTGGGAAATTGAGCCCTCGATCCTTCTCCTGACTTTTTCCCATGCCCCAGCATGACTGTGGGAATCAATTTGCTTAAAGAGGGTGCTGGGATTAGGGGTGGTAGCTCAGCTGCCTGGCTGGGTGGGATGACCTTCAGTTTAAGCCCATGTGCTCTTGGGCATGGGTCTGTAGGGTTCCCAGTGTCAGGAGGGTACCTGACACTGCTGGGAAGTGATCCTCACACATCAAATAATAACAGGGGGGAAAAAAGTCCTAGAGAGTCATAGAGGATTTGATGTGTCCATCTTATATTCATGGCAAGGACGAGACCAGAGCTGACAGTGTGACAGGCTGCTTGGCTATGGGCTGTCAGGCATTTGGAGTAGGGATGCAGGCTCCAGGGGAAGTGTTTTGGGAGCCCTTGCATGGTGCCAAGCTGAGCTGTAGGTCATGTCACATGTGGCTCGTGCACTATTCACGGACTGTTCCTGGTTGTCCACCAGTGTGGTTGATGTTGAGGACAAGCACCAGAGTGGCTTGGTCAGCAGTGCTGGAGAACACCCTTGGCTAGTGTGTGCTCTCTGCCAGGAGCCAGTGAAGCTCTGGATCTCGGGCTGGGCAGGAGGAGCAGGCAAGGGGTGGGGACTGTGTTGCTCCACCTCGAGCCTGTCTGAAAGGTGACATGCAAGGGCAGGAAGCGGAGAGGGACCCCGAGGTGTGTGTGCCTTTGCAGGCACGCTCATCTCTCGCTGACCTGCACTGACAGCTGGTTTTCAGTGGGCTCTCTGCAGCGAGGCCGCCCGCTCGCTGCTGGTTGGCACCCCCCAGCTGGATGTCACATCACATCAGTTCCCGCGTTCCCAGCGACTTTTAGTCATTAAATATTTTTAGTGACAAAACCATGCAAAAGATGTTTCAGTCCTGCGAGCGTGAGTGACCTCGCCTTCAGCGTGGAGCAGGCAGGGGAGGGCAGGATGCCCACCAGGCCAGGCTGGGAGCTGAGCCAGGTGGCAGGGGGTTTGGTGGGCAGTGTCGTTTAACGCCGTGGGGGCTCTGGAGCTGGGTGGGCTGGTGCAGCAGAGCGGGCCCGTTTAACCTGTGTCTGCAGGGAGCGCGCTCCTCCTGCGCGCCTAACGGAACATATGGGCATCCGGGGCTCTGCGTCACGTCCCCTGCCACTCGCAGCAGGCATCCCCACCTTCCCCTTTCTCCAGAGGAGTGTGGCAGCCCCAGGCCACTACTCATCTGCTGTCACCTTCTCCCTGGTCCTTGTGGGCCCACAGTGAATTAGCACTGGCCATGCTTCATGTTCCGTGCTGACAAGACTGACCTATGGCAGGCACGTCGGTGTGCTACAGTCAGTGTGTGCTGGTTTCCCAGCCTGTGCTGGTGTGCAATTCCTGCTGCTCTGCTGCCTGTGCCTGCACACAGCTTTCCTCTTTCAAGCAAACTGTGGAGCTTCTGTTTTGGCTCTGCTATTTGGCTCTTGCACAGGGGCAGGTGTAAAACTGCAGTTCTGACAGCATTGCTGCTTTGAGCAGGAAAGGTTTGCTGACCAGCTTTGAGCTTTGTTGGTTACAAAGGCTGCTTCCCTGCCTCTGCAGCTTGTGGCTTGTGTGAAATCACCCAGGTTTTCTTCAACTTTTTGTTGACTCTGTGTAAGAGTCTGTCCTAGCAGCAGGCAGGGGAGTCCTGGTTCCAGGGAAGCAGCTGGTGTGGGATGCAGGCTCCTGCCACTGTAGCCTCTCAGTTCTAATTGATCACAAAATGGGAACAGACCTGGTTGGAAGGGACCTGGAAAGAGTCTGGTACAACCTTTCATGGGAAAGGGAGCGTGGTTATCTAGTACCCAATTGCATTTGAAAGCCTCTGGCGATGGGGCCTCCACCACACCTCTGTGGAGGCTGCTCCAGTTGGGAGATCAGCCCCAGGTCTCTGCCACAATGGGTGCTTCCCTGTGACATCCAGCATTTTGACCCTATTGCCATCCCAGCTCCTTTTTCAGGAGCATTTCCAAAGGCAGCCCCTGGAAGGAGAGTAGACTTCAAGTGCCTGTCCTTCCCTACATGCCAAATTGTGTGGGCATCCCTGATGGCCCAACAGCCAAAAGCTTGGACCAGTGTTGGCTGTCAGTCAGTGGTCTTGTTTGGGGGCATTTTCTTTCCCAGAGGGAGTAGGAACCCACCTCACCTTCCCAAAGTGCTGCTTTGCAAAGTTGGGAGAGCAGCCTTGTAATGACTTGCCCAACCTTGCAAAATTATCACAGAGATTAATCTTCTCAGACAAAAGATTTGCTTCCCCCTCTCCTTTGCAGCAAGGATTAATAATCATGGGAGAAGCTGGGGATATTTCATATGGCTGTCCAAGGAAGAGAAAGAACTGAAATGGTTTGCCTTGGGCAAGGAGGAAGAGTAAAATACTACAGTGCTTTTCTGTCAGATCTCTTTATTGACTTGCTCTGTACGTGTGCTCTCCCCCAGATGTATTTATAGAGAATCCCAGAGGATGAAGTCAGTTCAGAAGGTTTTCTTTGTCAGGCACTGGAGATGTGTCCAGCTCTTTCCAGCAGTGACAGTGTCCCAAACCTTGGGGTCTTCCCTTCTTGACAGCTAGTCAATTAATTCAAGGATGAGATTGATCTGCCGCTCTGCAATTATTTTAGCTGAGTCCTAATGAGTTTTGTCTGGACAGTTTCTTCCCCATAGCCCTCTGAGCCAGACCTTGCCAGCTGTGCCAGGCTTAAGAAACAGCAAAGTGAACCCAATGAAATGCGAAACAGCTTCATAGAAATATTGCTCTTTTCCAACAAATGCTGTTGGCCTAGTTTCCCTGGCTGTGAAGCTCACGCTTTGAAACCTGTGGAGCAGGCAGATAATACACTTGAAAGTGGTGGCATTTTTACCTCCAGAAAAGGGACAATTGTGCTATGACTAAACCTCACTTTTTCAATTCTAGTTAGGTATGAAATGGTAGGAAAGGCCCTGTTTTGGGGAGGGCAGGAGAGTGAAAACATTTCTCTGCACAGAGTCAAAATCTGGATGGATGAGTCGCGAGGTTGGGTGGTGATCGGATCACAGGGATGAAAGAACAAAATCGGTTCCTGCTCCTCCTCATGCCTCGGGTGTACGTGCCGTGGGCAAGGCACATCTTTGGGGCTGCACCAATGACTGGGGCACCAGTGAGGTGTCTGAGCCCAGCTGTTTGCTCTGCAACAAAGGGTCACACTGAAAGTCCCTCGGGGTCTCTTCATTTGACAGGAAGCTACACACACACACACACACCAACCCCTGTCATCTCTGCCTGCCTGCAGCAGCTGCTGCCCTGTGGATGCTGTTTGAGTTGATGCTGCTGTGTGCTGGTGGCCCTGGGCAGAGGCAGCAGGCTGGAGTGTCCAGAGCAGCCAGTCCTGATGACCATGACAGGTGTGGAGGTCTGTGGAGCTGCTCATGTCTTGGGGAGGCTTTCATGGGCTCAGCATGTGCTTTTCCTCTCTGTGCTGTTGCCTTGTGGCCGTTGCTCTGCCTGGAGCCATAGGGACTCACAGCCTCTGGGGAGTGGGTGCAGGGCATGGAGAGGTGCAGTGGGTCAGTGCAGACTTACATACAGCCAGTACATCCCATCCTGCTTTGAGGGGCAAACACCCACTGCCTGTTTATTGTCAGGACAACTTGGATTGTCCGGACAGGCTGCCAAATCCTGGCCTTCTGAACTCATCTGGATTTGCCAGGACAGGGTTCATCTTCATGGTATCCACCTGCCTCAGCTGTTGCAGGGCTCCAGAGCAGCTTGCAGACTGGTCTGTGAGCTCCTTCAAAGAGGAGGGTTGAGCTATGCTTAATTATTGGCTTGCAGGTTTTTGGAGAGTGACTGTGAACCCTCAGCTCCTGGAGTCCTTTTGTGCCTTTTCTTTTCCAGCATGTGGCAGTTTATTCCAGCCTGTCCTTCAGCCATACCAGGGAAAATCAGAACCTGTAAAAGAAACGTTGGCAGTTTGTGACTCCACCACTCGTGCCTGGGGCTGGAAGGGATTACTCCATATTAGAACTGCTCTGAGGCAGCTGATAGGGGTCTGCAGTATGGCAGGAATGTCCAGGCTTCCTGTGCTGCTTCCCCTGCTCCATCCTGAGTGAGCAACAAGTCATGGCAATTCTCTTTGCCTTCGTGGCCTGTGTGCTGCGTGGGTCATCTGGCACCTCTCCAGTTGCACAGGAGCAAGGAAAGGTGTTTGTTCCCCTGCTGTCAGACCACAGTGGGCAGAGGAGGCCAAGCTCCCTGGAGAGCATGAGCCAGTGCTTGTCCTCTGTGACCCTTGAGCTGATTTCTCTCAGGCTTTAGTGTGGAGCCCGGTGTTGGTAAGAGATGGAAGGTACCCATTACCCTCAAGAGGGTATCAGCACCTGGTGGACCAGTGCCTCTAGCCCAACCCCAGCCCACCCAACATTCCCCTTTCATGGGCTCCTCGATGCTGTGGTGAGTGTGAGGAGGCAGAGGCTTATGTCTGGCTTGAACAGATGCATTTCTGCTGGGTTTGTTGGAGATAAGCTCTCCCTTAGGTAGGATGCCTCTGCTCTGCCAGGTCTGCTAGGCTGGCTCTGTACTCTGAAAAAGGATGTACTTCCAGCATGGAGGAGAGGAACAAATCTTCCTAAGAAGGGAGAAGATGATGAGGAGTCACCTCTCCTGGGTACCAGAGAACAACTAGAACTGATTTGGAGCAGAGCCTCAATACAGCTTTTGGGACAGAATCAGCCTCCTCTGGCACCAGGATGGCAAAAGAGAGACACTGGGGTCACGAAATGGAGTCCCTGGTGAGGCTTGGGGTATGCTTGTTTTCCAGGCCACTGGCATCTGAATTTTGCACATGTATCTTTTGCATGGCCGCTTCCTCCTAAAGCTCAGCGAGGCTCTGCTGATCTGAAGCTGAGCTCCAAATGAAATGACACCAAACAGCGCAGCTTTACATTTCAAAGGCTCAGAGCAGAAGGATGCCTGGGATTTTCTGTCGCTATGGAGTAATTGGAATGATTTTTTTTTTTTTGGCGGCTTGTGCAATGACCACTGGGTGCACAGACAGATGGTTTTACCTGCATCTTCTGCTAATGTGAGGAATTATAACAACCCTGCAGGGATGAAGAAGGGTGACAGAGCCGAGTACAGTGGGGACAGCAAGTCAGTAAATGCTGCTTCCCTGACTCTGGCTGCTTATCACGGTGGTAATTTGTGGATGGGCACATTTGCATCACAGAACCCTTGAAAATTTCTGCTTCTGTTCCCCCATTCCACACACCACGAACCAGAAAATCTCCTGGTACATTTAAAGTCACTACAGTGTCTCTTTCCCTTATCTTCACAGCTCTGTGGGATGGACCCTCAGGCAAAGGTGCTGCTTGAAGGTCAAAGGTGGAACTCGTGAAGCAGCTGGGAGAGTGGTTGGTGTGGGAGCCCCAGTCCCAGCACGGCACTAGAGGCTGTTGCCTTTCAGATGAAACCTGAAGGGGTGTCCTGGCCCTGGGGGATGAAGAGAGTGTGCCGTGGCTGATCACAGAGTGACCTGTCTGCAGCTGCCTGTTGGCTTCATGCTTTTACTGACGTGCTTTGTTTCCACTCTGTAAGGTTGCAAGGCACTCTGGGAATGCTGCAGGGAGGGAAACCATGGCCTCATTCCCATTGTAGACACCTGCATTTTTTACCTTCTACCGGATGGCCGGTTACTGTCATTTCCTCTGGGGTTTATTTCTGCCTGGAGCTGATAGCAGGTCCTGGACATGCAGTAAGGTAGATATCTATCATCTGCTGGGGCCAGCTGCTCTGCTCTTCACGCTGTGCAGATTCCCAGCTTGGGGTAAGGTCCTCCCAGTGATTCAGTAACTAGACCATGAGTTGGCAAAAGCTTATCAAGAGGTCAGTGTGGAGAAAGACTTGCTCGGGTACTTCTCTGCCAAGCAGTTCAGGAGTGAGCAAAGCAGAAGCAGCTGCTGTGGCTGCAGGAGCTGCCAGATGTGGGCTCACAGTGGAGGAGCACAGCCATTGATTCCTCTGTGTTCTTGCATCTTCCTCTTCCTCTCTCACATGCATCTCTAGGTGACAACTTCACTTGTCCCACCCATGTGCTGCCACCCCAAAAAGTCACTACCTTCATCTCCCACCAGTTCCCAAGCAAAGCTGTGTCTCCTGGTGAGAGCTACTTTGGAACTCCTAGCACTGGCTCAGCTCTGGCTTTCTCCTGTGCCATGTGGCACAGGACCTGTGTCCAAATCCCTCCCCTCTTGCTATCCAAGACCAAGCAGCCTTCCTGGGACAGAGCTGCAGCAGGCAGAGTACACTTCCTGACCATGGCAAGCTACAGCTGCCTGGAGAAGGGCAGATGGGGACAGAGGTGTAGATATGCTTCCCCAGAGTCCTCCCCATCCTCCAGGTACCCAGAGTTTGAGGGGGGATGTCCTCCAGGTCTCAGGGCACTAATGAGGATCTGGGACAGCTCTAGTGGCTGCAGCTTTGGCTGATATTCTGCCATCCGTGGTGTTACACAGGGCTGTGTATGGTTTGGGGTACCTGGGAGGGCAGAGCAGTGGTGCAGATGGGGAGTTGGCTCCTCAGGAGGGAAAGATCTGGAAAGCTGAGTGGTGTGATGCGTCTCCAGAGCATTACCAGCTCATGGAGCACGTCTGGGAACATATGGAATCCTTGTGGAAGGGCAGAGTCAGGCTGGGCTCTGTCCTTGCCTAACTGCTTTGATTTCTCCTCCTGATTGATCTGCACAGTCAAACTCACGATCCTGTGCTGGCAAAGGAGAAGTTGCCAGACTGCAAAGGTCGCTGAAAGCAGCTGCTCCCCTCCCCTGCTGCCTCGGTTGCCGGCAGAAGAGCCCGGCTTTGGAGGCACTCAGCCTGTATCCCTGCTGGCACCGCCAGCCACCGGCTCCCCGCACGCCCGGCACACCGCGGCGGCTGCTCAGCAGGCACTCTGCTCTCCAGACCAAGGTAATGAGCCCCTTGGGACCTCGCCGGGTCCCTGCTGGGCCGGGGAGGAGGAGGAGGAGGAGGTGAGAGCTGCAGAGGAAAAGCAGCCTCGCCTCACCGTGCCCGCTCGCAGCAGGGCCGATGGAGAAGCCGGCCAGCACGTGCGGCCGCCGAAAGGGAGCTGTCCCTGATGAGTCTGCCTGGTGCCGCTGGTTCACCTCCTGTACCCCCCGCTCGCCTCCCCTGCGTTGCCAGCTCCTCCCGCATTGCAGGCAGCCTGCCCGGCTGTGCCGTTTGCTCTGTGCCCGCCAGCACTGTTGGTGTGCGCTGGGATTTCCTCGGGCGAGTGGCTGCCGCCGGCGGCTGCGGCGGCTGCGGGCTCTGGAGGCTTCATTAGCCGAGCTCACCGGGGGGAATTGCCATCAGGCAGGGGCCCGCCAGAGCTGCTGCCTCTTTGCCCTTTGCCAGCTTTTTGGGGAAGAGAAGTGCACGCTCTTGGATGTGGGGGTTTGAAAGTGGCAGCCTGTGGGGAAATGCCTCTTGTTCATTTATAAACATTCAAGAAGGAACTTGTCCCGGGCCCTGGCTTGCTTTTAAAACATGGGGATATCTGTCCCTGGGGCAAGGGAAGGAGGAGCAGGAGGGGCAGTGAACCAAAGGTGACCAGTGGCCCATAGGTGTCTGCCCTACAGAGAGCCAGGTTGGGTTCCCTGCCACCCAAGCCAAGCCTCTGAGCGCAGGGTTTCCCTGAGCAGGAGCTCAGACAATCTTTCTGCACTGTTGGCTGCGCTTAGCTGATAGCTTTGAAGATCCTCCTGTCCTGGAAACTTGCTTTCTGACATCAGATCTGCCAACGTGTTGTACTTGAGATGTGTTTATGGATGTCGTGATCATCTTGCCTATTCCTCCTCAGCAAACCAGGCTGAAACCCACTTGATCTCTTCCTCTGGATCTTCCTTGCCTTCCAAACGAGGCCAATAAGCCTGACAGTAAGTCCCTGTGGGTGGGGAGGGAAGGACTATTTTGTCTGGGAATCGGGAGGTTGCATCGTGGCTTTGCCCTGGGCTGCTGCTGGCTCTATCTGTGCAAGTTCAGCAAGGTTAGGTTCTTCAGCTTCCCTTTTTGGCTTTCTCAGCTGTGAAGGGATGGTGTGAGGCTGAGCTTAGCTCATCGTGAAATATATTCCATGAAGCCTGGGAACTGGGGGCGTTGCAGAAAGACAAGGTTGTTCAAGGAGGTAGGAAGGGACAGGGAGGGTATTTATTCCAATCCTCCGTTTTCCTCCTGGGGCCATTAATGTGACACATGTCCTGAGTTTGTCCTGGTGGCTGACAGGCTGTGGAAGAACAACTATAGATGCCTGCAATCCAAAGAGCAAGAGGAAAGGGTTCAGATTTGGAAGGGACAGCTCAGACCTTGTCTAAGGAGCCTGAGAGCCCCCATGTGCTATGGGCACCAGGCACTGCTGCTCCTGCTCCATTTCTGTTGCTTTGGCTTTGCTGCAAGAGGATTTCGTGACAGGATTTGTTGTGGGTGAGGATGTGTGTGAGAAGGCGGGCAAGTACTCAAGTGAATGGTGGCCTAGGAGAGAAAGCCATCAAGGTGGGTTGGGAATGTCCACTTGGATGAGGAGCTCCCCAAGTTATCCATGGAAGATATGTCACCATAAGAGTCTTGTGGCAGGGCAGAGCAGGTCACTCTAGGTTAGGATTTACTCTCTCTGTGAGCAACATGACAAAGGCACAAGTTCCACAGAGGCTCATTTTACCTGTGTGGTGTCCCACGCAGGGTGGGAGGCTGCAGTGCAGTGGGCTGCCTAGCTGAGGCAGGACAGCAGGAGACAATCTCGGATGATGATCCCTTTCCTGAAAGGCCCTGCCTTGACAGAAGACAGAGAAATTGCCACAGCTGCTGCTCCTGGCAGCCTTGCCAAGGCAACAGAGCAGGCAAAGCGATTTAGCATTGCTCCAGTCATCCGTGATGGCAGAGATCATTGCATCAACCCCTTCAGCATTGTGATTAATGCTGAAGAAGCATCCTGTGAGGGCTGGGAGGAGTGTGTTGGTCCCTGGAGATGGGCTCTCTGAAGCAGAGGCAGCACTCTCCAGCTGTGGTCCTCTTCTCCCAGTCTCATTCTGCCTCCTTTTGTGTGCAGCTGTTGACCCGTGTGCTTCCATAGTGATGGAGTTCCTGGGAACTGGGGCAGGAACCCAGGACTGGTTCCTCTGGAGAGGAGAGATTGTTTGGACTTGCACAGATTCCTTGTCTTATGATGAAAATCCACAGTTTGAGCTTTCAGAATGGTTAAAACCAAAGTCCCCTTCAGAGAGCTCATGTGTAGCTGTGATGGGGAAGGAGAAGAAAATGAAATATGATGGGGTCGGGTAGGAGGAAGAGTGTGAGAACATATAGTGGAGCTCTGGGAAGCTGGTGAGGACTGTCTCCTCAGCTGGCTTTGCTTATCCATGGTGGGTACAGGAGCAAGGCAGAACTTGGGAAAGTGGAAAGCACTGAGTCTTTAGGAATATTAATCTTTTTTAATGCAAAAGTTTTCTTTATTTCTGAAACTCTGTGCTCCAGGACTAATTACTACCAAATAATCATAACACCAGGAGGGACCCAAGCCCCATGAATTGCGTTTGTTTGCACCATCTGCTCTTTATTTTGCAGGTGACATTCCCGTAGTTGGGGGCAGTATGATACATCCCTGGAAGCACTTGGACTAATGTACCTGAACGTGTCCGAGCTGGCAGTTTTGTCCAAGGCTTGTCCTACCCCACAGTGGGGGCTCTGACTGCCCGTGTCTCCTTTCTGAAAGGTTTTATCTTGCTGGGACTTGCTACCTGACTCGTCTCTGAAGATGATGGATGCTCCTTTGTGTGCTGGAGGATTCCTCTTGCAGCTCAAGTGGGTGCGGAGTGTGTCAGGGCCTGTAGCGAGGCAGGGCTGGAGCTTATTCCATTTTGCTGGAGGACAGGATGGAATCTCCATTCCGGGGATGAGAAAAGTGTTCATGACAGCAACTGCCGGCCACGACCTGGGAACCTGTGCCTGGTCCCTGCCAGCCTTTCACGGCCCTGGGATCTCCTGCACCCACCAACCCCGCCGGGCTCATTCCTTTAGCTCTCAGTTTGTCGGTGCCTGGCAGCTGCCACTCTGCAGCTCCTGCCCTGGAGGAGCCAGGGAGCAGCTGGGTGACTCGCCCCGGGAAGCACGGGCGGGCAAGGTGTAAATTGCATGGCGGGCTGCCTTCACTGAGGTGAAAATGAAAAACTCTCCCAGCTATCAAGCCCGGTGTTTCACGGCTCCCACGGTCCAAACACACTCCCACTCCCTCTCACTGCTGCGGAGAGGATCTTGGGGGCTGGTTCTCTCCTGCCTGTCCTGAAGCCATGGCACTGCCACGTCAGCAGGGTAGTGTGTCCTGGTTGCAGGCAGGACGGGGGCCTGCCGTGAGAAGGGGGAAGTGTGCTGAGGGCAGGCAGGGATGCTGATGGCGTGGGAGGTGCTAATTGCCAGGCTCTGTATTCTGCTACCTGGAGGATTTGTTATCCTTTGGCTAGACGTTGTTTTCCGCTGCCGTAGTGCTGGTGGTGCCGCTCGTTTTTCCTGCTGGCTGATGGAAACGGCCTTTTCTTGATTGCAATAATATCACCTTCTGTTTCTGAAACACCTCGCAGCCCAGAGGATTTGAAAGTAAAGTGCACGTACGTGGGAGCAGTCTCGGCACCTCTGAAATGTGAGTTTCTCCAGGCTGGAAAGCAGCAGCTGTTCTGCAGCCCTTGGCAGCCTGGTGCTGGCGGCTGTGCCGTGTGCTGGAGCTGGCTCTGGGTGCCGTCGCCCCAGGAGGCAGGGCCTGCCCGGCTCCATGTGCACCCTGCTGGAGCTGCAAGCTGAAATGTTGGGGTTTCCTCGGTGCTTGAGGTATTACTTGTATGAAGCATGTCTGCCTGCCTCTCCCTCCAGTAATTTGTCTTCCCTTCTGCCCAGCTGTCTCTTGGGCTGATGGCTCTCCCCCAGCCTCTGGCTGACTTCTGCTCCTCGTTGAACAGCCCCAGGCACCCGGGCTTCATCCCCAGGCCAGTCTCCCATTGTTAGGCTGTGGTTCAGCAGAGAGGGCCAGAATCAGGGCTGGGTTTGGAAGGGATCTTTAAAGCTCCTCCAGTCCAGCCCCCCTGCTGTGGGCAGGGACATCTTTCTCTAGAGCAGGTTGGTTAAAGCCCTGTCCAGCCTGGCCTTGAACACCTGGCTACGTCCAGGGATGGGACATCCACAGCTTCTCTGGGCAAACTATTCCAGTGCCTAACAACCTTCAGCACAAGGCATTTGTTCCTTATGTCCAGTCTAACCTGCTGGCTTTTGCTTTAAAACCACTGCCCCTTGCCCTGTCGCTACAGGCCCTGGTAAAAAGTCTCCATCTCTTAAAAGCACACTTTAGGGCTCTTCAAAGCCTTCTCCTCTCCAGGCTGAACAGTCCTGACTCTCTCAGCCTGTCTCCATAGCAGAGTTGTTCCAGTCCTTGGACTGTTTCCATGGCCTCCTCTGGACCTGCTCTGACACATCTCACGCTTGGGGACTCCAGAGCTGGAGGCAATATTCCAGGTGAGGTCTTACCTGAGCAGAACTGAGGGGAAATATCCCCCTCTGGCTGCTGTCCACACCACTTCTAGTGCAGCCTGGGAGATGCTTGGCCCCAGGAGGAAGGAGTGCCTCTATTTTTTTGCTTTCATCAGCTCAGATGAGTGACTTGAAGTGGTGTTTAACCTCAAGCTGCTGTCTGAGCAAAGAGGAATGGAAACAGGTACATTCCCAGTCTGGGCCTGGGACAGAGGGATGGCCCAGCAAGGAGTCTGTCTGCTGTCTGAACTGGGAGAACGCCGAAGGGCGCTGGGTGCTGTGCAAATGAGTTGCAGAGGCTCTCAGGACTACCTAGCACCCGTGTTCTAAGATAAGCGGGGATGACACACCGAGCGTGGAGCGTGTGAGGAAGCGAGGAGGATGTGGCACACAGCCTGCTCCCCCCAGTCCTAGCTGGTGGCTCAGTTTCAGCTTTTAATTTTAGCAACTGATTTAGGGCCGTTCAGCTCCACGCAGTTTTGTTGTTCCTTTAAAATGCCTGGGACTGAAGTGTCCGACCCCATCATTGAGAGGTGGAGAGGATGGATGCCTCCAGCTGGAAGGAAGGTGTGGGGGAGTTGTGTTGTCTGAGCAGGCAGGAGTTGCTGGTGTGTGAGGATAGGGCTGGTGGGTCACCCAGGGGTCTCCCTGCTCTGTCCCAGGTGCCAGCTGACTTGCTGGCACTACCCAGAGCAGCCCCAGTGCCAGCAGCACAGGCAAGGGGAGGCTCGTGGCAGTGAGGCTGTGGTGATGCCCTGGCTGGCTGGGGAGGTGCTGGTGAGCCCCCCCCAATAGGCAGCAATCCCCAACGATGGTCACAAGCACCCTGTGTGTTTGCACCCTCCATCTATGCTTTCTTCAGGTGTGGCAGTGTAACAGATGGAAGGGACTGACCCAAACTGCCTATGGAAAAGCTCCTCATGTGGTTGGTGTTGCTCCAGTGTCACAGCAGGATGTGGATGGAGCCAGCTCCACGTGCCCTTCTGCTTCCCTGCAATGGCAGCAGCACATCCTGTCACAGTAAGAGCAGGGGTGAGTGGCAGCTCCAGGCACATTGTGCCCAGCTGATGTGGAGAGAATCCCTGTTAACAACCCACAGCTTCTCCTTCAGTCTGGGCCCTGCTTGAGCCACACATCCATTGGCCCCTCTGGGAAGTTGTAGCTCTGGCACTGTGCAGAGAGCAGTCAATGCTTAGGCTGGAGCCTGCACTGTTGCCTTTCCCAGTGGCTCTAGGCAGGCTCCAGCCTGTCCCAGCTTTTCAGCAGTGCCCAGTGGCAGATCCCTGGAGGGTTCATCCCTTACTAGTGGCTGGGAGGGCAACTCAGGGCTGCCTGGTTCCCCTAAGGGAGAAGAGGGTTTGCATCTGCCAGGTGACCTGTTACTTGCTCCCCATGGTTTTTCCTGTCCTGAATGGGATTTACAGGCACATTTTTCATGTACTGCTGGCAGAAGGTGTTCAGGCAGGGGTGGGTGACAGGCACAAGCAATGGCTGTGTTCCTATGGCACACAGGTGGCTGGAGCATGAAGTGGACATCTCTGCAGTGGAACCAAGAGCTGCTGGGCAGCATGAACAGCTCAGCTTCCAGCTCTGCTCCAGCAGGAAGCTTGGTGGTGGCATGATAAACCTCTCCCCAACTGCTCCTACAGCATCAGTCCTGAAATAGGGACTCAGTGGGCTGGTGTGACTTAAGCATCACCTTGTGAGCCATTCCAGGAGGTCACAGTAAGGAGTCAAGGGTGACAGGGAGCTTGTGCAGTGAAGTGGGATGAGGACAGCAGCTGCCTCCCCACTGCCTTCCTGGCAACTCTAGAAGTGTTCTGGGTTCAGCTGGAGCGGGATTACCAGCGTGCCCATGCATGGCGAGGATCCAGAGAGCGTCCACAAGGCTCAGTTGTGATCTCCTAACAAGGTGGATTCTTGCAGCAGTGGGAGATGAAGCACATCCAGTTGGTGACATTTGAATTCCTGAGCAGATGAACCTGACAGAGTGACAGTCCCCACAGTGCCCCAGCTCATCTTCTGCTTCCCAGCAGGTGCTGAGGGCCATGGTGTGACGTGAGCACCCTGCCACCTCCTTCCACCTTTGCACAATTCTGCTGGGATTTTAATGACTGCAGGTCACATCTCAGACACTTTGTCCTCTGTAGCCCTGGGACTGCTCTTGTGCTCACCCATCAAAGTGGGGGCATCTTCCTCCTGGAAGGCTGTGCCCAAGCCGTATCATGGGCAGAAACTGTGACCTTATGAACAAATAGGGGGAGGAAAATTTGTGCTAACAAATAGGTGCCACCTCCTGCTGCTGGGGAAGGTCTCCCAAAATGCTGGTTGTTGCATAATCCTGTTGTCCTTTCTGATGCAGGAGGCTAGGGGATGCTCCATTCCTAGAGGGATGAGAGCAACCTGGGGGAAATCCTACAGTCAGTATGTGGTGGTAGGTGATTTGGAACATGAGGTTAAAGATTGGGCGAGGTGCTGTTCCATCTGGGAAAGAGGAGGGCAAGAGTCTTCCCTTACATAATGCCTTGCTCCTGAGAAGGTGGTGAGAAGCACCCCACCACATTCCTCAGATGGGCTGAGAAGGAGTTGGCTTCATGGGGAGCAGTGGGTCTGACGTGGCAGAAGTATGCTGGAGCTGCTGTTCCTGTCTGGACTGAACTTGTGGACTCTGGATGCATTTGTGTAGATGGGCTGTGTGGGTTATGTGCAGTGAATCCCCTGTTTCAGGTGCCTGGAGGAGGGTCCTGGATAGAAATCAGCCCTGCATGCTGCGCTGCTTTCTCTGGCTTTGCTGGCCATAGGAAGGGAGAGCTCCTGGCGGAGGCTGAGGAGGGAGGTAGCATTTGCACGACCTTGCAAAGGGACAAGTCCACTTCCCTGCCCCACTTACTGGTCCTGTTGTCACAGCCAGCAGCCTAACACTGACAGTATCCCACTGTTCACCTCTCGCTGAGCTCCTCCACCCGTGTGAGACTGCATTGGATTTGACTGGAGGGCTCTGCCTTGCAAACTCCATGTTCCCCTTGCTGCTCCATCTGTTGGCTTGGTGGCACAGCCAGCCAGGGGCTTCCTCCTCAGTGGCAGTGCAGCACTGCCTGTTGAGCTTCTCTGTTGTTTTGCCATGTTGTTGAGCCTTTGCTAATTCGCTCTCTTCCCACACCTTTGCCTTTGGGCTCTGCTCTCCAGTCTCTCTGGGTTGTTTCTTTTCATTGCAGTGTTTCTCTCCATGGGGATAATCCCAAACTCACTGTGTCTCCAGCCTCTTGTGCACTTTGCTGCACTATGCTTGCCTGGCCTCTGCCTGCTTCCTAATCTCCTTCGGTATGATCACAAGGCTGATCTCCCACCCGCTTTGGATGATCTCCTTATCCATTTCAGTTGTCATGGCTCCCCACCTCATTGCCTCTGCCCATCTCTCGAGTCTTTATGCAGCCTTATCCCTTTGTCCCAGGCTGGACAGGACAGCATTCCCAGCTGCAACCTCCCTGCTCCTTCTTGGGGATGTTGTCCTCTCCTGAGCCCACCTGCCCATGCTGAGCTCTGTAGCAGCCCTGCCAGAGGCTGGGTTCCTCTGGGAAGAGGTGTAGAAGCAGAGGCCAGCTCACTAGCCTGGCTTCCAGCTTGATTTGTACAGACATAAATTACCATCCCCAGGCTCTGGTTTCCCTCCTTTTCAGTTTGGGAAAAACCCTGGATGAATTGGGAAGAAATTAAGTATTGTAGCTGTCCCTAATGAGGCAGGTGTGGGTATTGACAGTGAATGTCTCAGCATGGTCCCACCAACCTGGTCCCCATCCATAGGCTTTGGCTGCTGGACACCTGAGCTCTTCTGGCTTCAGGGACACGGAGCTGCCTCCCACCCTGGCAGGGTGGAACATCCTTGTCTTTCTTAAAGGATAATCTTGAGTGTGAAGCAGCATTTGACTCAAGAGCCAGTCCTGCTTTTCATTCAGGTGTGCATTTTATTTCCCTAAAAAGCCAAGATTCCCACATTTTTTAGGGGCAGAGGGGGTTGTGTTGTTTGTGTTTTGGGGGTGCCACTGCTATGTCTGTGTAATTGGAAGTTGTAGTAACCTAGAGTAGATTGTAGAGAGAGGGTATGTCCCAGACCCACTCTTTTGGAACATTAGGATGGGCTTTGGAAAGTCATCTTGGGATACCTTGGAGGCCAGACGGGAGCCCCGAGGATTTAGACTGGATGGAGACCTCACATGAAGTTAATGAAGGCCTCTTTGCTCTGAGATCCTTTGAGCTGTCCTTGTCTGCATGAAGTGATGGAGGGCCAGCTGGATTTATCCAAAAAACCCTGCAAATCCTGAAGATACCTATCTCTGGTGTGCGTTGCAGTAACCTAAAATAACGAGCTGAGCTGGAGGTTGGCGGATGGGCTTCTGGTTGGTAGAGCAAGGGGCAGAGTGGCGGGGAGGGCTCTTGTCTGCCTTGTTGCTGAAAAAGCAGGAGTGATATGAGCCGCCTCTGCTCTGCTGCTAAAAACAACCCAGCTTGTTTTTATTTAATACAGTTTTGATCTGCAGGCCTCAGTGTTCCACCTGCCTGCGAGTGGGACCTCCAAACTCCGAGCGCCTCAGAAGGCCGCCCGTGTCCCTGCGTGTCCCTGCAGCACTGGCACAGGGAATGCCGTTCCTCCTCGGCTGGAGGAGGGGCTGCTCAAAGTCAGGCATGCAGGCGTGGGGATGGGACAGGTGAAGCTTCTGCTGGGGTCGTGTTCCTGCTGCTGTGGTGTTTCTGGGTAAACTGGGCCTCTGCATTGCCGGATCCTGCCGGCTTTCCCAGGAAAACGGGCCCAAAAACTGCTCATGTGGGATTTCTGCCTGTGTTTCTTGTGCAGCATCCTGGCAGCATGGAGGTGGCTCTCCAGGTGGTCCAACTGCCAGCGCGAGGGAGAGGGTCAGTGTTGGCTCATGTCTGTTGTGGATCATGCCTGGTGCCAGCATTTGTCTGGGAAATAAATGATTCTGAAATTCCACTGGTCCATCCCCAGGAAGGACCAATCCTGAAGGGGGTCAGGCTTTTGTTAGGTCATGATTGATGTGTCCGTAGAGCTCGTTCTTGGTGTGGGGCCAGCTCTGGATACAGAGAGCCCCAGAGGGATGGGGACCCTGCTGGAGGATGTGCAAACAAGCCCCACCAGCAGGCCATGACAGAGAATAGTTGAGGTGGGCACGAAGATCACTGGGTCAGGGAAGAGGAAGACGATAATCAGGGCAAGAGGGAGGAAGAGAATAGCTGGGGCAGGTAGGAGGAGTTTGATAATCAAAGTGGTTGCAGGGTTAAATAAAAGCTGTCAGCGATTTGAAAAGGGGAAAGAAAGAAAAAGAAAACCCACTGAAGAGACACTCTCCTCTCTCACCCGGCTTGTAATCAGCCACCCCCTCTGCCAGTGAGCAGCTGGCGGGCGGGCGGGTGAGGAGGGGGTGGCAAGAGGGGTCCAGCTGCTCCTTGGCCTGGCCTTGGCACCCCAAGAGTCCCCACAGCCCTGGCTCCCCGTGGGCTGCACAGCCAGGGGGACATGCCCCTGTCATGTTTCCCTGACAGGCTGGGGGTCTGAGGTCTTAAAGAGGTCTGCCAGGGGGAGGTGGGGTGAGGAAAAGGAGGAGGGGGACTTGTCTGAAATGCCAGGGATTCATCTCCCACTCCCCTTGCCCTTGCTGTTCTGAAAGGAGCTGCTTGAGCTGTCGGCTCTAGATTATATTAATTAGCAGAGAAGTGCTATGCCTGCTCGTGGGGCCGTGCTGCTCATGGGGCTGTGCTGCTGGGAGGAACCCGAGATCTGGCAGGTCTGTGTGAAGGAGCTGCCTGGCTCCCCAAAACCCCTCACTCCAGCCCCAGATGAGCACATCAAAACCAAGGCTGAGCTGGGGGTCTTCAGCATCTCCTCCTGGAGCCTGGCTGGCTGCTTACCCCCAGGGCCAAAGCTGTCCACCCTGGTACATGAGGCTAGTGTGATACGGAAAGCAGCACTGTGGTTTTGGGATGGCAGTCTCTGCTCCTCACTAGGCCTCCACGTCTGTGGGCAAAAATGGCCAGTCTGACCCAGCCAGGCAGGCCAGTCAATGTGGTGGGGGGCTGCTGGAGGCGGGGGCAAGGGCACATCTCTGCCCATGGCTACTTTGTGTCTTCCAGGAGAGGAAGCTGTGTGCCCACCCCCGGATTGAGATCTACAAGCAGGACCGCATCTACTTCGTGTGTCCCCTTGCCCGCCAAGGGGACTTCTATGTGCCTGAAATGAAAGAACTGGAGAGGAAGAGCAGGGCTGCTGCAGCTGTGGCCGAGGATGCCCAGACAGACATCACAGGTATCTGTGGCTTGCACATGGGTTCCATCTTCAATCGGCATCAGCCCTCACACAGGTGGGGCCCTGGTGTTGCCAGTCCTGCTGCCTGAGCAGACAGAGAAGGACTGACCTGTGCCCACCTGGTACCCAACCACCGAGTCTCAGCATACCCCTTCCCCTCACCCTGGGCTGATCCCCAAGGATCTTGTCCCTGAGATGTCATGACTTGCCTCGGGAAGCATGCAGGAACCCTTGCAGTTTTGGGACAAGAGCTAAGCTGCTGCCGAGCCCATGGCCCACTGTTGTCAGTGGCAGAGCTGGAACTCACAGCTTTTAGTTGCAGCTGGGCTTGTTTTTCTCTTTGTCATATACATCTTCCTTGATCTCATCTTCATCTGTTACATATTGGGATTGCAAAGAGCTTAAATACCAGGTTGCTGTAGCTGGTGGTGGAGTTGCCTGAGAGCATCTGCTCAGCAAGATTTGTTGGAGCCTGGATGTATTCATACAGGAAGGGACCACAATGGCTGTAGGCGCAGAACAGCAGTGCTATAGTAACCCAAAATGCTAGTTGCCTTCAGCAGCCCACATGCTCCCGTGCCTGTGAAGATGTAGGAGCCGGCTATCCAAGCATTCCTGGGCACTGGACAGCACATCCGAGCCAGCTGCTGGCAGGGGCATCTGCCTCCTCCTGCCCCACGGGTTGCCCACGCTTGTGTAATGGGCATGAAAAAACCATGAGGGCTGTGCTCGCCTCCCGGGCAGTCGGGTCATTTGCTTCAACGCATCTTCAGGTTTGGGTCGCTTTAATTCTTAATCGCATAAAAGCAAGCCTGGGAATTGCTTTCTGGGAGCTCTGTCCATTTAGCACCGCAATGAAGAGTCTAATTGGAGCTGTTTCCCAGCACTTCCAGGTCCCATGTTTGCACGGTGCTCACTCAGCTCTTCTCCTCTCTGTCTGCCTTGTGTCAGGGTGGCTGCTGGGGGCTCCAGCCCAGCTTAGCCAGAGGTGTCCCAAAGCCCACTCGCTCTGACATCTTCCCATGGTCACCCCTTGGGTTTGGACAGGGATGGCAGGATCCAGGGGAGCAAAAGCAGCTTGAGGGTGGTGCCTTCAGTAGCTGCCTGTGCTCCCTTCTGCCCTGCTCAGGGGGTGCACGATCCCGCAGCACAGCCAGGGATGCTTGGAACAGCCACTGCCCTGTGCCCTGGCTGTCTCAGTGCTTTCCCTGGGATGCCACTGCCAGCATGCCTGCAGTGGGGCAGTCCCCTGCCCTGCTGGAAGAAGGGCTAGGAAGGTCTTCCCAGTTTCAGAAAGCAAATGATGTTGGACTGTCTCACTCCCGGCCAACTCACATCCCCAGCAGCAGCTCTGGGCCAACTCCTCCATCACCCCTCCCCTTCCAGGCACGTAGATGAGCTTTTATCAGTGCAATCTGATGCAGTGTCATCTGCTGAGTCTGCATAAAACCAACTTAAAATAATAATAACTGTGAAGTTGGCCCTGTCTGCGAGACTAAAGAGTTGGGCCTGAGTGTTGCACTGTGATTGTCATTGCTGGGCACAGTGGCAGAACCACATCTGATGGGGTGTCACATCCCTGCTCTGGCTGAGGATGTGGCAAGCCTCTGTGTGGCATGTGCAGCTGCTGCCTGAAGGCTTTGGCGGTCCCAAGAAGATGAGTCCTTATGGAATGAGACTAGTCCTCCCTTCCCAATGATTTTATGTGCTGGGATCTGTGCAACCACCTCTGAGCTGGAGAAAGAGAAACCTCTTTTCCCATCCTTTTTATCCTTCCCTGGGCAGTCCCTCTAGAAGCAAGCTCCACTTAGTCACAGCCCCTTCAATGGACATGGTGGACATGAGATCTCGATGACCCAGAAGATCCTGGGTTGTCTGTGACAGTTTTCAAGCTTCCTTCTGCCAGCTGGAGGGTGGGCACAGCAATGTCTCCATCTGCCTGCCAGCGCAATCTCCCCTCAACCCCAGTTGCTTGGATTTGGGTTATTTCTTGATCCTCCTCAGCTTTGAGGAGATGTTTCAAGTGGTCCTGCCCTGCCTGAGGCTCAGACAGTGCTCCTTGGAGAGTAGGGGAGGGTGGTGGTCCCTGATGGTGGCTGTCAGTGCCTCTGGCTGTGCCTGAGCTGCACAAATCCAGCTGTAGGGTTTTGATACCCTGTTGCCTCAATGGGCGAGTGGAGACTGGGAAGGTTCTGAGCCCCATTTCCTCTCCCAAAGGCAGCTGAGGATGCTCTATGCACAGAAGCTTTGAGCTCTCTGTCCTGATGTGGCAACAGAAGAAGCCCCCTCTTTCCCCCTCCCAAAATACTGAGCTAAAAGCATTGAGTGCAGTTTCAGAATGGACATCATGTTGAGTAACGTTCTGTGTGAACACAGCACTGCTTGGTCATTAAACTCCCCACCAGCAGCTGGATTATGCTTTCCTTGAATTAAAGACTTGAGAAGTTCCAAAGGGAAGGTGTTGCCGTTTATTCTCACCGTTCATTGTGGCTGGTGCCAGACGGTACCGAGCGACTTGAAAGTGTAAGAAAAGCTTGGATTTGTTTTCTGAAGCCTCCTGACCCCGGAGCACATCTCTCCATTTAGGCTGTCATCTGCTGTCCTTGCTCCCGAGCTCACCCTCTGAGGTGCTGGGTGCCTGCGGCTGCGAGCAGAGCCCGTGGCCACAAAGGCTGTGGGACAGGGTCCAGGGTCTCTGCTTTCTGCTGCTGCTCTGCACAGAGCAGGCTGCTGCCAGCTCTGCTGAGGACAGACACGCTCAACAAACACACAAGGAAGGGGCCAGGGGCTGCGGCTGCCTCTGCACCAATTCCGTCCCTTCTTCGCCATCGTCAGGGTCATCGGAAAGACAGGAAGCATTTTAGGAAGGCTGCTGATGGGTCTCCAGGGGGGCAGTGTCAATCACGATTAGTTGTTTTGCCCTTAATTGTTTTCTGGGGCTCTGGCATCAGCGCGGCGCTCAGCGGGCCCTCGCTGGCGGCTCCCTCCCAGCAGCGCGCTCTGCAGCGCGACCCCGCTGCTGCACATGGGAGGTGAAAGACAACAAAAGCAGCCTCTCCACACGGGCTTGCTGGCATGAACACAGATGGTTCCCAAGCACGTGGCTCTGCCCAGAATCTCAGGTGCTCATTTTCCTGGAGCAGAGTCTGTCCCACAGCATTCAGGTACAACTGGTGGCATCGCACGCTGAGCTCCAGAGCCACAGAGGAGCAACTTTCCTGATGTGTTCTGCCTCATCCTTGCTTGCTTCCATCCTCCCAAGAGCCCTGCCTGTTCCTGACTGCCTCTGCATCCTGGGAAGGGCCCCGGCCCCTCTCCTGGTGGCTTGTGTGTGAGCTTCAGCAGTCACAGAGGAGCTGTGCCCCCTGACAGCACACTGTATTTAGAGGTGATGAACATTTGATGGAATGAGGGGAAGGGCCCAGGAGCACCAGGAGAGGAGCACTTCTCAGGCATCAGTGTGGTACAGGGGAGATGCAGGAGGACAGCCTGCCCTCATTCTGGATTTGGAAATGCCAGTACCTGGTATGGCACAGGGCTGAACTGTCTGGGGAGTCAGCTCCCCACCAGGCTCATTGGTGGTGTGGGGTGAGTGGTTCCCATTGCACCCATCCCTCGCTGGTCTCTTGGAACTGGCTGCTTGATATCCCTTCTTCCTAGGTGGCCCTGGCTTTTTGGGGACTCCTCAACACCCTATCATGGCTTCATTCCAGGCTGTGCCTGTGTTTCCCAAACGAAAACTTCTTGGGTTCCATGTTCCTAGTGAGTGAAAGTGCAGTGGGATGGCTATGCCATCCTTGGGAAAGTAAGGTCAAGGGGGGATTTCAACAGGGTGGCTGCTACCTCACAATGTGCCAGAGAGAAAAGCCATGCTGGATCAGGTTGTTGGACTGGTTCCTGGTGTAAGGACCAGCCTTGGGAAGGTGGATGCAAGGAATGGGCAGTGGTTCATGGTAGGACCAAACAAGGTGTGTGGGGAAGGATGGACACGTGTGTTTAATGGCTGCTGGAAGCATGTGCCTGTGAGATGAGAGCTGAACCCCTGCTTGCCCTCCCATGGGGCTTTGGTTGTGCTCTTGGAGCCCCTTGCACTCCCTTCCTGGCCTGTGTTAGGACAGCTGGGTGTTTCTGCCACATTCCCCTGTCAGAGCTGACCCCACATGGTTCCTGGCAGCCACAGCTCTGTTGCCCTGCCCACCCCAGACATTTATCCTGGCCAGGCTGAGTGGCCATGCCAGAGCCAGCCTTTTCCTGTGCAGAGGAGAGCAAGGCTGCTGAAATGGGCAAATTTGCCAGCTGAGGCTACTCGAACATGATCAGAAGTGACAGAGCAGTGACAAAGTGCCTGGCTGAAGGGAAACAGGACTGGATTTATTGTCGCCCTTGGAGCAAGGGAGAGGAAGGTGGCTATGAGAGCGAGGACAGCGGTGCTTTCCCATGGTGGTGGCTTGGAGCAGTGTGTAGGTCAGCTTCATCCCTGTCTTCTTCTTCCTGAGCTGCTGCTCCTCTCCTCAGGAGCTTCTTTGCTTTGTGTCATGGGGTTACATGACAGCTTCTGAGCCAGAACGTTCCCTGGGGTGCCAGGGGAGAGGTTCTGAGCAGGCAGGGCACTGCTGGGGGGTTTGGTGTCACTCCTGTCCCCTCGGGTCTTAGAGGGACACAAGATGACCACACATGACATGAGCTGTCAGGAAGCCATGGTGGGAACATGTCCATGACACCTCAGGCCACCAATTTGGCCAAATCAGATTATTTCTTCTTTTCAGATCACCACTAAAGACCCTAAGCAAACCCTGAGTTGTCTTCAAGGCTCAGGGTCTGCACACTCCCCCCTTCATCCCCCAGAGCTCTCCATCTTCCCAGAGGCTCCCTGCTGACCCACTGCCCTGCTGAGGTTCTGTCAGGTGGGACAGCATCTCCCACCTTTCTGCAGCCCACTCAGTGGCTGCTGTCCCCTTCAGCGAGCGCCTCACTGCAGCGTGCAGAACATCCTTTTTAACTTAGAGTAAATGTAGTTTCCATGTCGAGGTGCTCCCTGACGCTGCAGCAAAGGCAGTGCGTGTTCGTGGGCAGTGGTTCCTTCCTCCTTTCCTTGGGAGGGGTCGCCTGGCATCGCCTGGGGAGGGGCCGAGGGCTCAGCTCATGCCAGCTGCCAAAAGGGTTGCCAAGGTGAGACGGTGGAGGCTCGGGTTCCTTTCCAGGATGAAGCCAATATGCCATCCAGGTGGGATGAAGCAGTGGGTGCACTGTGTCTGTGGATCTTTTCTGGCTACCCCTCATCCTGCTACCGCCACTGCTCGGTCCTCTCGGAACAGCTGTCACTCAGCCGGCAGGACCGTGGGATGATGCTGCTCAGGAGGCAGAGGACTGCCATTTACAAGCAGTTCTGCTGGCAGCTGCCCAGGCTGGGAAGAAAAACAGCACAGAAAAAGGATTTAAGGATGTTTGGAAGGAAAGTTCCCTCCTTGGTGGATCTCCTTCAGGAGAAGTTTCTCCACGCAGCTGGAGGAGAGCAAACAGCCCAGCCTTGGGCACCCTGGCTGCAGGAGCTGTAGGAGGCTGGAAATGCCTTTGGAAGCCCAAGGCAGCCCCATGCCAGCAGCTGAGGATGGAGCTGCACCAGCAGGAGACAGTGTGGAGGAGAGGGCTCTCCTCTCCCACCTAGGATGGTGATGACTGCAGAGAGACTCACATTTGTCACTTCCCAGCCATGTTGGTGGCGAGCCCCAGTTCTCCACCAGTGCTGCTGCTGGGCTCCTCCTGGTTTCCCTCCTGGTGTGGGACATGATCCTGGGCAGGGGCATCCAGCCCAGCACGGATGGAGATGCTGGGAAATAATAGAGCCTGGCACTCACCTTCAACTGATACGAGGCAGACAGGGAGCAGATGGAGCAGGGAGGGCCATGATGAAAGAGCCTGCTCAGTGCTTGCTGATGTATCGTAATTAACAATGTGGATCTGTGATGTCATAATTAACCACGTGGATCTGTGATGTCATAATTAGTAATGATTAATGTTTAACAGGAGGGTTTTGTCTCCTGGCTCGTTGCTCTGGCAACAGCACTGAGCTGCTGGTCTCAATCTGACACATTCCTCTCCTTGTTGACTCCTTAATTGTGTTGTCGATCGAGCTAATGAGGCAGGGATCTGGGGAGGGGGAGGTGGGCCAAGGGGTCCACCTGGGCAGGCAGGGGCAGCCCCTGGGGGCTTGGTCATGAGATGGGATGTGATTGGCAGCAAGGTCATGTGGAGAAGCACAGAATGAGCTGAGAAGGCTCCCCCTATCCTCTGACACCCTGAGACCTGTCTGCTGCTGCCCTGCCTATCTTCACACTGCTGCCAGAGCTGCCGGCTGTGGCAGCCATGGAGGGAGTGGGAGCAGGCTGTCAGGTGCTGAAGGCACCAGGATGCCCTGGTGTGAGGCTGGACATACACATCTGCTTCTGACAGCAGCACATCTGGGGATTTGCCCTTGGGCCATCATCCCCTTGGGTGCTTAAACAATGCTGCAGCTCCACATCATCCTCACAGCACAGTGTCCGTCCTGTTCTTTGTCTCACTCCTGGTGCCATGCATTCTCCCTAAGGAAGAGCTTGCCAGGTCCTTGGTGTGTGCATGGAGAGCAGCTGTGGGGCCAAGATGTGGCCAGGAGGTCAGGGTATGGCTGGAAGCTGGTGGTTGTTTGTGCTGACTTGGGGGTTTCTGATTTCAGGGAACAGTTTGAGCTCAGGCCATACTTGACCTGGTCACGTCTCAAAGGCATAGGAGGTGACAAGAGGTCGGAGCTGGTCTCCACTGAGGCTTCTGGTGGCTTCAAAGGCTGTGGCACTCCATTCCCATTGCCTCCTTCCCGCAGCACTCACTCCTTCCCCTTCTCTCTCCATCCCAGGAGTGGACACCATGAGTGAGACAAGCTCCATCAGCATGGAGGCCACAACCGACAGCAGAGACACCTCGGTGGCCACCTCCATCCTGCTGCCCTTCCCAGCCAGCCGCGGCCGGGAGGAGGCCGACACCCGCAGTGAGCACAGCTACAGCGAGTCGGGAGCCAGTGGCTCCTCCTTTGAGGAGCTGGACCTGGAGGTTGCTGGGGATGGCGAGGGAGCCCCGGGCCTGCTTCCTGATGTGGGCTCCATGGGCAACCAGGAGGTCACAGACAAGTGGACCAAGGAGCCCATCGCTGCCGAGAGAGGAGAGGAGTGACGAGAGACCTGGCTGCCTCACCTCCCGCTGGGGTCTGAGTTACTGGGAACCAGTTGCCTTTCCCACCTCCTTCCTCTCCAGCCAAGAGATTTTGGTCGCTGATTCCCCCCGGGACTTGCTCTCCCTCTTTGCAGAAAGGGTGTTTGACCGTTTTTGGGGGTGCTGGGAGGTGGGGGGGGGAGGTTTCTGTGGTGCTTGGTAGCGCAGGGTAGGTGCAGGCTGGGGGGACAGCGAAATGCATTTGCTGTTTGTGTGTGTTCAGGCACGTCGCAGATTCCTTGCAGGTGTCTGGGGGGTGGTGGTGGATGTCAGAGATGTCCCCCCTCGTCTCTGCTGGTGCCCCTCTCACCCACAGCTTCTCTCTGCTGCACCACCACGTTTTCTAGCACCAAAGAGCCGTGAGTTGGGTCAGGTGGGTTTGTTCCCCTCGTCTCTCCCCCCTGCTGAACAATGGAAACATCCCGTGTAAATGTGGTCCTCCTGGCACTGCCACGGGCGCTTTGGGGTCTGTAATAAAGTGGATGCTTTTCCTCACTGGTGGCTGGTGCATTGCTTACTTGTCCTTTGGCCAATTGCACTGTCCTGCCCCATAGTGAGGAGTGGGCTGTGGATGGGAGCTGCCCCCACGGCCCTCGACTGAGCCAGGGAGCTGCCCAGGGGCTCTGCATCCCTGCTGCTCAGGCTTTCTCCCTGCCAGGCAACTCAGTAGGGCACGGGGTCTGTCCCCAGCTTGTGCAAGCTGTGGGGGAAGCAGGGAAGGAAAGGTCCCTGCTGCTGTGCTGAGCTGGGCAGAGCTGGAGGGAAGTGGCAACCCCGCTCCTGGGAACCTGTGGAGAATAAAACCAGTAAAAAGCCAGGTCCTTGGGCTGCTGCTGGGCCTCCTGCTGTGGCAGAGGACACCAGACTGCCTGCACTGTGCCTTCCTGGCATCCCATCTGTGTGTCCTGCTGCTGTGGAATGCAGGCAGGGACTGGGCTGCCTGTGCTGGTCCCAGTTCCCTGTCTCTCAGCTTGGGACAAGGGAGCAGCCTGGATATCATGGCCGTGGTGCCACGGAGCCATGCCAGGTGCCAGAGCACCTGCTGAGTGCCCTTGGTGCCTCCAGCAGTCCAGGCATTGTTTCCTGGTAGTCAAACATGGCAGCCCAGAACTGGGACTTGGGGTGGGGGTGCCAGGGCTGGGAGGTCTGGCTGTCTCTCCGTGGTGGGAATGTGTCCTCCCTGGCTTGGAAAGGTCATGATTAGTCCTCAGCCAGTGATTGACATGAGATTGTTCATAAATATTTTGTGCTCTGAGTGATAAAATATTAAACTCCTCCAGCCCACATGGAAAAATATTGCTCTTCCCGGTGTTTATCTTTGTTGCTAGTTATTACAAAACTGCCAAGCCCCCTGAAATATTTATGCTTGGCTGAGTCTCCCAGGGGGTTGGAGCCAGGCAGTGGATACTGACGGTGCTTGTCCCCTAACCCCACTGAAGCTGGGCACCAGGGGGCTTTGCCATCATTCTCCTGCCATCGACAGTGCTGGAGCAGTGGCCAGGATGAAGCAGCCAGTGCCGAGGTGTGTGTGAGGCTGGAGCCAGGACCCATCTGCCGGGGTGAAGCGGGACCACGGCAGTGCCAGCATCCCTTGGCACAACACATCTCCCGTTCCTCCTCAGCTCTGCCCACCCCGGCCTGCAGTGGCAGGGTCCCCCAGCCCAGGCACCCTCCTTTCCCCGGTGTTCCACTCTGTGCTAACAATCTTGAAAAGAGATGGGCCGGTGGGGTCTGGGGTCCTGCTGCTGTGGGACTCCAGGGGGGACCTTGCCACGGACGTTCCAAGTTATCCCTCCCCAAACCAGGACTGCCGGGGGCAAGGGAGTGCAGCAGAGTGCGTCTGACTCACTGCAGTGCCCGCGGCCTGCAAGTGCAGCAGCTGGCAAGGGGGAAACTGAGGCACACGGTGATGAGGTGGTTACTCAAAGCAGTGCCCCAGAAGCACCCCTGTCCCCTGGGTCATCCCCTGTCCCGTTCTTTTCTCTGAGTGATAGAGCTCTGGGGATGCAGCGCCGCAGGATCCTGGGCAGCCAAATGGCTCTAGGAAGAGTTTGGGCAAGTGCTGGAGATCTGGAACACAACCCTGCCAGTGCCTCTGTTTTTGTATGGTCCAAAGCCTTCCCCAGCTTGGTGCTTGGGCTGCCAGTGAGTGCTGGGGACTGCGTGGAATGCAGGTGGGCAGTGGGGTAGTGCTGGGTGCCTGGACTCCTCCCAAGGACTTGGGGAGTGGGAGGCAGGCCAGGCAAAGGAGAAACAAACCCTGGGGCACCAGTTTGTGGCTGTGGAGCTTGAGCTGGGGCTGGGACCCTACTGACTGGGCTGGGAATGAGCTGTGGGTTCTGGGGCCGGAGGAGGAGGTGCTGAGCTGTGCCCTGCCAGGTCTGCCAGGGTGCAGAGCAGGTCCTGCCTGCTCTGGCTGTGTCCTACCTCTGCCCAGCCTGGATTTGACCATTCCTTGCTTGCATCTAGCCAAGCTTTGCCTCTGTCCTGCCTGGATCTGGCTGTCCTGCCTTCTCTGGCCGTGTCCTGCTTGCATCCTGCCAATGCTCTGGCTCAGTCTGGCCATTCCTTGCCTGGATCTGGCTGTGTCTTGCCGTTGTTCTTCCTTCTCAGTCCATGTCCTGCCCGTTCCTGCCTTCCCTGCCCATGTCCTGCCTGTGCCCTGCCTGGACCTGGCCATCTGCCCCCGGCTTTGCCCCAGCCCCGGCTTTGCCCCAGCCCCGGCTCAGCCGGTGCATGAGCGAGCGAGG
>VZTR01002057.1:54948-68638 GCA_013400775.1 Chaetops frenatus
GGGCCGCGCCACGGCGCGGCTCGGAGACCGGTGCCCGGTGCCGGGGCTCCCGGAGCTGCGGGACGAGAGCAGAGCACGGGCACCGGCACCGGCACCGGCACCGGCACCGGCACCGGCAGCAGAGGGTCCGGGGATGCGGGCAGTCAGGCTGGCACCGGGGCTGTTCCTGCCGCTGCCCCTTGCCCGGCGCAAGACACGGGGCTCAGGGAGATCGGCTTGGGGGGGTCCTCACCCCTCCCGCTGTCCCGGCAGCCCCGAGCCCCTCGGTGGGCACTCAGCGGGACCCGCCGCCGCAGCCCCCGGCCGGGGCTGCCCGCCAGCACCGGGGCAGAGAAGCGGGGTCACCGCCCGGCCCAGTGGGGCAGATCCCCGCTCCTGCTGTGTCCCCGGGTCTCCCGTCCGGCTGTCCGGGCCGGGGAGGGCTGGGCCTTTGAGGGGGCTGTGAGTGTGCTGGGGCAGCCGGGTGTCGGGGCGCGCTCGGGACGGGATGTAGGGCGGCCGTGGGGGCGGGGGCGCCGGGGGAGCGGCCCGGGGAGGCGCTTCGGCCACGCGGGGCACCGGGGCTGGCAGCCCTTGTAGAGGGGAGAGGTGCGGGCTCCTGGCAGAGCTCGGTGGCGATGGGACCTCTGAGATCTCCGCGGGAGGTGACCCAGCGCCCCCGCAGCGCTGCCGCTCTCGCACACGCCCCGGGTGTCACACAACCCCGGGGGTGCCGGAGGGACCAGGGCTCCTGGCAAGGCGTGGGAAGCGCTCAGGGTGCGGAGAATTCACGGCCCCTTCTCACCCTTGTCGCGATGCGCCCGGGAGGAGATGCTGCCCGCAGCTGGCAGGAGCTTCCCGCCGTACTGTGGCCGCCGGGCTGGACTTGGCTCTGCCCTACCCGGTGCTTCACTTCCACAGATGTTCTCCAGAGGTTCCCGCGGGCTGTCATCCCCCCAGCACTAAGCCAGCAGAGCCGAGCAGCTGCGGGAATGGCAGCAGCCCTGCTCACTGTCCATCGTGGCTCGCTGCTGGATGGATGATGGTTTGCCCTTCAGAGGAGCTTGGCCTGAAGGTGCCTTTCATCTGGTGGATCCTGGCAGCTGCCCCACAATAGCTGGACCAGAGGGACCCGGGCTCCCAGTGCCACCAGACCCCTGTTCCAGGCTCAGCCTGCTGCTGATGGGCTCCATCAATAATCCATGTGCCTGTGGCCTCTTTCCTGCTTGAGGAAACCCGGGGTCCCTTAGAAGCATTTATTCCTGAAATAAGGCAGGGACCCTTCCTTCTCTCGTGTCCAAACTCCTTCACACTGGGGGGGTCAGGTAGGAGATGCCCTGAGACAGATGGGGACTCAGCAGCAGCAGACAGCAGCTGAGAACAAGCACTTAGGGGCATGGAGGAAGAGGAGGAGGTCTGTATGTGTCACCCCACCCCACCCCATTATGCTCTTTGCCACACTGCTGCCCGCATCCCCCTGGGCATCACTGCCAGCTCCAGCTGCTTGCTGGAGGGCTCCTCCAGCACAGTCATCATCTGTCTGGGAGCAGCATGGGGGCATCAAGGGGTCCCCTCCTCCTGCTCAGGGAGAGTAGCCTCAGTACTGGCTGCAGGGAACTGCAAGGGGGCCAGCACACTCTGGCATCCCCCTCCCACCCTCTGTGCCCCCACAAGTGCTGCTGGGCTGTGGAAGAGCCGTGGTCCTGCCACAGCATCAGCAGCTTCCTATTCCAGAGCAGCCTGAGGCTTCTGGACTGCCAAGGGGTCTCCTTCTCCTGTGGCCCCTGAAATGCCAGCCCTGTGGGATTTCAGCAGTCAGCTTCAAATGGGAAACAAATCTCTCCCGTGATTTGGGAAAAGACAACCAATCTCGGAGGGGACTGCATCTTCTGCCAAAACAAGGCCTGCCTGCTGCAAAAGCCTTTGATTCCCCCGCGCCTCCGTGCTTTCTGCAGAGGGAGTCAGCAAACCTGGCTCTTACTTTTACTGAAATCTCTGGATTTAGTATACAGGGAAGGAAGGGGCGGTGGTGAGAGAACAGACTCAGAAGCACCGCGACTGCCAGAGCCCTGCACGTTGCTGCGTGAGGGTGAAGCCTGTGGCAAGTCCCTGCTCCAGCCCCAGTGCCACGGACAGCCCTGGGGACAGCAGCAGGATGGGTGGGCTCCATGGCTATGGGATGGAAATCAAAATACTCTGGGCACTAGGTGCTGTGGGCATGATACTCTCATGGCTGGCTGCTTTTGGCAGTGCTTTTGGCTGGAGGTTAGGATTTGTCAGCACCCCTGATGATGCTGCGTGGGTCGGGGGCTCAGCTTGGATCCAGCCTTGGCTCTATCCACCCAGCCTGGCCTCCCTATGCCAGGTGACATCCCTGGCTCTTTCCCCCTCCATGATATTTTAGGGCTGTCAAGCTGTCCCCCTGCAGGCTGTTCTACCCAATGCTGCCAGAGGGGCCAGGTCTGTGCCCACCCCAATGCCAGTGCATCCCTGGGAGTGCTAAGGGGGGACCAGTCCCTGTGCTCCCCCTTGTCCCCTAGGATCTGTGTCACCCGTGTGTGCCCTGGGGGTTCTGGGTCACTGTGGGAGCTATTGCATCTGCTCACCTTGCCTTTCTGCAGGGGACTTCTTCCTAAGGGCACCGTGGGTGGGGGGCACAGGCAGGCTCATGGCCTGGCTCTCCCGTGCAGCACCGACTGTCCCTGTCCCTGTCCCTGTCCCTGTCCCTGTCCCTGTCCCTGTCGTGCCTTGCATCCTGCAGACCCAGCGGCTTTTCCCTTTGCTTTTCCAGGTGCCGAGGGCTCTGCCGGGGTGGCACGACCTCTCTCCCGCCGACACCACGCCGTGCCACCCCCCACCACCCAATGCCTGGGGACTGCCTGCCTTCACCTTGACGGGTGGCAGCGGGTGACACGGGGTGGTGTGGGTGCCCCGGCCAGCGCCAGCACACCCCATGGCGGTCCCCTTGGCCGCCTGGCTGGGGCTGATGCACCTGGCCACCTGTCTGGCTGCTGGGCACGGCATGGCTGGCAAGAAGGAGATCAGCATGGAGGGGGACCTGGTGATTGGGGGCCTCTTTCCCGTCCATGAGAAAGGAGTGGGGAGCGAAGACTGCGGCAAGATCAACGAGCACCGGGGCATCCAGCGCCTGGAGGCCATGCTCTTCGCCCTGGACGAGATCAACAAGGACGGGAGCATCCTGCCGGGGGTGAAGCTGGGTGCTCACATCCTCGACACCTGTTCCAAGGACACCTATGCCCTAGAGCAGTCCCTTGACTTCGTCCGTGCCTCCCTTACCAGGGTGGATGGTTCTGAGCACATCTGTCCAGATGGCTCCTACGCCGTGCACGATGATGTTCCCACTGCCATCACCGGCGTCATTGGGGGCTCCTACAGTGACGTTTCCATCCAGGTACCGCCCAGGCAAGAGGGGCTCGGATGGGGCTGGGGCTTTGGCGGAAGTGGGGGAGGGGGATAAAGCTTCGGCAGCAGCGCGGTGATGCCGCTGCCAGTGGGGCACAGGGAAGCTCACTCATCCCTCATGGTGATGCTCTGTCCCTTTCTCCAGTGGAGAGGGAATACCAGGCAGGCACCTGAGCGAGCCTTCTCTCTGTGATTGTGGGGGATGTGCCCAGGAGCCTTGGCTCACGTGGGGACAGGTGTTTGTTCCTTTCCTGGGGTCAAGCTGGCAAGTGCAGCTCCTCAGCCCAGCTCATGTCTGGACTGCGACAGGCAGAGCAGAGCTGACCAGTGTGAGGGGCACTGTCCCACCTGGTCCCCCCAAACCACAGCCTCTGATGTGCTGCAAGGGACATGCACCTCTGAGGGTCCCAAGCATAGGCTAAGGCAGGGTGGGCTCAGAGGACAAGTGCCCCTGTATCCTCAGTGATCCCACAGGAACAGGCACCTCAAGCTTCAGAGCTGGCTGTCACTCTGGCTGGGGTGCATCTCAGTCCCCAAAACCACAGCTCTGTGGACGCAGAGGCTGGTGTCAGCAGGGAGGAGAGCATTCCCCGAGGATGCAGGCAGCCAGCAGGACCAGCTGAGTCACAGGGGTGGCCGGTGGGCCACACTCTTGCTGAGGTTTAGTAAGTCCCCAGCATGTGTCAGATTGTGTTTCCTGGGCCTCAGTGGTCCCTGCATCCCCCAGCTATGGGGTGGAAGAAGCTGGGACTGGGTGATGGAGGCAGCATCTCAGCCCAACCCACCTGGGCGCTTGTCCATTCCCTTGCTGGGAACCCAGCATGTCCCCATGTCCCCACCCCAGGCAGGCAGGTGTCAGCAGGGGCAGAATGTGGGCTGGCTGGGGAGCACACAGGGCACTGGGGGGACATGGCAGGCTGGCAGCTCCCATGTGTGGTGAGGACAGGCAGTGGCATCGCTGCGCTCGGGGCCGTTCTTGCCATTAAGGGACTTTGTCGTTGAGATCGTTTGTCCACGTTAATTAAGCCACATCTCCTGCCTGGGGAGCAGTGAGATGTGGGCAGGCTTGGCAGCCCTGCCGGCACACCCGAGGCCCCCTTGCTGCCCCCAGAGCCTGGGTTTTAACAGCCTCATTAGCGGGGCTTTTTTCCCCTTTGAAGCTAACGAGGGATTCTGCTGAGCAGCTGGAAGGTGCCGGTGCTGCTGAGCTCCCTATGCGGGACGCACACACGCCAGTCCCCTGACCCAGCTCTGCAGCATCCCTCAGCCTGGCGGGGGGACTCTGCCCTGGCTCCAAGCCCCTAAAATCCTTTCTCCCTCTGCTGTGGGGCTGCCAGGCATCCTGGCTTTCTCCTTGACGTTGAGCATCTCCCACAGGTGACTATGGCAGATTTTCTGCTTTTGTCCCCTCCCCTGCCCCGAATGTCTATTCTTCTCCAGTCCCTCTGCAGATTAGGACGCTCTAGGTTGGTGTGGGTGGCTCTTCAGCCCAACGGCTGTGCTTGGGAGCATTGTGCAACACCGGGTGGTGGGCAGGGGTCCCCCCATAGGAATGTCCCTTGCTGGTCACCTCTTCAGGCACTCACCTCTCCTCCTGCATGCAGGTGGCCAACCTGCTGCGGCTCTTCCAGATCCCACAGATCAGCTATGCCTCCACCAGTGCCAAGCTCAGTGACAAGTCCCGCTATGACTACTTCGCCCGCACCGTCCCACCAGACTTCTACCAAGCCAAAGCCATGGCAGAGATCCTCCGCTTCTTCAACTGGACCTACGTCTCCACTGTGGCCTCGGAGGGTGACTACGGCGAGACGGGGATCGAGGCCTTTGAGCAAGAAGCCCGCATGCGCAACATCTGCATCGCCACCTCGGAGAAGGTGGGGCGCTCCATGAACAAGAAGACCTACGACGGAGTGGTCCGGGCTCTGCTGCAGAAGCCCAACGCCAGAGTGGTCGTGCTGTTCACCCGAAGCGAAGATGCCCGGGAGCTGCTGGCAGCTGCCCAGAGAGCCAATGTGTCCTTCATGTGGGTGGCCAGTGATGGGTGGGGAGCCCTGGAGAGCGTGGTGGCCGGGAGCGAAGCGGTGGCGGAGGGAGCCATCACCATCGAACTGGCAGCCTACCCCATTAAGGAGTTTGCTTCCTACTTCCGTAACCTCCACCCCTACAATAACAGCCGAAATCCCTGGTTTCGGGAGTTTTGGGAGCAGAAGTTTAGATGCAGCTTCCACACACAGGACTGTAGCCGGTACTCCCTCAAGACTGGCAAGTTTGAGCCCGAGTCCAAGATCACGTTCGTGGTCAACGCGGTCTACGCCATGGCTCACTCTCTTCATAACATGCACCGGACATTGTGCCCCAACTCCACCAAGCTCTGTGATGCCATGAAGCCTGTCAATGGCAAGAGGTTTTACAAGGACTTTATACTCAATGTTAATTTTGATGGTGAGTCCAAAATGCAGATGGGGTTTGGCTGCTAAACTGGAAAGGGGTGGGTGGAAGATAGGAAAGAAGGAGGCCCAAATTTGACCCAAGACCCTCCAGTTCCTCCAGCCTGCCCATGCCCAGGGCTGTGGTTATCCTGAGGTGCCAACAGCCCACCATCATCCTTGGGAGGCAATCCAGGCCTTCTTTCCCCAGTGGAAATGGGGTCACCAACTCCATCCTGCTACAGCTAGGTGGGACCAGCCTCACAAGGGACCCTCGAAAACATAGGTCCTTGAAAGCATCATGATTTATTCACATTTGAGTGATTAAACTGGAGGGATACCCTTGATTAGGGATCCACATAGCTTGGGGTGAATTAGAAGCATGTCCTGTGTGACTTGGGCTGAGGGTATCTCAGCTGTCAGGTGTCACTGAGAGCCATCTCCTCTGCCCCTGCAAATCTGGCTGGGGCTGAAAGGCTCTCAGGCAGGTGGGGAGGTAGTCCTCCACCTTTGCTTTCCTGCTCTGAACATGTGCATAGGCAGCAAGGATGGGAGTGAAGGCAGGAAACAGGTGGGACATTTACCTGTGGCCATGGTGGGATGTGACCCTTCGGATGAGCTCTGCCT
This sequence comes from Chaetops frenatus, assembly GCA_013400775.1. NCBI lineage: Eukaryota > Metazoa > Chordata > Aves > Passeriformes > Picathartidae > Chaetops > Chaetops frenatus. The sequence goes on from VZTR01002057.1 coordinate 61,404, forward strand.
CCAGGCCTGGGGTGAGTGTTCTCCTGCCCCGAGGCAGTGACTGTCTGCCCCTCTCCTCCCTGCAGCTCCATTCAGGCCAGCCGACACTGAGAGTGTCGTTAGATTTGACCGCTACGGCGACGGGATCGGGCGCTACAACATCTTCAACTACCATTACGTGGACGGGCGGTACCGGTACCAGAAAGTGGGCTACTGGGCTGAGGGGCTCATCCTCGACACCAGCCTCATCCCCTGGGCTGAGACCTCCATTCCCGTGTCCCAGTGCAGTGACCCCTGCAAGAAGAATGAGATCAAGAGCATGCAGCCCGGAGACATTTGCTGCTGGATCTGCATCCCCTGCCAGCCCTACGAGTACCTGCTGGATGAGTTCACCTGCATGGACTGTGGTCTCGGTTACTGGCCCAACGAGACCCTGAACGGCTGCTACGAGCTGCCCCAAGAGTACATCCGCTGGAAAGATGTTTGGGCCATTGGTCCCGTCACTATCTCTTGCCTGGGTTTTATCTCCACTCTCTTCGTTATCGGAGTCTTCGTGAAGAACAACGACACTCCCATCGTGAAGGCCTCTGGACGAGAGCTGTGCTACATTCTCCTGACTGGGGTCCTCATGTGCTACAGCATGACCTTCATCTTCATCGCCAAGCCCTCCACCGGGGTGTGCACCCTGCGGCGCCTGGGGCTGGGCACGTCCTTCGCCGTCTGCTACTCGGCCCTCCTGACCAAGACAAATCGCATCGCCAGGATCTTCAGCGGGGTGAAGGAGGGGGTCCAGCGCCCCCGGTTCATCAGCCCAACGTCACAGGTGGTCATCTGCATGGCCCTCATCTCTTGCCAGCTGATCATCGTCATCATCTGGCTGCTGGTGGAGACCCCTGGCACGGGCAAGGAGACTGAGCCTGACAAGAGGTACATTGTCACCCTCAAGTGCAACAACCGCGACTCCAACATGCTCATTTCGCTCACCTATAATGTCCTCTTGATTGTCCTCTGCACGGTCTATGCCTTCAAGACACGGAAATGTCCCGAAAACTTCAACGAGGCCAAGTTCATTGGGTTCACCATGTACACAACCTGCATCATCTGGCTGGCCTTCCTGCCCATCTTCTACGTGACCTCCAGCGACTACCGTGTAAGAGCCTGGGCTCTGATGGGGGCTCTGACAGGGCTTGATCTAAGTGGTCCTGGAGATTCGGGCCATGCAGAGTTCATGATTAGGAGTTGTGTGGGCCTGGGGAAGGGTCTTCATCCACACACCTGGTGATGGTCACCTCTGCACAGGGTAATTCAGGACCGGTTGAAGGGTCCTGAAGGGCTGTGGCTGATGGGGCAGTGAGGCCTGGAGAGAGGGTGAGGTTGGGAAATGGCCCTGAGTCTGGCAGAGATCCCCCATAGCCAGACCATGGAGGAATGATAGCCATCCTTCAGCCTGCTGACACAAAAGCATGAGACAGCCCCTGGCTCATCCAGACACCACACCCCAGGGCAGGAACACCAGCCCCAGGGCCAGCCTCGTCCCCGGGCTGCCGAGCAGTGCCAGGAACTGGGGAGCACAGGATGGATCCTGCAGCACCTCGACCCCCTGGCACAGACAACCAAACATATTCTTCATGGGTCTTGAGGGCTTGATGGGGGCAGCTGCAGTTGGGGGCTTCCAGAGAGGACAGAGGGAGTGGGCACTGGGATGGAGGAGTGCAGGCTCTGTCCCCGGGCAGTGCCACAAAGCAGCACGTGGCAGCAGCCAGAGCTGGGGTTGCTGCTCGGGGTGTACCTGCTTTGCTGGGCAACTTGTCCGCATCAGGGCAGTGTCCATGCTCTGCCCGTGGGTCTCCTGCGGGACCACCCTGTCGGGGGGTGTGGTGTGGGGTGGGATGTCCCTGCAGGGTGCAGCCTGTGCCCAGTGGGGCTGGCCAGTGCCACAGTACAGGCTTCATCCTGCCCTGCTCGGGGCAGAGGGCTGATGGGTGGAGCACCTGATGCCCACCCCTGTCTCCAGGTCCAGACCACCACCATGTGCATCTCGGTGAGCCTCAGTGGCACCGTGGTCCTCGGCTGCCTCTTCACCCCCAAGCTCCACATCATACTCTTCCAGCCGCAGAAGAACGTGGCCAGTCACCGCGTGGGCACCGCTCGGTTCAGCGTGGCCGCAGCCAGCTCCAGCCAGTCCCACGGTGAGCACGGTGGGGCTGGGGAAGGGCTGGGGGACAGCACCCCTTTCCTGGTGGGGAGTGTGTGTGGCCACCGCAGCATGGCTTCCTGAAGAAAAGTGAGGTGTGGGGTAGGGCAAGGTGGGAAATGGCGGGGAGTGGAGGTTGCAGTGTCCCTAGTGGCTCTTCCCTGTCTTCTGTCCCAATGCCTGATCTCCCAGGACAGCACAGCTGCCAGAGGGGTACTGCTCCAGGGCGGCTGTCATTGCTCTGAGGGGACAGGGCCACTCTCCACCCCAACACAGGGGATTCAGCTGCCCCGCAGGTGCCTGTCCCTACCCAAGGCACTCTCCACTTTAGCCCCAGGAAATATGACCACCCTGGGGGCATCCAGGGTAACATGGCCATCCTGGGTAGCCTCCACTCCAGCTCCCTGGGCACTACTGCCATGGGATGCTGGGGGATGCTGCTGCCAGACCCCAACCCAGCTCTGACTGCTGCCTTCCTGTCCAGGCTCAGCCTCGCCGTATGTGCCCACGGTGTGCAATGGCCGCGAGGTGGTGGACTCCACAACGTCATCCTTGTGAAGGACGGGGGTGGGGGCCAGACTGTGGTGCTGTCACACGGCACCCCCACTGCTTCCGGAGGGAGAGCCGCGCCCGCAGCACGGCCCAGAGGTGCCAGATGCAGCTGGGAGGCTCAGCCCCTGCCCCAGCACGAGCTACACACCCCACATGTCCGGTCATGGTATGTGTCACCCTGCCCTTGCACTGAGCCACGTTACACGTAGCCTGTCCTCCACACCCTGCACCGAGCCGTGGTGAACATCCCCGCTCCCTGAGCCGAGCCACGGCACACGTCCCTCCGCGTCACCTGCACCGAGCCATCGTGCACATCCCCACACCCCCTGCCGCGGTGAACGTCTCCCCACCCCTTGCACTGAGCCGCAGTGCACATCGCACGGACCTCGCACTGAGCTGCGGCACAAATACCCTCTCTCCTTGTCCCTTGCACTGAGCCCTGGTGCAGACGCAGCACCACCTGCACCCAGCCCCGGGGCACATCCCCTGGCCCAGCCCCCAAGCCCCCAGCACACAACTCGACTCCCCTCTCATCCGAGCCACCTTCCACCTCCTGCTTTTTGCGTGCCGATCCCGCTCCCGCTCCCTGGCTGTGGTGCCACACACTGCCCTCAGCCCATCGCCCACCCCGCTGTCCCAGTGCGACGCCTTTCCCATCATCCCCCGTGCCAAGCCTTGGACCACATCACCCTTTCCCTAGTGCTCTGCAGGTTCTCATTTCCCTCCCGGTTTCGGCCTCGGGAGAGCCACACAAACGTGGCTGGGCTCAGCCCAAGCCCCCCTCCTCACTTCCCTCACTGTGTGTGGCACTTCTCATTCCTTTGTGGGAGACAGGGGTGGACAAATGCCCACTGACCCCAGCCCCTGCAGAGGCCAGGGGGGGCTGTTGGAGGTTCAGGACAAGAAACAGGACCCAGGTATTTGAGCCCAACCAAGTTTTTAAGAGTAGAATTTTTCTGTGAACAAAAGTGTGAAATTTTTTTTTTTTTTTTGTAATTTATGTAAATAAAGTGGTTTTGGTGTTGTTTTTTTTTACAAAATGGATTGTTCCAGAGCTCAGGTACAGCCACACCTGAGAGAAGAGGACAGACCCTCGCAGAGGGCAGAGCCACATAAAGACATGGTGGCCAGCAGGATCAGGGGCCCTGTGGACAACCCCCACTCAGACCCTGCTGACCTCAAGGTGGCTGCACCAAGGATGTGAGGCACAGCTCCAGGGGTAGAATGACCTGCTCCAGGGGCTCCAGGGATACGGGGCTAGGAGCTGCCAGGGGATTCAGGGCTAGAGGCTGTGGTCTTCTGCTTCAGGGGGATGATGCAAATGCTGTTTTTGGCTTCTTTGATTCTCCACCACCGTCCAAGCCTATGGATGAGATGGGGGTCACCCTCCAACAAGACCCAAAAGAGGGGGAAGTTACACCCCCAGGCAACACCAGGGAGGGGGGACAGTACCGGTGCTCCTGGCCAATGCCAGCCACCAGGAAGTCACCAGCTGCTGAGAACTTGAGGCTGTTGACAAAACCCACCTGGAGGAGAAGGGACAGGGCAGGGTGAAGGGACAGGGCAGGGTGAGGGACTCCCACAGCCTTCTCCTGCTGCCCCAGAAGGGGAGCCCCTGCTGAAAGACCTTTCAGCCCAGCTCCAGGATTCCCAACCTGCCCATCCATCCATACCAAGGGGATGTCCAAGAGGTGCTCCAGCTTCCGAAATCCTTCACCGCACTTCCAGAGCTTCACGCTGCCACTGTGGGACCCTGTGGCACAAGAGAGGAGACTGCCCTGCACCCCAGCCCAGGGATGAGAGCAGGACACGTCTCCCCCACAGGCTGCCAAAAGCAGCTGCCTCACACCTGTGGCCAGGAGGTCAGTGCTGCGCAGGGCAGCCACCGCTGAGATCCAGTAGGGCTGCTGCAGGCCCTGGGCGTCCTGCTCACCGTGCGCCTGCCGGAACAGCGCCAGCGGCTTCTTCTTCGTCAGCCCCCACAGGGCTAAAGACCTGCGGGGGGGGACATGAGGGATGAGGGGGCTGAGGGGGCACCCTGCCCACCCCCACCCCAGGCACCAACCATCCCGGCCCTGTGCTCACCCATCATCAGCACCAGACACCATGTGCTCCTCATTGATGAGCTGGATACAGTCGATGGAGCCCCTGCGAAGAGAAGAGGCCACTGCCAGCAGTTACAAGTGTGCTTTGGGATCCTGCTTAAGGGACAAGGGCTCACCAGGGCATCAGCATCCCCAGGGTGTTCCTGGTAACGCCTGGCACCCACACACCACTGCCCCAGCTGGACACGTCTGCCCACAGCCCCCTCGTGCACCCCAGACCTACTGGTGCCCAGAAAAGACGAGCTGTGACTCCTCAGGGATCTTCCAGAGCCGCACGGTGCCATCCCGTCCCCCTGCTGTCACACAGCACTCCCGGCTCAGGCTGTCCAGCCCTGTGATGACGTCCTGGTGTCCGAACCTGGAGAAGGAGGTGACAAAGAGCTGTGGCAAGCATGGCCCTCTGCCCCCTCACCTCCGCAGGGCTGCTGGCGCATCCCTCGGAAGGGCCAGTGGGATTTCCCCAGGGTCTTACAGGGTCTCCACGTATGCGTTCTCTGCCACATCCCAGACCTTGACGCAGCGGTCGTGGGAAGCGCTGTACAGCTGGTGTGTGCCCTTTCGGAAGGACAGGCCCTGGGGACAGACGGACAGACACGGCACAGCAGTGAGGGATGCTGAGGAGGACGCGGCTGCCTGGCCCCAAAGGCATCGTCCCAGTGCCCCCCCAGCTCACCGAGACGGCGTCGCGGTGCCCTGTGAAGATGTGCAGGCGCTTGCAGGTGGCTGCATCCCAGATCATGATCAGCTTGTTCCTGTCTCCCGTAGCCTGGCAGACAGCAGGGGACGCCTGAGACCTGCACCTTGCAGACCCACAGCCCACCCCTGCCTCCACTCCATGGGCTTTGGGTGTCCCAGGGACCCATTTTTAACCTGGCAGAGGGTAGGGGGTGCTTTAACTCAGCAAGGGACATCTGAAACTCTATCCCCAGAACCCCGGGAGCACACTCCCCGTGGCCATCTCTCCAGCCCCTGTCCCCATACCAAGTACTTGCCGTCCGACGAAATGGCCATGCAAAGGACATGGGATGCGTGCCCCATGTGCCGCTCCTCGGTGCCTTTCTTCCCCCCGGGCACCACGCACAGCCTCTTCCCACTGTCCACCTCCCCTGCAGGAAAGGCACCACAATCACCCTCTGGGAGCCTCCCACCACACCCAAAAGTGCCAACGAGCCTTCTGCAGAGCCTGGAATCATGCACAATCCAAGAATAGCCAAAGGCTAAGCCACCTCAGTGGGGCACCTGGGTCCCTGCAGGGTTTGGGCTTGGGAACGGCCAGTCACGGGCCCAGGTGAATACTTGCATTTGATGAGGGAGCCGTCCTTGGAAGCAGAAAAAATGAATCTGTCATCAGGAGAGATGACGAGGCAGGTAACGGGCAGCTGGTGTCCCCGCAGCACACGGATCCTGGCTGGATCTGGAGGCTGCACCTGCAGCAAGCACAGGATGTGAGCTGGGCTGCCCAGGACCCTTCCTTCCCCAGGCACGGGAGTGCCCCAGCACAGCACCCCGCCTTCTCCAGGGTGCCAGCAGCAGGGAGAACGGCCGTGCCGTGCTGGCTGTGCCTTAGCGTCCCCCCCTCAAAGCTGGCACTTGCAGTCTGGCAGCCCCAGCACCGGGCACTTACATCTTTGGCAACCTGGCGCTGCAGCCGGCCTTTCTGCTCCAACTGGGGAAGAAGCGGGAGGTTCAGCAGGGCTGGCTTCAGTCCCCGTCTCGCGGGAAGGGGACAGAGCCCGCTGCCGTCACCGGGACCGAGGGACGGTGCCCGCCCCCCCCGCTCACCACGTCCTCTTTCAGCCGGTCGCCGATGAGATCCGCCGGCTCGAGTTCCTCCTCCTCCGCCGCCCGCTCCTCCTCTGCGGGGGGACAGCGCATGAGGGTCGGGCTCAGCGCCCGGGGCCGGCCCGCGGGGCACTGTCGCAGGCCGGGACTCACCGAGCTGGCGGAGCTCCTCCAGGTACTGCTTGGCCAAGCGCAGCTTCTTCTCCTGCGGCGTCTCCTCCACCTCCTCCTCCGCCGCCGCCGCCTCTCGCCGCCGCCGCCCCAACAGCGGGCTGCAGGGACACGCGTGCGTGAGCACCGGTACCGGCAGCCCCCAGGCACCGGCATCCCCCGCTGCGGCACCTCTCTCCGATAGAGGCATCTCCCGGTATCGCCACCGCGCTACGGTACCGGCACTCCCCAGGCGGAGCCCTTACCTCTCTGTCTCGGAGTCGCTAGACACCTCCTCGTCGGCGGGCCGACCGGCAGTCGCCCGCGGCCTCCCGGCAGCGCCCGGTGCCTGAGGAACAAAATGGGGCGATCGACGGGACGGGGACGGGGACGGGCGCAGCGAAAGCGCCACGGCGGCGATCCCGGCGGGGTAGCCCTTCCTCGCCCGCCTCCCTCCCTTCCTCCATCCATCC
>VZTR01002060.1:1105-13622 GCA_013400775.1 Chaetops frenatus
AAGTATGTTGTATGGCAGAACTGGAATTCAAAATGATTTTGAAATAACAGAGAAATATTCAGAAAAATAAACCTCTATAAAAAGCAGGGACAACACTGTTTGCTTAAAGGTACACCAGTATGAGAAGTGGAGCAAGTAGTTGGCTCATCTTCAGAGAAGCGTAAGGGATTATCACAGATCACAAGCAACTCTTTTAAACCACTGTACTGAGACTACCAATGAAAGCACCCTCCAAGATATGTGAAGCAATCCTTCCACTCTTCTCAATATTAAGAAATCCTAAAAGGATCTGGTTCCAACACAGAGCTTTCAGAAACAGAAGAAGGAACTGGATAGAGCAACACGATAGAGCAATTTGCTTAAGTTCAAAGGGAACCAAAGGAAGATTCCAACTGTGTAAAATGGAATCAGTTTTGTCGGTGTAAATTAGCGTAAGTCCGTGTGAGCTCCTGGGCGCAGACAAAGGAGATGCAGAGACTGCGTGGCTGGTCGCTGTGGTGGCCAAAAGCAAAAGTGAAAGTTTATTCCAGATAGCCCCCTTTATAGGGGCAGTGTTCAAAATTCAAGCCTTACCATCCCATTGGCTGGGTTATAGCCTGGACAACTCCTCCCAGAAATGACGTGTGTTATGTCTGATTGGCAAAGGTGTTTGACAGACAGCTTGGCCCGGTACCAAGGCAAACTATACTCAGCAACACAGTTTGCTTCTGCCACTGCCACACAGACTGCAAGGAAGCAGGACAGTCTCACAGATGAGTGGCACAGCTGTGGTGGGGAGCACAGGTCAGCACTGCACCTGAGCAAATGGATCAGTAGGGCTGCAGGGCCCCAAGGAGAAAAGAAGCCTTGCCCCAGTCACACTGGGAACACAAAGGCTGTACCTGCTGTATAGCTGGTCCATCCTCTTGAGTAACAAATAAACATGAAAATGAGTACCCAAAGCTAAGGCTCACAATATAATTTATATCTCCTACAACACATTAAGTAAATCTGACCTGATAATGCAATTTACTAAAGCTTTGCTTATTTGAATTGATAGATATACAGTTTTTCTTCTTAACAGTTTCTTCTCCTCTTCTACACAATGTACAGTCATGCTTAAAGAAAAAAGAAACAAAGTATAAAATGGCTCTTAAGAGCACAGACCACAATCCTACCTACCACAAAAAATTGTAATGGCATATTTAATATTTCTTATGCTAATAAGAGCGCAATAAAGAAAAATTAAAGCCTATGAGGTGGTTTAATATGCAGTGGGAGAAAAACACACACTTTTAGAATGTAAACAGTCACACACTGACTAATGGATTTTATGAGCAAAAATGTCATTAAATCCCAGATTAAGCCTCTGGCAATGACTAAACAACTTTACCAACCTAGTACAACATCATCAACAACGAATTTCTGTACATGGGATAAATAGCAAGTTGGTCCAGGTTTGACAGAACAACCTCTCTAGGTGTAACAGAAGTCTATCAGCTGGAAGCCCATCAAGCTACAGCAGTCAGTTGCTACAGTGCATAACAAGATTCTAGAGTGGATCATGGATAACAACCAGCATAATATGTGCAGGTTTCTTCAGTTTTTTTTGTTTGTTTGTTTGTTAGTTTTTTGGGGGTTTTTTTGCACAGTGAAAAAAATCAAAGTGTTTTGTTTTGTTTATTTGTACTTTTAAAATATGTCAAAAGAACAAGCAGCAAAGTAGTCTTGAAACTATATTCACAACAAAGAAAATACATTACAGTATTGAACGTTTCATTGTAATTTGATGCGAGCTTGCCAAAGATGTCCTGCAACAGTAATTCTTCCAGTAAAGCTTAAAAACCTATATTTCAAGAGAAATACAAGTAGTATTGAAAGTCCATGCAAAACACAGAACCCACTTATCAACTCAGAAGGCATACTATCAAAGAAGATTTGTTTAAGATGAAGTAGACACTTGAAGAGTAAAATACTGGAGAAAAAAAAAACATTTAAAAAGCCCAAATCAACCAAAAAAACCCACCACAAACAAGCAAACAAAACCTGATAAAAGAAATTAAATTAACAACCTTTTTAAGACCTGCAGTCTTGAGAAGCAAGCCTGGGGAAACCACCATTTTACTAAGAACTTCATTTGTTCCCCTTTTTCATTAGATTGTTAGCTTTTTCATAGAATTGGTTATGGTCAGAGATTAATTTAAAGAAGAGTGTGCTTGGTGTTTTCTATGTTAATTACTGGGGAAGCTTTTTATATTCATTCCCTATGGAATTCACTAAACAGAAATGGGAATGAATACCTATCAGTAAATGAATAGACAAATTAAACTTTTTGCAGCAAACAGTCTCAGCTAACAACATAAGTAATTAGTGCTCAATGACAGTGAAGCGTGTTGCAAAGATATCACAGGAGTAAAAATGCACAAATACATGAACATTTAGCCAGTAGTGAAAACTGCAAACACTTAAACAGAAAATGTCCTCAAATATATGTTTGATAAAAGTAACAATACCTTGAATAAGATGTCCTTTGTTTCCCTATACATGAAATATGAAGAAAACAATATAAAAAACATTGGTGGTAATTTTTTTTCTCCCCTTATTCTAGGGATCCTTTAAGGTGTATTTAAAAGCACATTTGAGCATAGCCTTTTAAAAACACAAACTGCATTACTAGAGTTTGAATCAGAGACAGTAAAAAGGTAAAGCAATCACTGACCTCCATATTGCAAAACCAAATCTTCAGCAATTCAAATAAAGAAAGATTAAAAATAGTGAAGCAGAATATACATGACAAAACTTACTTCATGACATGGAATGTCATTACCTTCCATTAAGCTAATGTGAAGAAATGAGGCAGTTAGTAGCAATCTGCCATGAACCCATACCTAGATACTTTTCAACTATCAGGGTGGTGAAGTACTTACAAAAGAGGTCACTTACTGCTACTGTAAGAAGTGTGACCAATCCCCTTGACCGCTTACATTAAACTTACTTGAAAGCCTGCACAGTTATCTTGTTTAGCTTAAAAAAAGATCTTTAATATTTCCTATGAGGTAATGATCTGTGGTCAAATGAGTCTACCTGTAAAATTATCCAGATTCTCGGAAGGAGATAAAAAAGTACATATTCTTTCAGAAGAAAGGAAGAAATTTATTTTTTCTTAAATACATTCAGTACCATTATCAATACCCTTGTTTTAAATAAATTTTTCACTTTTTATAGACAAAATAGAAGAAGAGGAAGAAGTGCAAACAGAAATCACACTGCCTGCATGTACTCATCCACATTTACACACACAGACACATAGAGCTAGCCTTGGTAATTCCTGGTTTGTCCAGGTACAGTGCATTACAAACATGTTTTGAGCCTCAAGGACATAAACGCAACAGTCTTTCCTCAGCATGGCTCTGGTGTAAACAGCCAGCTAGTATTAAAATCATTCCAATCTCACTAATGAGTGGAGTTTGGAAGTGCAGCATTTTTGAGCCATGAAGAGATGATTTATAATGAGAAGTCACTCAGTAGGATAGCTGAAGTACAGCAGTTTTCTCGGCAAGTTATCATAACAGAAAGTATTTAATGAGTGTGGGTTCTTTTCAAAAATTCAAAAAAGGCAAGATTTGGAATAGGATATGTTACATTATGCAGACACTCACATCACTGAACACTTCTACTACACTAAAACCACCAAAAGAAAAATCCTCAAATTTGTTCCTATCCTGAGATTTTGGCTCATTTTTTAATAAGCTCTTTCAAATGGAAAACATGGATTTGTATAGATTAGCAGATAGACACAATTCAGTATAGAAAAATTTAGTAAAGTTTCATGAACTAAACTAGGTTGCCTAAGGTCAGGCACTCCATAGTGCAAACAAGAAAAAAATATGCCCCAAAGCAAGACATTGTTTGTCAAAGACAATAAATGAGCAGAGAGGTTCCTCAGCAAGCTCAGGAGAGGCCTAAGTTACCCGCAGGTCCCCACTCCTTACAGCACTCTCCCCTGCAGGGGAGCACTAACGGTGCTGACAGCACGCACAAAACACACTCACAAATTCAGTTACACACAAACCTGAACCCTCCCCTTAATCCACCTCCAGATCAAAGCTACATCCAGCCTCCAATAATGATTTAAAAATAAACACATTTTCAGTAAACTATATGCCATAATCTTCACGTATGTGACAGGGTCATAAGGGCTTTGCATGCTGTAAATCATCCACCTTGGCTTTCAGATTAAATTATTGATTTTGCTAAGGAAGGATGCCAGAGAGAAGGTGGGAAGATGACAGTGGAGCACAGTATGCCAGAATTCTTAAAATTAAAATGTAGGCATAACTGATTCAGGTGGCATTTTTCTAACAAGTAAATTTAGACTGTGGCTTTTTGACAATAGAAGAATTTAAACAGTAATGATGCCTTGATGCCTTGGGAACTTTTTAATTTATTTTTTCCTATTCATCTTAGAGCAATCTGTTCCTTATGCAGACTGACATTGTGTCAGCCCAGTGGATGGAACAGGGTATAAAAATGGGAAGCTGAAGAAAGTGGTTAACTTTGTTAAGCCATGACTGCTACCATAGATGCTTATCAAAATGTGATTTCCAAGAATATCACTGGGACAGCTGCAATCTTGCCATGCATGGTGAAAAAACACACCCATCCCTGCTTTTTCAGCAAACTGAGACTTGCAATACACTTATCTGAGAACAGTTATATACCTCAAGAAGTAACATTTCATTTTTCTATGTCTTGAAAAATAAAAAAGTTCCACTAAACAGAAGATACACAGTCTACTTTAAAACAATAAATTCTTGAGCTATCATTCACAAAGAAGCATTACCACAAAATTCCCTCCCTCTTAAATATTCATTCTACACCAGCTGAGTGTTTTCAGGGTCACTACACAGGTTACCTAGATGTCATGATAGTAAAGGCCCAAATTTCTGAATCTTTCAGAAAGCTGTGTGACATATTTCCTTGACTCTTGGAAGTATGCACATCTTCAGCTTCATTATAATCCTCAGATAGTAGGATGAACTTCACTGCTAGTGTTTGTCTGCACTTCAAACCATCTGCCCAACCCACAGATCCTTCATCAGCTCATCATTCTCCTGTCAAAAGCACCTTAAGTCTTCCTATGAAACCTGCTTCATCTAAGCGTTATAGGTTGTAGTTACCCTCAAACCACTCCAAAAAGGAAGATTCTTCATAGCTTTGCTGTAAGTACCACGACAAAATGGACCTGATAACAGATCAAGATGATGCTTCTGTCACCAGCTCTGACACAGATATACTGAATGATACTAAGCAGATTGCTTAACCACCTTCTGTCTCCTTTTGCTCTAATCCTTCCATACTGCCTCTAAATTCAGATAGTGTATTCCTAACAGCAGTAGGAATTTGCAGTTCTGTTTTCTATGGAATTTAAGAAGGTTCTGCCCCTACATAACTATGAATTCTACAAATAATTAAGCATTACAGACAGCAGTGAGCTCTTTTACTCTGGGATCTGGAAATTGTCATCCAACATGCTTCTGTTGCATATTTATCCAGCCTAAGTAGCAGCTGTCAATGACTTTATTTTCATCTTTCTTTGCCCCTAGTTCCTTTCTCTGTTTGCTTCTGTCAAATATTACCCTGAAATGCAGTGGTGCTTTTCAAAATGGTGCTGCTCACCATTTTATACTCTTGTGCTGTAAAATCTAACATAACTGAACACTTGTATCCTAGGAAGCCCATGTAAATATTCATAGACTCACAAAATAGTTCAGATTGGAAGGAACCTTTAAAGACAATCTAAGGCAACACCCCTGCAATGAGTAGGGCCATCTTCAACTAGATCAGGTTGCTCAGAGCAGCAAAAAACTCCAAAGTTGTTAATCATTCATGTTCTTCTCAACTTTGCCAATGAATTAGCAAAACACATTTCTTGCCATTGCTTAGAGAAAAAAAAACTTTTAAAGGCTAGAAATAATCACACATTATGGATTTACCTGGCTAGCAATAATCATTTTAGTGATGAAAAAATTGACTAAAAAGACTAACATTTTAAATTATGTATCTACAATTTTCATTAAAATTCCTTCTTATCTACACAAGTACATAAAAATCATTAACCAAAATACATGCTGGGACAGAAATGACAAGTCATTTTCCAAGAGTCTCTATGAAGGGACCTTGAAGTTTTTGCACTTATTAAAAACTACATCTTCCACAATTCACATATCTAAATAGAAACTAAACTGTAAAGATAACACTGTAGTAGTATTTGTAGTTCTTAGAAACAAACTTTCAGAATTGTTGGGTTGTTTGTCTGAGGTGATTTCTGAGATTAATGTTTTTAATACTAAAATGATGAAAACTATGACAATTATAAAAACATCACAGTCCATTTTTAATTACCTAACAACTTAAAAGTATCAACATTTCAAACATTTGAAAGCGAAATGCCTTAAAGCAGAGGCTCCACAGAAACCCTCACTTTGTCAAGGCTAGTCTCAAGTTCCTCAGAAACGCTAGTTGTCCTCATTTCACAAACAGGAGAATTAGGCAGTTGGACTTTTTTTAGAAGACAATGTATTTTCCTTCCTTTTGCTCAGTAACTTTCCAGAATTATGGAAAACCCTCCTTTTTAAGAAGAAAACCAGAATATCCACATTTCAGTCTCTACACATTACCTGTGATAAACTCCAGACTATACAGACATTCTCTTCCAAAGACTGCCATGAGCACACATGGTTTGAGTCCCTTGTATTGGAGGAGACCTGAGCTATGCCATCTCACTGAATAAGTATTTTGGTATCTATTTGAGCATATTCTCTGCACTTAGAGCTCACTGTGCATGCAGCAGCCCTGGTGTGTGCTAGAGCACATGAGGGATAAAACATCCTGAAGACAAAGAAGGAAAGATGCATGGTTGGATAGGCTTTACAAACACTCAGCTCATAAACTGGTTAGTGCATGCCTAAAAAGAGGTAAGGATGGTATGCAGGGACCCAGTTCAGCTGCAGGCAACAGATGAACAGTACCTTAAGACACAACTTTTGGACTTGGGTAATGCAATAGTATAGAATCTACTGTGTCCCTAACTCCTCCTTTGCATCTTGGCCAAGGTTTACATACTTTCCACATATTACAAGTATAAACAAAGAGGAGTTTAAATCAAGAGTTAAATTATGAAGAACACCTCCTACTGCCTGCAACAGGCCTCCCTTGGACTAGAGCAGTAACAGCTGGGGCTGACCTCACTTCTGTCAAACCCACAGTCAGCCTTTGAATCTTATCACAGAAATAACTGGAAGGCTAGAAAACCAATTTCATTTTAATTTTTGTTATTTGCTTTCTGAAATCCCAGATTAAAAAGGTTTACATTCTTAAGCACTGGCCAAAACCATGATGACTACATGTATCAATTTGGTTTGGGGTTTTTTCCCATGAAAGCTGAGATTCTCACTGGGACAGATGTTACAAGTGTATAATTCACTGCTCACAGTCTATGGAACATGTATGTTTTGTTAAAGGGCTGTGGCTTGTCAAAAGAGCACTGGGCTGGCTGCTTGTCTTACCAGGCAGTTACGCACTGGTTCAATTGGATGTTGGGAAGGAGGAGGGAGCTTGCTCTCAGAGAGCTCCAAACTGGGAAATGCTGGTGCAGTGCAGGGGTCAACAGGGAAAGCTGTGGGAAGCAATGAGCCACAAGGATGGAAACAGGAGGCTTGAGAAAAGTAGGGAACTACATCTCAGAGACAACTGAAGAATTTTCTAGAATCCTACAGGAGACCACAGAGATCCAACAGGGGAAAAATAAGAGGCTTTTCCCTTGCAAGGATGATAGCAGACAAGGATGAAACCTGCTTTCTGTCACGATCCGCTCAATACAANATGCACCAACCAGCAAATCTGTTCTTTTATGAGATTCTGCTTTATTTTAATATTTGTATTCCAAAAAAAACCTAAGACGTTTTGAAGATTCTTGGTGCATTCTGTCTAATGAAAATATCCAGACAGGACATTTCTCAGAGCTCTGAGATGGCATTATTGGGCTAAGATCTAAAGAAGAAAATGCTGAGAAAACTGACACAGCATTTGGAACTGCATGATGTGCCTTCTTTCTCAAGATGCAAAGAGGTGCTTTCTTTTCTACTATCAAAAAAATGTTCTTTCTACATGGAGGTTCCCCTTTGTCCTAAAGATGTCACTGGTCCTGACACAAAGAAACCTCATTGAATAAAAGGACAACTTGTCTTTATGGAAGATTTGATTCTTCAAATGGAAAAGATCAATTACCATACAGCATTTTGAAACTAACAGGAAAAACCTTCCATTTCTCTAAGATCACAAGCAAAATCAGTGTAGGAGGAAATTTAGCTCCACAGAGAACAGAAATGAAACAGCATGCCCAGAAAGCTGGACTGCCTTGCCTGGCATCTAAGCTAGGATATGGTCCTGGAAGGGTTTCCTCCAGCCCAGGACTGAAACGTCAGTGTGTAGATGTTGAGTACGCTTGTTCATGATCTGCCACTTCCCCACCAGATTCACTTACTGCCTTTTAATCAGTTTCTTAAAGGACAGAAACTTAATAACCCATTTTGACTATTTAAGAGTTCAACTTTACGAAAAAAAAAAAGAAAAAATGAAGTGAAAACTGTAACCAGAAAAATCTTTCATGAAATGCCTGTTTGTTTACAAGTGGTTCATCATATCAGCAGATTACCTCTAAAACACAAGAGTGACAACAGTGTCAGCTTCAGGAAGGGGGAAGGTGGTGAGAGCAGAAATGTGCATCAAGATTCTTTAAATTACTGTGGATAAGCACAGAATAATGTAGAATGTCTAAGAATTTTGCAGGAATAAAGTTCTTTACTGGAAAGAAACAGAGATGAGTAAAGAGTGCTTGAGCTTTTTTTTTTTTCTGAATGCCCTAATTCGTGCATTTTTACCCTGAAGCTACCTGAAAGCTGTATTTTAGGCCAGTCTGTCTCTTGAATATTTCCTAATTATTTACAAAGCCAGACAGTAGTGGACTCACAGCAGGGTAGTATCTAACCTTTTCTGATGATGCAGTTACTATTGCTAGAACACTTGTTAACTTCTCAGAAAGTAAATTTTCTTTTATCCCACAATTGCTATTCATGCAGAATTTATATTTTAAAATGTTATTAATGCTAAGCATGCTGTCCCTCCTATAGCTATAGCCTGGAAAAGGTTATTTTACAAACCAGTGAGAAAGCAAAGGTTTTCCTTTGTATGTTAAAATAAAGACTTCCAAATTCTGAAGTAAAAATCAAAAAACGTGATATGGCAAGCAAAAATTTCAGCATTGTTTATTTCATGTTGTCTTTCTGTGACAACATACATAGTGAATAGAAAAAGGCTTGTGAAATTGAGAGCATGCTATATAGAAAAATACATTCAGATGAAGACTTATGAATACATAAGTATGGTTAGAAAAGGAAAAGAAGCAGATAAGAGACACTGTATTCTTGAAATTTCATTTAGCAGACTGTGCTCGTGACACGTCACTTTGACACCTCAGCACAAGCATGTTTCAGTGCCATTTAGCTAATGCTTAAGTTAACTTGCATCACTGCACAAGGATCTTTGTTTTCCTGCAAATATCCCTTCTTCAATTAAAAAAAAAAAAGAAAAAAAAAAGAGAACTGGCATATTGGGTTTTTTCAGATCCGTCAGTGTGTTGAAGCATAAAGAATTTGGGTTGTTCTTGAAATATTTGAGCTTTGATGTATTTATGTGAGGAATGTTAAAAATGTAACCCCTAAAACCCTTTATGCTGTGACTGAGTTTTTGATCTGGACAGATCCACATGGCTGAGTACTTTAAATACTGCTCTTTCAAGTATAAACATATTAGGTGTCATTATGCAACCCTCTGTTCAATTGTTTTGTGCCAGACATTAATGGAAGAGTTGAGACAAAGAAAAAAAAGAAAGAAAAATAAAGGAAGATAGTTTCAACTTGTTTTAATAAATGCAAAGAGTATTGATTTCTAGAGAAAATAAATTTGTAAAAGCAAGTGAAGAACGTATTTTGAAGAATGGTACACTTTAAATCCTCTGAAACTTTATTTTGCCTCTGCCACAGTTTCCATATAAGAAAAGACATGTGCAGTCCTGAACATGTCATTGTGACTGTGTTAACACCAATTAAAATGTGCGAGCTCTTTCCAAATTTTGACCAAAATCCTTCAGATTAAAATAATTTGATAGGCTGACAATTCTCCCTCCATCCCAAAACAGATGGGAAGAAAAAATGGTTTCCTTAGACTCAGCAATGTGATTTTATATCCTCTAAAAATTATAATGGCCCTGTTTTAAATCTTTCTGGCTTGAAAGTATACCTTTCAAACCTCTTTAGAACTACCAGACTAGCCAGGATATATCTGCTAAGTTATGCCATTAAAAATCTCAGAAAATACTAAATTTATAACCAAAATATACTTATTTTCCTCTGCACAGTAACTGCATTTTGGATTGTAGACTGTGAAAGCATGTAAAAATTAATGTGCTCAGGAAAAAAAACATCAGCAATTCCAAAACTCTGTTAGTGAAGTGAAAAACAAACTAACAAAAAAACCCACCAAGAAGTTGCAAAGTTACAAAAACACCAAGTACAAAGTTGGGGATCATTGTACCAAAATTAAATGTAGGTACTAGATAATACTTCAATAAAGTAACTCATTTAATCCTATGTTCTTTTTTTGATAATATTTAATTACTTTCCCTTCACATACCTAGCAAAACCTTTTACCAGTAGTTTAATGGGTTTCTTAAAGGGCATTGCAAAACTTTTCAGGAAGGATATCCTGAAAAATAAGAATGTCACTGAACAAAACATGGGTGGGATTAAGACAAAGTACAGGAACTTGTTCCTGAGACCTGTTGTGTTTCCTCCAGTTGAGCAAAAGCAAGATCTAAAAGCTTGCTCTGGCAAACTGCTCTTCCCCTTCCCACCCTCTCATGTCAGTCCCAGCTTTTCTGCCCCTGCCCACTTGGATTCTCAGTGCAGTACAGACCCCTCTTCTCTCCTCAGCCTTCCCACCAGCTGTCCCAACTGGAACTCCCTCTTTAGCACCCAGCTGGGACAGCTCTTCTGTCTGCAGATTGGTAAGGAGTAAGGGAAGAGCACGACAGGGCAGCAGTAAACATGACAGGGCAGAAGGAGCTTTGCAAGGCACCTGTGTGACAGTGAAACAACTCTCCCTGAAAAAAGCTGGGCTGGTAAGTGGACTAAAGATGAGGTGTTCAGTGCAGTAACATTTTTGATAGACTATATTATTTTAGACTGAAGAACAATTTCAGATACTGAAGGCAGAGAGAGCACATATACAGTGAATTGGCAGGGACTTGGCTGGATGAGCTGCTAGAATAACTGCTCAAGAGCTCTCCCATTCCGCTAGGCATACAATCTCTGCAACACCTAAAGAGACTACAATTTTTTTCATTGATTTGGGGGTTTTTGGTGGTTTGATTTGGTTTTTTTACCATTGCAATTGTAAATTTATTTGGCTGAATTAAACAACTGTTCTTCAGCTGACCATGATAGTTTCCAACTGACAAAAACCATCAGCTTACACAAATTGATCTCCTTTTGTGAATTAATAACCTTCATTGTTTCATTAACATTAACTGCTTAGGCATAAGCCTGAAAGTTTCCAGCAGAGTCTAAAGAAGGTTAAAACAGCTTTGAGAAATCCAAGCTTAGCTTTTGGGGTGGATAAACAAATGAAGAACGAAGGAAGCTACTTGGAGATATTTTTGGTTGGCTAATCAGCTTTATATTATCTGAAGTCAAAAGTTTCCCCTAAGCCTTCACTGGTCTGTACATCTGAACTGTAAAGAGAGTGACAAAAAAAGTATTACCGGATATGTCTAACTGCTGTTTTCAGAGCCATAACTACACCTTTTCAACAGTAATGCCCATTAAAAAAAGAAGATATTATGAGGATGTGAACAACTGAAAAATCAAAACAGTCCCAATCATTCACCCAACATGTAATTGATCCCAAAGTTACCCCATGTTCCTCCACTGCATCTAGAAAATAAAACACACAGTGAAGAACATGAAGAGAAATTTGGTACAGTTAGCACATGCTTGATAGGAAAGCACTGCAAGTTACTGGATGTCTGCAAGAGTTGTACTTTGTAAAGCAGAATCTCTCCATGACCAGCCAGCTGTTCTCACAAGGCTTCTGGGACAGTGCTGAGTCCACCTTTATACCTAGACAGAGTTGTGCACATGGTACTTGGCCATGGAGCACTGTTCACAGACAACTCACATAATACTTTACCCTGGAAACAAAGTTAAAATAGGAATGAGACAGGGAAGTATAACATATATATCTGGGAATGTAAAGCCTCTTTTAGGAATTAGCTTAGCTTTTTTTACCTTTTCATGTCCATTTTGGATCTTACTTTGTACAGTCACTGAGCAACTAGAAAGAGTTTGTACAAAATTTTGCTGTCTTCCAAAAATCTATTGTAATACCTTACTGTCGAGAAAATACTCTCATGAATAAC
>VZTR01002062.1:0-24628 GCA_013400775.1 Chaetops frenatus
TCTCCTCGTCTGCCATACTGGGCACTCCATGTATAACACAAATAGAAATTTAAAATTATTTGCACTGCTCAGTGAGTGGGGGATTTGCCTGAAAACAAAACATCCTGAAAATTCAGGATATCATCTACATGGCATTACATTTTCAGAAGTTTATGCTAAACTGAAGTGTGTGGTCTGTTGCTAGTTACAAAATATAATTTCACAATCAGAGCTTAGAGTGGAGGGATTGTTTGCTTTCATTTCTTCTCAAAATCAGTAACTTTATTAATGGACACTCCATACCTGCAAACTGAAGATCTTTAGAACAAAACTGGGCTTTACTCACTAACATGAGGTTATCGATAAACTGGATAGATTTCCCTCCCTGATGCCTCTTTCTAATTGCTTTTTTGGCCTCAAAATTCTCATCTAATTTCTAAGTTGCAGGTTGGCAATGCCAAAAGTAAAAAAAAAAACAGTAAATTAGAAAACATTTGAATTTTTTTCATTATTGTCTTTCATCACATTGAGAAATTTCTTTCCAAGGTATACTGTGACTTTTCAGAACCGGCTTGGGGGTGCCTAGTGCACTCTCAAAGGAGGTAGCAACCAGATTTAGCAGCACAGTGCAGCTTGCCTGCCAAAGAATCTCTTTATATAGACAATTTTTATATTGAATCGTGGGACTTCCTTCAGAGCTTGGTCTACAAATCTCTTATATGAAATGTGCTTTAGACAGATGCAGCAAGGAAAATTCTGCTTATCTGGTAATATATCTGAGCTCACCAAAAATAGAGTGGAAATTTGCAGGTAGATGAACTTAATGGAAAGTTCATTTTTAATACAGTATTTCAGACATCCTTTGGATGTATTCTTTGTACTTGGGAGCCTGAACTCTGAGTGTAGATGGTTTGTACATAGCTCTGATGCACTGAATTCTCACTCTTGAGAAAGCAGGCATCTTCTCCTCTTTCCCGTAGCTCTGAAATGGATGCTCTGTTCAGTCCATGACACAGACTTTTCCAGTGGTGCAACAACCAATAGAGAAGTTGCTGAAGAATAAAGGACTTGTCTAGGATGACCAAAAGAGCTGGAGAATCTGGGTCCTTACAACTACCACTGTGCACCACTGCAGGGTGCCCTTCAGCCCCCGCCAGTGACTCACCTGGTACTTTGATTTTCAAATGTGTATGGGGACAGTTTGGCATCTGTGTAGCGTGCTAAACTCCCTAGATAAAAACTGTTCCAAGGAAGACAATGGTGCCTTTGGGAGGTTACAAATGCAGACAGATATTACCAGTTATCACTCCACACTTGTGTGCACATCAGTTTTACACTCAGCTGTAAGCAGAGAATTTTGAATGTCCTGTTTTACTGAAATGGAAATGCCTACCATAATCAAAACTTACAGCAGTGCTTTTCTTCCCCTATTCTTCATAACTGATAAAGTTGGGCTAATTTATGTGAGATTGTTTTCTAAAGTGGCTTACAACATTGGTTTGACAGAAATGCTGGGTAGTCAGTTGTTCATATTTTATCTTTATTCTGCTGTATAATGAGGTTTTGAAGACAATGACTTATCATAGTAGAATATTTAGAGCTTGAAAAAAGTAAAAATTTAGCAAAATATTGATGTCTACTAGAAACAAACTTAGTTCACAAGAGGCTGCTGAAAAACAGCGAGACCCAGATACAAATATTTGTTTATATTAGAGATGAACATAACTTGCACTTCACATTCACTTTACATGGCACTATTTTACATGCATATTTTTCTCTAGTAGTTGAAAAATTGCAGTGGGGATTGGGGGATACCTCCAAGGTAAGGGAACGTCACTGTTTGTACAGCTGCCTTTGTAAACATCTTTTTCTGTAGATATCTGCTGTACACAGATTTAGATATAGATACATTCATATGTATAATTGGGGGTATAGACATTTGGTTAACTTGAAAGCTCTGAAGTGTCATTTGTCACATTTATGGTAGGAACTTTAACTGCCTTAAATACTTATCCTTTTCCAAAGTGACTTTTTTCTTTTGGATTAAAAAAAAAAAAAACTACTTCATGAAACTATTGTATATGAAGCACTTATTAGCCGTAATTAAATGGACAATATGAATTTACTACGTCTTTAGGACTCTGGCTTGTTCTGGTTTAGAGCAAGATGATTAATGCAAATACATATTACTTGAGATAACCATTTAGCAGCTAATTTAGCCAAATTTATTACAGCAGTTAGAGGTTTTTCATTTTAGCAGACGGAGACAAGGACATGACAAAAGCCGGCAGTGAATGTGAAGGCACACTGCCCTCTAGTGCATCCCTCTGTGGGAATCGTGAGGGATGCAGCGAGGGAAAGGGCTCCAGCAACAACCCTGCACAGATTTTGTGTCGTTTGTGGGTTTTATAAAACCATGCTGCTCCCTTCCACTGAAAGATTTACCTTTCATTCCCTTCTCCTGACACCGGAAGAATCAGATACAAAACAAACCCGTTTCAACTCGGCAATATTTTGGCTGAAGTATTACTTTAAACATCTGTATTTTTAAGCCGTCTTGCTGTGCGCGTTTAATAGCACCGTTTCACATTACTGATTGCTTTTACTTCTTTCTCTGTTTCTTAGTCTATTTCAAGCACCGGAGAGAGCTGTCACTCTTTGGCTCTAACCAAGCCATTCTGTGCCTCCCTTAGGCCTCTTTCTCAGCCTGTTGGTGGATTTACTTTGCTCTGCTAGAAAGTAAATTCTCCAAAGACTTTTCCCCCACTGACCAGTGGAGATTTGGTTCATCTGAGAACTGTAAATTCTGTTTGACAAGATCAAAGAAACAGATGTATAAGTTCAGTGGTTGGTATCGCCTGCAATAAGGAGAAATGATCAAAGCAGCAGGGGTAGAGTATCTTCCCAAACCTTTCAAATATCCAGAATCTCAAAGAGGTCTACCTAGGAGCTATGAATAAATCACATATAAATTTGCCTCTTTTTTTCTTTTTCTTTTTTTACAGTTTGACATTGAGTGCATTGGAAATGTCCACACAGCTATAAGTATTCCGTGAACCACTGAGATTTGTAGGTTTTTTACTTTTCTTCTTCCACTACTGTTTCCAAAAGCGGATTAAAATTATACTTTGAAAACTTGTGAAACATGTAGCTAGTTACACCGAACTTCAGATCCTGTGTGTCATCTCGCTGGCATTAAATCCAAAGGAAGCCAAAAATCTTCTGCTTACACTTGTGGCACGTTGCACAATGAAGGTCATTTTACCACAATTCTAACATGTACTCTATCTTGCTTGTGTTTTGTTTGTGTTTTCCTGTCAGTGCTGAATAAGGGTCAGTGTGTAACAAAGTATTACCGCTGGATGCAGAAGAACGGGGGTTATATCTGGATACAATCTAGTGCAACCATAGCTGTCAACGCCAAGAACGCAAGTGAGAAGAATATCATTTGGGTCAATTATCTCCTTAGGTAGGTCTTCCTGTCACTTCTCTCGCTTGAACTGCTGTCTCTGTTGCTTGTCTCTGTAGGTGAGAGGTAAAACAACAGCCTCCCAGAGAAAGTTAAGAAGAACTTTTCACATAATCCAAGTCAAAAGCCGTGCCAGTTTGTTATAGGTATTGAGGCGCCTGTCGTATCTCAGCACGTGAGGATATTCTTGAATTATTATGCTGCCTCAGTCTTGAAATAAACCCTCCACCATTTTATTGCATCCCCTGATATCTACTCAACCTGAGCTCAAAGATAAAAATTATCCACACCAACTTTCAGCAGCTGTGTTATAAAATCTGGTGTGAAGTGTTTGGCACTGTTTTATTTGGATATTAAAAATGCAGGGAAGCAAACTGCTGGTATGCCAAAAAAAAAAAGTTATCTCTGAAAGGCATTTGCCAGTTCACTCCAGAGAAAAGAACTTTCTCAGGACAAAAAAGGCTCAAACTACTTTGTTATTCCTATAAGCATCAGATAATATTCAAACTGAAAAATGCAATATAGGATTTAAAAATAAAAGCACTACAAAGTATTATTTTAAGCCATTAGAACTCTTTTAAACAGAAGTAGTAGTAATGGCTTGAATGAAAGGTTGTTCCCTGAGAAATTCTGTTTTACCAAAGTATTTTTAAAGGACTGGTTTCAGAGCTCAAGGGAAAACCAACAGTCACTTCGAGACAGTGAATTATAAACCTGACCTTTCTCATCTGAAAATACCTTTCAAGGCATTCTGTTTTGTGAAAATGTTCAATGAGACTGGGAGATTTTCTGTTTCGTTCCAAAGCAGAACAAACAAACAAATAAAATTTAAAACCTTGAGATTGTTATGAAATGCAATTGTCATTTTCTGGCCTGTTCTCCTTTTAAGTTGCTTGTCATGGTTTGTTATATTCCCTTTGATGCCATGAGAGTTCAAAGTGATGTCTAGGGGTTAGACTGTGACTTATTAGCCAAGTCCAGCAAGCTCTGAAGAGACTGTGCCTGCCTAAACTTGCATGTTGAGATGCTTTTGATTCCCCTTTCGGGAAAGAGAAGGAAGCAACCCCTGGCAGGAGAGCACTGAATGGGTACTGTGGGTAACCTTGCACAGCAGTGGAGTTTTCACTGGGATTTGCATGTTTCTGGCTTGATATGATTAAGCACAGACTTTTCTGAAGATATCCTTATCCTGCTACCTTTTTGTTTCTTTTTTGGAAGTGTGAGGTAGAATGCAGCATTTTAAGATATTAAGTTAAAGGTGACAATTCTGAACTGGAAGTACAGCTTCACTGCCCCACTCCTCAACAGGGCTTTAAAATGCCCAGAAATGTTCTCATATTTTACAGCTTTAGCTGAAAAGTGGTCCATAAGAATTATGAACAGCTCCTTCTGTCCCCTTTGCTGCTTTCTGGACAATAAGTGAACCTAGTCCACAAACATCCCACAAAATTATTTTCTCTACAAGCAGGATATACCTAACAAAAAAAAAGAAAAGCAGTGTGGTCTTCCCCAGGTCTCCTCCCAGGAACTGATTTTTCTGCTGTATTCCATTCCCCGGTCTGTTAGAGAAATACTAATATCTTCACTGAATTTGTATTTTTAATTTAGATTTGTCCTTGTACTGGTATCCAAAAAAGATCCAAATGTCCAAATAGTATTTAATAACAGATCAAGGCATAATTAGGTCTACTCTTAGCAGGAGTACTGGTCTGTATACATTTCCATGCATTAGAAAGTATGATTCAGCTGTCTGTAAAAGGATAGACTAATTATAGTGACAGGGAGGATTAATGCTGTTCTTGTTCTAGCAACTTGTTATTCACAGTGTGAAAGCCCTCAAACATCTTCTGCTTGGAGGGGGAAAATTTGTGGACTGCCCTGGGATGCAGTAGAATAAAGTCACTTTGCCAGGACAAAGCCATAAAGATGATAATCGTAAGATGGCATCTCCATGTGAACTGTGTGAACTCTGAGTTTTCACAGTACACTCTGAGAGGCTGAATATGAGCACACTGGCCTTGTGATCGTGTGTCAGGCACCCTCAGTGCTGCCTCATATTGTCCTGTGCAGGACTGTGAATCTTCTGTTCTACCAGACTTGACTTTGAACTGCATGGAAATGCTCACCTATTCAAAAATTATTAAAGACTTCGTTATTTTTAATATTTCTACACCACTTATGTTAAACTGTATCTGTTCCCCTGCATTTGCATGCATTTAAGAAAGGAACTCATTTTAAAAGGTGCAAACCAAGTGTTGTAGGGGTTGTCTTCCATTTCTCTGGCAGTGTTGCTTTTTTAGATTGCAGTCATGTTCATTGCTAACAAGTCACAGGTGAGCACCACATGAGCAGATGAAGATATGATTATAATGGGTGTGTTGACAGTTCTTTATCCCTAACATATGCATCTTAACATGCACATGTGCATCTGTCATATAGTTAAAGAGGTTGTTTTTGGTTTCTTGCTGATGTGGATGTATGTGTGAAGCTTTTAAAAAATATATAACCTATTTTATCTAATTTTTCGCCAGATTCCTTGGAGCAGTGGTCACTTCCTTTAGCACTAGCTGAGCACCTACTTAATAACTTTATGTATGATATGCTTGATTAAAGCATGGAAAACTGGAATATTGAGAAAAACAGGTATTGAAAGGACTCTGGCAAGGTTGATAGAGAACATTTCTACAGAGATAACTCTAACAGACATTGCCAGTGGGAGAGAAACAGATTGGAAAAGTTAAAACACCGTCTCTGTCCTCCTAGGCACAGTAATGGGATCAAAACCGAGATATTTTGTTGTTGGATGATTACACAGTGTAGCTTTACTGCTAGATATCACACAAGCCATGATGTCCCACGTCAGTAAGGATGCTTTGATAGCTCTAAAACGTCACTAGAATCAAACAAGGTTTAGTACCCGGTCAATAAAAGTATTTGACTGCAGTATTAAAATAAACCTTCACAAAATTCCTGCTGTGAAGCTCTGAAGCAAAAAATATATGTTTCTGTGTTCACTCTGCTATTCTTCCCATTTATGTTCTTTGTTCTTGAACTTTGATATGAAAAGAGGAAAAAAATCATGAAACTGCAAATCATCCAATTGTGTTTATATTTGCTGTATCCTCTTCAGTAACCCAGAGTACAAGGACACTCCAATGGATATTGCACAACTTCCTCATCTGCCAGAGAAAACCTCAGAATCCTCAGAGACCTCTGACTCTGAATCAGACTCAAAGGACAACTCAGGTAACACACGTGGTGTGCCTTTACACCCACAAGAGGTTCATACCATGAGAGCCACATGGCCAGCTTTCCAGTTACTTTTACTTCTCAAGTATTGTTCCATTATAACAAAAAAAAAAAAAAAAAAANATATAATTAAATTGAAAAACACTGGAAAAATCTTTTCATGAGCTCAGGATTTCCATTTCCTCAGAATTTCTCTTCACTTTCTCCATGCATTCTTGCCTACATAGCACCAGACTAAATATTTGATTTCCCAGCTGTGCTTATGAACAGGTATTGTGCCTTGAGCAGAGGAATTGGGATTGCAACTGTTGGATAAAATTCTAGTTCTTCTCTTTCCAAAGTAGGCAGACATTCTGCAGAGAGGTCTCTACTGTCAATCTTCATGAGTCTTTTTCCTGTATAAATACATTCTTGAAGAGTCTCACTAGGGGGCACTGAAGATTGAAAAATTTAAGAGTTTTCTTGGGTTAAAAGTTATATTTAATTAAAAGGTGTGGGCTCAGGAACTTGTTTCTAAGCTCTTTAAGTCTGGGACTTCAAATGTTTTTTAAAAGCTGAGTGTGCTTGTCAAGCTCCATACGTAAATTAGCCCAGATGGTCCAGTGCACAGATGGTTCACATATTCCCTGTTAGTTTTAGTGGTTACCTAGGCACAGGTACAAAACATCTGGCCTTGAAAGAAGTGTGTTTTCCTGTGGCCCAAGTAAAGATGTTACTCAGCTGTTGTATGCAACATGGATGGATAGATGGATGGATGGATGGGTGGATGGATGGATGGATGGATGGATAGATAGATGACTTTTCCTCTTATGTCTATGACAACAATCAAAAACTGTCTGGAGAAAATGGATTACAATGATATAAATCAAGAAATTACAAAAAGAGGATTAGGCCTTAATATTATATTATATGATATGGCTGTTCTCTTTCATCTTTTGCTTTCATTTGTTCTCCTTTGACAGCTTGGTTTAAGTCAATGTGTAGGCTTGCTGACCACTGTCATTGGGAATCTCTTCATCCATTCCCAGTGCTTCCTTTATGCTGTCTTGTTCCTAAGTTGCCAAATACCACCTATGTGGAGGATAGTTTGCATTTCCCACATGCCCTGGAAGTTTCTCCAGGTGAGAACATGAGACGTACATGTACATTCATGACTTCTAAAGCTGATGTGGAGCAAGACAGCATTCCAAAGGTGCACAGATATCTACATCTCATAAGGAGATGTCTGGAAGTCTTGGTAGACAGAAGACACAGGGGCTTGTTTATTACAAAGGAATTAAATAGAAATGCCAGAGGACCTGAAATTGGAACAGCATTTTGGATTAAACCAGCAAGTTCAGTTCAAGCTCTGATATAATCCCAGGCAAATATTGTGCAGCTTTAGACCACCTCACTCTAAGACCACTCTTTCCCAGCTAGAACCATGGCCTTAAAAGAAAGCATCTTCAAAAAAAAGGAAGCAAAAACTGTAGGAGAAATTCAATCCTAGGTGGAACAAAAAGCTGGATGGGACTTAAGGGTTTACGGCTGCTGTTTCTAGAGGTTTAATTTTTCAAAAGGAACGGTCTCTCTGCTGCTGCTGACACAAGCAAAAGCCCCACTGAGTGACTTCTGAAATGCAGTGTCCTGAATGTCCAGGCAGCTTTCCTGTCAAACCCACCTTCAGCACTTCTGGGAAATAGTTTGGTATTGACATGGCTCCAGGAGTAACCAATATCTTTAGAGGCAAACCGGCCCTTCCCCTCTCCCCTAAAACAAGGATATTGAAAAGGGTAGTACTTGGCTCTGATTAGTGAAAAACATCTTTTATTAGGCAACAAAAGATTTCTGGCTGGTCTGTAAAGGACAGGGTTTCCTGAAACCCTTCATGACCCTTTCAAACATAGTGTGATAATGGAGCATATTCAGTCTCAAAGCTGCTTTGGCTCTCCCAGTCCAGTGGGCTAGAGTGTTTATCTCACCCGTATTAGAATTATAATTAAATGAATTCAGGCAAGAAGAGTGACAGTTTCTCAATGCCTTAGCTGTGCCATTTTCAATGGTCTTTAGATGATTTGGATCCATCAAGAATTTAATTCACTGGCTGATTATTGTTTCTGTATTTTTTATATTTGTTCAGGAGAATATGAGAAGACAGTCTAGCAACATAGCAAAATTGTTTTAACAATAAACTGGTTTATTCATTCATTTTAACTGGTTTATTCATTCATTCAGATTTATACACGGGTTGCTTCTCCCTTCACGCAGGAGGAAATCAGCAGTAGTTCCACTGCAGCCAGAGAGATTCTAGGCCATTTCAAAAGTGGCAATGGCCAGAGGAAAAGGAGATGAGAGTACTAGAATCTTCATTAGTAAATAGTGCTATGCCTGGACTCCTGCCCACTTTAAGAGAACATGGATGTGAAAGAACAATCACCAGAACATAACAGTGATAATGGGATTGTTCACTGACTCCTCTTTGGATGGCACGGCTACAATGCCGCTGTGCTCACAGCTGCCAACATGATTCTTGTCCAGTGAGCAGATGAAAGGGCCCCCTCAGTCGAGGTGCAGCCATATAGCACAGGCTTCTGCTGCATTACCAGTCATGAGTCAGACACATTCACGGTGACCAAAAGTCTCCCAACACAACACTGAAAAAAAAGTGCAGCTCCACAGAAGAGAACGCCTTTTGCCAAAAAAAGGTTAAAGCAAACTCAATCTCATTGGTAGGTAGAAATCTGGACTTGAATTATAATATTGTGTTCCTATTGCTAATGGTTTGTTTCACTTTCATTTTGCTCCAGAGGACAATGAGAATTCAAAGTCAGATGAGAAAGGAAACCAGTCAGAAAACAGTGAAGACCCTGAATCCGACAGGAAAAAGTCAGGAAATCAGTCAGATAATGAAATGAACTGTAATGAGGATGGGAACAGCTCCAGCAACCAGGACAGCAGGGACAGTGATGACAGCTTTGAAAACTCTGACTTCGAGAATCAGAAGGCCCCTGAGGACAGTTTTGGCACTCTTGGCTCTATGCAGATCAAGGTGGAGCGCTATGTTGAGAGTGAGTCAGACTTGCGGCTGCAGAACTGTGAATCGCTGACCTCCGACAGTGCCAAGGACTCAGACAGTGCAGGTGAAATAAATGCCCAGTCTTCCAGCAAACATCAGAAGAGGAAGAAGAGGAGAAAAAAGCAAAAGGGAGGCAGCATGACCCGGAGAAGGCTGTCAAGCACCTCAAGTCCAAATGGACTTGACTCAGCTTTGGTGGACCAGCCCCAGCTGCTCTCGTCACCAAACAGTGCCTCAGTGCTCAAAATTAAAACAGAAATCTCAGAACCTATCAATTTTGATAATGATAGCAGTATTTGGAATTACCCACCCAACAGGGAAATCTCAAGGAATGAATCACCCTACAGTATGACCAAGCCCCCCAGCTCCGAGCACTTCCCTTCCCCCCAAGCCAGCAGTAGTTTACATGTCTCCATTCCAGACTCTGTTCTCACCCCGCCGGGGACTGAAAATACTGCCAGCCGTAAAACTCAGTTTAGCACCTCATCCAACTCGGCCTTGGCTCCAGTGTCCTCTGACCCTTTGTCACCCCCGCTTTCAGCATCTCCAAGGGACAAACACCCAGGAGGTCCCACAGCGTCCAACTCTTTGTTGTACACTGGGGATCTGGAAGCCCTTCAGAGGTTACAGGCAGGCAATGTGGTGCTTCCTTTGGTTCACAGGGTAACGGGAACCCTTGCTGCGACCAGCACTGCTGCTCAGAGGGTCTACACCACTGGCACTATTCGGTATGCTCCAGCTGAAGTTACTTTAGCCATGCAGGGCAACCTCCTCCCCAACACCCACGCTGTTAACTTTGTTGATGTTAACAGCCCCAGCTTTGGGCTGGATCCTAAAACACCGATGGAAATGCTCTACCACCACGTTCACCGACTCAACATGTCGGGACCGTTTGGAAGTGCTGTGAGCGGGGCCAGTCTGACCCAAATGCCTGCAGGGAATGTTTTCACAACTGCCGAAGGACTTTTTTCCACACTTCCATTTCCTGTGTACAGCAATGGCATTCACACTACACAGACTCTGGAACGGAAAGAGGATTGAAATATGACCACATACTGTGTTCAGTGTTATACTCTGAGGCATAGACTATGTTTTAATTTAGACCTTTAATTCTAGCACTTTGAATTTGAGCAGGTCAGCTTATTATCTCAATATGATGGTCCCCATTTCATTCCCTTTCTCTTTAACTTGACTTATTCTTTAATGTAAAGATATTTTTTTATTTTTGCCTTCAGAGAGTCGAAGTACCAGTTGCCTGCCATTTTGTCTTCTTCTAAGATGTGTGTTTTTTCCTTTGCATCTTTATTAAGATGCCTTTAATATGTGTATGCCTCTGCCATAGAATACTCAGTGTTGTGGTAAAGAGATTTTAAAATGACAACCATTGGTTTTACTTCAAAATGATCTTGATATGATCAAGATTAAAAGAGACAAGCATAAACAATTTGCCCTGTTTGACTAAGTCAAATGAAAAGGGGGTTTTGTTCCTAATTCCTTTAAAATAGGGGATAGTATTTTAGAATTTTATGCAGAGTTTAATTCTCTTTTTATGGTTAAGATTTTCTTACTTGCACATAAAATAATTTGGGTTCTTAAAAAGTTAATTTCTGGCCTGTGACTAGAATGTTAAAAAGTTGGACTAAATGTTAATTACTGAAACTTTAACTTAATTTCTAAAACCATGGTGCTATCATTTATTAATCTGTAATGTCTTCATACAATATGCAGCTTGTGGGCTGGGTTTTTTGGAAAGAATGTGTTCCGTACTGGTTTATAGTGGGGTGCTGCAGTCTCCTTGGTTAGTTAAGACAAAAGCCCTCATTAACATTTTGCTGCAGGACTTAAAATTTGTTACCTCCAAACTAACAAGCATAGCCTCACATCAAATTTAAATGGGTCAGGAAGCCTTTTTCAAAAAGTGCTTAAAAACAAAAAACTCAATTTAATTGACGCGAGGAGCAGTTTCTTAGGTGCATATTGTTTTGCTTTATTTTTTTCTCAGTGTAACTGAGGCTAATTTTACAACATCAAATAACACTTCAGAGTAAAAAAAAAAAAAAAACAGAAGAACTATTTAACATGTTTTATTTTGTTTTTCATTTAATATTATAGAGGGAAGGTTGTAAATTTTTTGTTGTTGTTGTTCTTTGATTTGGGTATTTTTTGTTGTTTTCTTTTTCTTTGTTTCTAGTGTTGAAACCAATATGTTTTAAAACTAAAGGATGGGTTAATAAGCTTGAAATAGATAACTACAACTGAAAACTGCACATTAAGTAAAAGAAAAGAAATCTCCTATTTTGTCTTTGTTGCCAGAAATCACAGTGTAGTGTCAAACACTCCAAATGACTGTCAAATATAAATTCTTCTTCCACTCCATCTTTGGCAGCTGTTTGTTAAGGCATCTAATAACAGATGTGAGAACTGTAATGTGTACAATGTGTAAGTGTCCTTGGCTGTCAGTCCCATTGCAGTTTCAATGTGTGTTACTATATGCAGTATATACTAAGCTAATGTAGTTGTTTTGTCCTTTGTCTTCTCTGTGCTTTATCTCTAGTCCGGAGTGGTAAAGTCCCATTCCTGCAGTCCTAGTGAACCAGTGATTCTTGGGGGTTAGTGGTTTTTGTGTGGTGGCCTTCCTCTGTAATGTCACCTTATGCTGCTTCCACTGTCTGTATACCTTTTAATTTCTGCTGTTGCTTTGCTGTTGTGTATTCTCAAACCTCTCTCTCCCCCTTCCTTTCTCCCCTCCTCCTTCACACGTTTCCCCTCTCTTTCTCTCGCTCTCTCGTTCTCTCTTCTTCACTCTCAGAGATAAAAGACTCTTAACTAGCTCAAGGTTAATGGAGCCATTTTTCCCACAGAGGAATTCTGGGTATGACTTACTCTTCCAGTGTACCCCACAATGCACTACAGAGTAATGCTCAGATATATTAAGCAAATTGATGCCATATAGCCTCAGTTGTTAACATTCCCAGAGTCCTTGTGCTCGAACTGTAAGCAGAGGGTGCATTTCTTTGGTTTGCTCCTAGGTAGGCTGGCAGAGCAACATGTAGAGCAATTACCAGTGAGATAGGGAATTCTTTCAAAGGTCAACTGGCATTGTTTAAAAAAGAAACTGAGCTTAGAATTGTCATATATATTCGCTTATGTGTGCAATGCTAACGTATTAACTCAGCTGTCCTTCGAATTTTTGATCTCTCACTGCGCCGAGTCAATTTCTGCGGTAGCTTTGAATTTGAGAAGTAGGTCCAAGCCACGGAGGAGTGATAGCAAAAAAAGGAATTGGAAGCTAGAAATTTAATAAATGAGCTTTTAAAGGTTCCATAGGAAGGATTTAAGTAGGTCTGAAAAAAGGCGAGAAAGCTGATTGGGAAATTCAAAGTTTAATTTTGGAAGCTCTGCTCTAGCTATGGAACAATCAAAGGACTGCACCTATCAGCTACAAAGAACAGCTAGACAGCTGTTGTTGTTTTGGGTTTTTTTTATAAATGTTTCTGTGTTGTGTCAAAATGATTTCTGGTGATTTAAACTAACAGATAATCACAGCTGCTGTCTAAATCCATAGTGTTTAAAATTACAAAATGAAAAAAAAACTTCATTACCTGTGAAGACTGTGTCTGTGTTTTTAACTATTTCTTGTACAAATATATGAAATCTTTTATGAGGAGACTGGTGCCAAGTAGCTGAATAATGGGGAAAGGGATTCTGTTCGTATAAATCTTAGCAGTGTTACCAACTCTACAATATAAAAAAATTAAAATGTTAAAAATGACAGCTATGGTACATTTATTTTGTGTTAAGCTAACCGAATCTAACTTCTTGAGTGCCTGGCTTATTTGAAACATTTTTTTCATTGATCATTGATAATGCTGCAAATCAGAAATGTACATACTTCATTTACAACAGGGTTCTTTTTATACTTTTGTAGATTCTCATACATGTCATACATGGTTGTCTTTATGTAACTTAATTTTTTTTCATCCCGCAGGTGCCATTTTCATAATAAACTTCTCTTGGATTTGTTACTATCTGGCATCATTTCTTTTACATATAACCATCCTGACTAATGAATGCTGGTAGTATTTGTTTGAGCAGGTATTTTTAATCATTTTGTAAAAGAAAAAAAAAAAAAGAAAATAACTAAAATACAAGAAAAAAAATAACTAAAAATCAAAGAGGAAAAAGCAAGATTTTATTAACACTTGTGAAATGAAGAAAGGAAGTTGTCAAGATGTAGGTTAAGAATGCTAATCCAAATACTACAACAAACTTGCCACCATTCTAAATTCTCAGCTACCCAAACTCATTGTCATATTGAGCATTTTTATGCACATTATCAAAGTTGAATAATGGACCTGCAACATTAACCACTATAGAAAGTGTGCATTTTTTTCTTGATTAATGCACACTGGAAGAGGTCAGCTTTTGTACATTAATCATTTAAAATGCACTTTATATTTTCATTTTTGTACTCTACAATGTTACAGTGAAACTCTTCAGTCACATTATATCCTACCTAGGCTGCTGATTCTTTCAAATGTGTACTTTCTTTCCCCAGAGTGGCAACCTGTAAGTTGTTGGTGTCGTACTGCTAGACATTCTGCCTTAGCAACTGAGGACAGAAACATTTGCCAGTGCAGAAATGACAAGGCAAAAAGCCTTGGTCCCACAAATGAAAGGGGGGGAAAAAGTCAAATACAGTTTTGATTACACAGATATCCACACACACTGGCTGGCCTTAAAAAGGGAGCAACCTGCATAAATTCTGGGGGGAATAAACGGCCCAGGGCAAGTGGTTTTGGTCTTTGCAGTGAAAAGCAGGGAGAAGCTAAGGCAAAGGAGATGCCATCCCAGGTACCCATTGCTGTGTGCCAGCTCTGTGGCAGCTGCTGCATGTGCAGAGGAAGGGCTGGGGGTGGGACAGGAGAGGAACAGAAGCCTTCTCACCCACAGCAGGTCTTCATTCATTGCCTTTCTTTACAGTGCCTCTCCCACCTGTGAAAAATATTTCCAAATTCCGTATTTTATTTTGATGTTGCTGAGTATGCAGTCTCTAAGAAAGCAAATTTGCCAATAGCCAAAATCTCTGAGCAACTTTGAGTGCCAAACCTCTTCTCCTCTCTATGTCCACAGAAATGAGAAATTAATGCTACTGGGCTAGTCATTCTGGGCCAGATTCTGTTTGCCTTATAAATGCTGAGTAAAACTGCCTATTGACAGTTTGCAGCACAACTCTTGAAAGTTACACTCAGCTCAAGTGAGAGCATGTGAATCTGGCTTGCTGGGCTGATTAAAAAAAATGTATGCACAATTACAGCTCAGTGAGCCAGCCCAGTACCTTAATAGATTGAAGCCTGGCTCTTTGAGCTTCCAAGCAGTTCAGGATGCCCACTTCCCAGGCTCCAAGCATTGAGTTTGATACAACTCCAAGTTGCAGGGGGTAGAAAGAAGCAGAGGTTAGTGATGCTGCTTTAGCTCTGCTTGCATGTTCCAGTTGGCAATGCATCTTGTTTATGAGGTAGCTGAGGGTGCCAATGCCAACCGAGAGGAAAACAGAATTTAAATGCAGATTGAAAGAATGACCAGAACAAAGCTTAATGGAAGAATGACATGCCTGTTCCAAATAAGTGTTAAGCAGTATTACTAAAGCCACTAATTCCAAGAAGGGGCTTGAGGGGCATTTCTGAGGTATTACAAGGGCATTATATATCTCAACCATACTGCCTACACATGCAGCAGAGTATGGAGTTGATAGCCAAACTTAATAGACTGCTCTAAAATTTGCATTTGAATGAAGAAGTTTGTGTATTAAAGAAAATTATGGAAAGGCCATTTCAGGGGGCGTTTCATAGTGACGTTGCACTCATCTATCTCTGTTATCTGCAGCAACTTTAATAAACAAAATCAACTGCTTGCAAGGGTTGAGCCCTTTGAAAATGGTTCTTTGGGGCAGGCCTAGCTGCTATCTTTGTAATATTTGAGGAAAAACCCTTTGCCATGCAGGAAGTTGGGCAAACTTTCTCGAGTCATTCCATCAAAGAACATTTTGAAAACAACTGATCTCAGTAACTGCCATCTCTAGAAAATTTGTTCCTGACCCACTTGTTTTGCAAGGTGATGTATACACCTATTTAAAAGCTAGTTGAAGGGCTGCAAGAGGAAAAGGGCTCTTTCGAAACCTCATGACTCTGAGAAGTTACAATGAAAGAAAAATATTTCAGGAGTACCTAAATAATCAGCTCTGACAGCTTGCACTGGTGCTTGTGCACAGTGGTCGTGTCACTGGAGTAACTGTGATGCCCCTGACAGCACATTTATTGTTATGATTCTAGGAAATGCATTAGTTTAAATGTGTCAGTGCTCTCAGAGCTATTTGCATAGTATTTTCCCTTCTTACCGTTGTAATTTCTTTATTTTCATTTTAGGGCTGGGGGAGGAGGGTGGAAAGACTGGATATGCATTGTCAACTAATTTAATGAACTGTCATCTATCCAGTCAGTTTGCTGAAGAGCCTACAGAAACGTTAGCAAATGGGATGTCACCAGAGCCACAGATGCTCAGGTAAGATCAAACCATTTATAAAAGATGTACATACATGCACACAGACATGCAGTTCTGCTACCTCTGAAAGCCAGTTGGGCTGGCCAGGTGGGTCTTTCAGCAAAACAAAAACTCTGAGCTGTTCAGACTTTTTTCATACAGTATATTTCACATTTCTAGCAGTGTCGTACTCTAGAAGTAAATACAAAGAGCTTAGTGACTCAGGTCTGAAGTCAAGAAAATGAAGTCAATAACTGTGAGTTTGATTACATTTGTAGGAAGTTGTAAGTTTTTTCACAACTCGTAGGAGCTGTGTAGACCAGACGCAATGTGGAAAATAGAGGATTTTTTTGTAGACACCAACAATACAATGGGTACTGACTTAATGCTTGGGCCAAAAGATGATCAGGACCCAATAAAGGCTTGTGGGATGTCAGTGGGAGAAGGTTTGCAGGCTTTGCAGGCAGGAGACTTTATTGCCCAGTACTTTGTCTCAAATTACCTTTCACTGACTCTAGAGACAAGGAAATACTGAGATTACCCTTCCCCTTACGGGCTTTCCTGAGCAGAAGGACTCCTTGTTTTTCTTGCTCGTAATAAAAGGGAACATAATATTTTCTGGCAAAAGGAAAGGAATCAGGTTTTCCTCTTGCTTTAAAAGCATTCTCAGATTTATAGCGGAAATGACAGGAACAGGATGTATTAACCACATGACCCCAGCAGAATGAGTCTACGTTCTTGATTGATTTAAAAGTTTATCTCTGTCCTTTGAACAGCCACAAAGGGTCAAGTCTTGGTCTTGCTCAAATCAATGAGAGCTTGACTAATGACTTTAATGGCTTAAAGACCAAGGTTTTGAGCCAATACTCACAATCAAGTAACAAAGCACAGCCTATAGCATGAACCACTGACCAATGAGTCAGGCCAATTGTTACTCAGCATCATTTCCTTTCTAATCCTGTATAACACCAGCCACACACTAAGAAAGCAGCTCTTTCTTGTTTAATGAAAAAGCCTTTCCCAGATTTCCCAAGCTGCATGGTCTGATCCATCCAGAGATTCTTAGCTTTAAAAGAGGTGGGGAGTGAGGCAAAGGCATAGGTAGGCCTGCAAAGACTGCCTTCTCACCCATGGTCTGTGGGAGTGGGCCTGGCAGCCTGGGTCTTTCATATGAAAGCAATGGTGGAAACTCTGCTGGACATCAAAGTTTGTATTTTCTTGAACTGACAGCAGTGCTAAGTGATGGCACATCAGTGTCACCAGTACAGCTTTCCCAGACCCTCTTTTAATATCATCCAAGAGATGGGAAAGTTCATACTGTAAGGAGGTGAGTATTCACTGAAACCAGTTCCCAATTTCCTTTCAGTACTGTGAATTTCTGAGGTCTCTTAGCATCATCTGTTGAGTTTTCTGTACTTCATCTCTTTCTTCTACTCTGTTCTCTGTTTTATTACAGAATGTAAGGTAGCATCTTGCAGGGTAGTGACACAAAAATATTTCATCTCAGGAAGTCCAGTCACCTTAGATCATAGAAAATGGAAAGAACTAGGATTCTCCAAAGATTTCTTTGAGCTGAAAACACAACCTAAGTGCTATGATTATCCTCATAGCAAGGACCAAGGGATCTTGGACTTTTCAGGATAAGATCAGTTTCTGACAACATGCCTCCCAGTTACTGCTCATTGCCACCTTGAAAAAGCTTTAATTTTTGCTTTCTCTCCTATTTAAAAGGAAAGGTCCTTGCTGCTCTGTATACTTTTGCCTTGCTACAAGACCTGTAGGTTATGTGCCTGACTTGGGCCCCTTCAGTTCCTAGACTATTTTCTTCACTGAATATTACATGAAATTTTGGATTGCATGTTGGTGTGAGCATTTGCTTCTCCTGAGACTGTAACCTTCATGTCTTCTTTTTGGCAGCATTTTTCCTCTTTTTTCCACCACCTTTGTTTTTGGCTTTGCCCATCCTTATTATCTCTAGAATGTCTTCAAACACACACCCCAGGGTGCATAGCACTTACCCAGCATGATCTATAACCATTACTGCCATTCCATGGGCCTTGTTACTGAGCCAATTTTATATCCAATTGGGTATTTTACTATCAGTCCCATCCTTGCTAACCTTATAAATTAATCTGTTATGTGGCACTGTATCGAGAGCCTTTTCAAGTCCAAGTAAATTATGTCTCCTTCTTCGTCGCTGTCCACTTTCATTGTCACTGCCTCAGAGAAATGAATCAAGATTGTTAAGCATGACCTCTTTTTTGTAAATCCATGCTGACTACCTCTAACCAATCTATATTAGATTGATATTAAATCAGGACATGGACTCAAAGGGGGCCTGCTATATAAATGCAACCTAAGGTTGCTTCGTGTGGAGATGAGAAATGGGAATCGCTGATACACTGAAGTTAGCTGTACCAGGTCTGATGCTTCGCCAATAACTTACTAGTGGCCATATCCCTCCCCAGGGTCTCAACCAGAACTTCCCTGGAGAGAAAAGATGGTTTTATCTGCATTTGCCTAGCCTTTTTTCTATTGCAGAAGTGACTGCGATCACCAAGGATGATTGCTGGTTCTGCTTTTATTCATCTGTGATTATGTCAAAATCACAAAGACATTGCAAAACCTTCATTTTCAAAAGAATGTTGTCCCTCAGCTTCTGAGAGAGCTGTATCTGCATTGCCTAAGACATATGTCTAAAGGCAAAATGGGCATTTGCTTTCTGTACAAATGCAGCCAAAGGATGCCAAGATCATCTCCCACCTTGGCCAAGGTGCTGGAGAGCGTGGGTGGTGCTATGTCAACTGCAACAATTTTCCCAGTATCCCATTAAGATGCAGGCTCTTGCTTCCCATGAAATGTGTGTCTGCTCTGAGTACCCGTCACTCCTGACCAATGCCAGAAAAGCAGCTTTTTCCTCTGCAAGGTGTGGGGTCAGGGACTGCGAGGTGCAGCTGGGTGAACTCCACCATGGCCCCTTGCTTGCTTGCTGGGGTATGAAGTTGGCAGCCCACACAAGCAGGATGAGGAAAGAGGCTCTTAGCAGTAAATCCTGGCAACAGCTTAGGTATAAATTAAGTATGCTTTGCCAGCTTTTCTACCTCAGTGACTGGAAATACCTCCCTGAATGGCATAAGCATAGTAGTGGTCTCTTTAGTTTGTGGGGAGAAGGCCAATTGAACCCAAGAGTCTGTTGGGCTTGTTTGACAGCACATGCACCAAGCACACTGAGACCCAGAGGAAGTCAAAGATATCCCTCAGGAAAGTAACCTTTGGCCTTCTGCCTCATAGGACACCCAAGGTGCACAAAACGAGCCTTCTAATCCACACCCTGCGGAGGCTTATTCCTAATATCCTATATATATATATATATATATATTCCTAATATCCTATATATATATATGTTCCCTTGTGTCTTCAAATCAGAAATGTGGTAGTCAGTGTACGGTGGGAGAGATGTTGCTTTGGGAGAGTCCAGCACAGTCAGTGCTGCTGCAGGACTTAGATATTCTGGCAAACATCCACTGAAAGAAAGGAAAGAGCCCCCCCAAACAGCTTGGCTTATGTTCAAGGCCTTGACCCTGTAAGAGCCAGTACAGACAAGCTCAGAAAAATAACTTGCCCACACAG
The DNA here is from genome assembly GCA_013400775.1 of Chaetops frenatus. NCBI lineage: Eukaryota > Metazoa > Chordata > Aves > Passeriformes > Picathartidae > Chaetops > Chaetops frenatus. The sequence goes on from VZTR01002062.1 coordinate 19,923, forward strand.
TCAATACAGAGAAGCATAACTTAAAGATAAGGGTTATAAGGGTGTAAAGAAATAGCTGGAGCGTGTCATCCTGTTTGGAAGAGGAGATTGCTCATGTGCTTTGTGATGAAAGAGTTCTGAAGAGGAAGTAAGACCATCATGTATTTCTTATGCAAATATTAAAGCAGAAAGGCAAAAAAGAAAAAAGGCAAATCATGTTGCTAGAGTTCTCATGTTGTTAGTATCTGCAGGTGAAACATAGTCTTGTCATTGGCAAAGGATACATCACAGCTACATGGGGTCCCATGGTCAAGGAAGCATGGTTTAATATCAACTGCATCATGTATATTTATACATACAATCCAAATTACCTAACATGTTAAAGAATCAGCTATTGAATAAGCATACACCTTAGAAAATATACCAGGCATCTGACAGCAAGTTATATAAAACACCCTTCAAACAAAAAATTTTAACAATGATTTTCTAAACAAATCTGTTCATGAGTGAGAGGTCAGATGATGGTAACCCTCCCTTCTGATAGAAAAACCCTGTTGAAACAATGACCTTGCTGACACTAGTGAGAAGTCTGCTCTATATATGCACAATTTGTAGAGTTAAATCTTAGAAAAATTAGGAACAATTAAAAGTCAACCAAAAATGTAAATAAAAACAGCAGGAAAATCACTTGTCATGACAGTAAGGTTCTGCCTATGATTTCTGGTGTACTTTTGTTAGTAAATAATGAAGTTTTGTGAGGGATCAAAAGCATCTTTTCATTCCTATCTTTTCTCTATGTTACCCTGTAGCAGATGAGTTGGACTTACAGGAATCAGCAATGCACTTCAGAGAAAGCATCCATGAGAGCAGAGGGTGGGAAGTGACATTTGGGATAGGAGACATCCTTCAGCTTCATCATTAAGTGTCTGCAGGCCATTTGCCTTCTCTGCTTCTCTGTATCACAGCTTGAACATCCCCGTACACCAAAAGTGATCTGGCTGCCCTTGATAAGCAGGGACTCACTCCAGCCAGGCAGCTTCAGCACTGAGTGGCAGAGTCACAGCAGGGCAACACAGGACAGGGAACTCCACCACAGTCCTGCCTTGCATACATCATTCCTGGCTGGCAGTGCCAGGGATACTCCGACTTGGGTGGGTGTGAGTACAGCACAAAAGTTCTAAATACATTTACTGCCATTAAAGTTAAAATCAAGTTGCTTAGAATATGAAAATTCATATGACCAGAAATCATGCCCTGAAAACAATTTTCCCAAACTTCAGAAATTAACTTCTACAGTGGCTTAGTACCAAGTTTAAAAAGAAGACTACAAAGCTCAGAAACTCTTCCATTTCTCTAAAGACATGGTGCTGAGGTGTGGATAGCCTCAAACATGCACGGCTTCGGATACGTGATGCTGCAACGAGACACAGACTTTGTCACCTAAGTCATGCATTTATTTCCATTGCTCAAATTCATGTTCCAATGCAGAAAAGAGGAGGTTTTTTCAAAGTGAATTAAGCCACTACAATATTCTAGACATTTGCTTTGACCATGAACAGAAACCTTCCTTTCTTACAGAGACTGCAGAGGGAAAGATATCTCCCTGTAGTCAGCACGTCCCCCTAAAAAGTGGGAAATGCAAAGTGCCTCCTTTGAGAGATTCTTGTGTTGGCTCAAAATGTCTTCTCCCCATCTATTTTGGTCAGGTGCAGAGGGAGATAAAACATTAGAGAGAGTGATAAATAAATGAATCTAACAGAACAATTACATGTAATTCCCTAAAAGTGTGTTGTGATACTACTGAGTGACAATGCAGCTGCTGTTAGCAGTTGTGCTAGTACCAGTAGCAATGTGGTGTACTGTAGTAATAGTATCACTTCCCCTATCCCCCACTAGTGATGCTGGAGTTACAAGGATAAGTCCAAAGTACTGCTGGATTTTCCTGTGCTTGTGAAAGTGCACTTAGCTGGGAATGTTTGCTTCTAACTTCCTTGACCCTCTCTGCTTGTTTCTGTCCGTTTCGGTCACTGATAGACCCATTTTTTCATTTGTGCACAAGATTCCACACTGTCAGAGGTTAGCAAAGTAGGCAATTTGGAGTCTTTATGTTAGAATATTATTTGTCAGTTGACCTTGTAATACTATCATTTGATAACTGCATATGACACCAGCATTTAATACTCTGCCTGGGCTGACAGATAAAATTCAAGGCACAAATCATTAACTGTCCAAGGGCCTGATCACCATAAAGATAGCTTGCCTTTTCATGCCATGCCCAAACTAATGCTGGCCAAAGAAATCTTCATAAGCTATCAGGAGGCGTTCATCATGGTGGGTCACTGGTTCTTAAAATTAGTTACTTTATAATTTGCTACAGTGGGAATTTGACAGCCTTGTAAGGGGCCTGCAAGAAGCTTTTATTTAGTTGTCTCAAACAGCTGATAAATGCTGTGATATTATATGTCAGAAATAATATTTTCTGTGATTGTATGGGTGGATCTGTAGGAATATGTTCCACTGTAGGAATATGTCCCAGACCAGGGCTCAAAGAGTACTTAAGTGCTGATCACTAACTCAAAACAGTATGATAGTGTTAAAAATAATGATAATAATGATGAATGGTAGCACAGTCTTATTCGTAATTGTTCATTAGATCTGAAATCTGATTAGAACTTCAAACACTTCCCATCCATGTACCTGACAGCTCTCTGCTGAGGTATAAAGGTGAGTGGCACGTGCTCAGTGAAGCTGACCCATACAGTGAAATGGTTTATGAGAAATGACGATATATGATGAGAATACAAAACTTGATAATGGGTTTATTTATTGATTGCAAATAAAATTCATGAACTGTGAAGCTGGAAACTGCACCAGAGGGAATTGGTCCAAGAGGACATTAGCGGGGGAAGGAGAGAGGGAGAAAGAGAATGTCTTACATGTAAACTAAGTTAAAGGCTGCCTAAAGGCTTCTGATTCCACAAGCAGAGCCTCTGAGGATAGGATCTTAAAGCCTTTAATGCTACTAAGGCTTTGTCAGTAAGATATTTGCATATTTTGCCTACAAACCCAAGACGCTGTATTAATTCATTTTTATTTACCTTTCTGCCACTTCTAAAAGAAACCTCGCAGGAAGCTATTAATGACACTGCTTCATAAGAGATAATTTTCAGAGAGGCTTTGCAGGTAGTGACTGAAGGGGGGGAAAATGTGTGACAAATTTAACTTATTAACAATATAATCCTTAAACAGACAGTATCTCAAAGACTAATTCATCTTCAAATTTGTCTGTAAAAGCTGCGTGATCCTTCACTCTGTGTGCATGTGAATTTATATCATTTGTCTTTTTTTTCTTCATGTTTACTAGAAAGGGAAGTAGGAGAGTTTTGCAGCCTGGGGCTGGAGGCTGGAAAATGCAATTTTGGTATGGCACCTTCTGTTCAAATTCAAGTCCCTTTCTCCACAGTCCACCAGCAAAACCAACAAGGCAAGCAGCTTTCTCTCTCACAGACCATGTGCAAAGCAACAGGATAGCAACAGGGATGAGATTGATGTGTACTGTTGTAAGTTGCACAATACTTTTTGCTTAGTGCAATGCCAGGTTCTTGCTGGACAAAGCTTTGGACAAGCTAAATGAGAAGCAATTACTCTAAAAATTTGTGGCTACAAGAAATCAGGAGTCCCATTTAATACAATTTTAACAGCATGATTTTTTAGTGGCAGTATGGCAAAAGGAGTCTTGACCTTTTCCCTACTTAAGCATAAAGTACTGAAACCTTTGTGTCTTCCCACACTGAGAGAAGTAAAGACCTTTTTCTCACGTGAATTTATAATATTTGGTACAAGCTTCTTTCAAACTTTCCTGTTGTTGGAGGTACATTTTCCCTCCCTCTACTCAGATCCTTTTAAGATATAATTTATTTGAGGTTTACTCTTCCTTCCTGTACTTTCCTGGTCTGGGTGTTCTATTTATGTAATCTTTGCAATGCCAAAATTACCTCTGAGGAAAAACACAGGGTCACCTATGTAGGCAACATAAATGGCCCCCAGTCCAGAGCCACAGCCTTTCTGGGTGCCTGTCCCAGTTTGAGACAAGTTTGGAAGGGAACTTCCTGAAGCAGCCCTGCTCCACACAGACATGGGCTAGCAGGGAGACAGGCAGGGAGGGCCAAAGGCAGCTGTTGCAGCAATGCCACCGGTGAGTGGAAAAGCCTCCTCTTCCAGCAGAGCCTTGCGTGTGGTCTAGGAAGGCTTTCATGACTCTGTGCTGAAAGGCTACAGCCAGCTGCAGTTATATTTGTTGTTTGAAGGTGCTGTTTTCTTCTCCTGGGGTTTTTCCACACAAAGTGAGGAAACATTGCATCTGGAAAATTACAAGTTCTGCTCATGCCAGTAGCTACTTCTGGAGAAGCATCCCTGTGACACCATTAACACAGGTAATTAGTAGCAAACCCCAAAGGTGTTTCTTAGATCACGGCACAGAGAGATAATAGAGAAAGTAAGAAAAAGAAAACTCCAGATAGGGGTCTTCAAAATGGGATATTTCCTAAAGAAATTAATATGAGGAAATTTTAAAAAATTAAAAATTTTTAAATAAATTATTTTTTAAAAAAAATAAAGAAGAAGAACAAAAACCTCAACAATGTAAGGATGTCACAGAAGCACAGAATCTGATGAGTTGGAAGGGACCCATAAGAATCATGGGTCCAAATCCTGGCCCTGCACAGGAA
>VZTR01002062.1:25075-68115 GCA_013400775.1 Chaetops frenatus
ACAGGCAGGGAGGGCCAAAGGCAGCTGTTGCAGCAATGCCACACAGTGAGTGGAAAAGCCTCCTCTTCCAGCAGAGCCTTGCGTGTGGTCTAGGAAGGCTTTCATGACTCTGTGCTGAAAGGCTACAGCCAGCTGCAGTTATATTTGTTGTTTGAAGGTGCTGTTTTCTTCTCCTGGGGTTTTTCCACACAAAGTGAGGAAACATTGCATCTGGAAAATTACAAGTTCTGCTCATGCCAGTAGCTACTTCTGGAGAAGCATCCCTGTGACACCATTAACACAGGTAATTAGTAGCAAACCCCAAAGGTGTTTCTTAGATCACGGCACAGAGAGATAATAGAGAAAGTAAGAAAAAGAAAACTCCAGATAGGGGTCTTCAAAATGGGATATTTCCTAAAGAAATTAATATGAGGAAATTTTAAAAAATTAAAAATTTTTAAATAAATTATTTTTTAAAAAAAATAAAGAAGAAGAACAAAAACCTCAACAATGTAAGGATGTCACAGAAGCACAGAATCTGATGAGTTGGAAGGGACCCATAAGAATCATGGGTCCAAATCCTGGCCCTGCACAGGAACATTCCCAAGAGTCACACCCTGTGCCTGAGTATTATCCAAATGCTTCTCAAAGTCTGTCAGCCTTGGTGCTGCGACCACTTCCCTGGTGAGCCTGTTCCAGTGCCCAACCACCCTCTGGATGAAGAACCTTTTCCTGATATCCAACCTAACCCCCTCCTGACACGACTTCAGACCATTCCCTTGGGTCCTGTCACTGGTCACCACAGAAGAGACATCAGTGCCTGCCCCTCCTCTTCCTCTAACAAGGAAGTCATAGACTGTGATGAGGTCTCCCCTCAGTCTCCTCCAGGCTGAAGAGACCAAGTGACCTCAGCTACTCTCATACAGCTTCCCCTCAAGGCCCTCAACCATATTTGTCACTTCCTCTAAGTACAAGTGCTTGAGATATCTTTGAAAACTTGCAGCAGCTCTGTGTGACAGCATCCTTTCCTGCTGTGTGTTACCCTGGGGACATGGCAGGACAAGAAGCCACAGTGGTGAAACGACGTGTATGGAAACAGGCTTCCCCCAATGTACCTGCTCACTGAGTGTGCAGGAGTAGTGCCTGGAAAGGTCTTTTGTGTTGATGCTCATGCCATGTAGCTCTAATATGAAAATTATTTTATAATCCTTTAATATATTTTTTACCTAATTTAAAGTTCAGGGCTGAAAGCAGATTAGCCATACAGCTTAATTACTTAGATGCTTAAGACCCTTCTTGCACACCAAAAAGAAGAAAAGTTTAGGTATTTCAGCTTTAATGTCCCATGATAATATTTCCCCTTCCTTCAAAAATAGCTGCAAAACAAATGCATTAAGCAAAACATTCAGGGCCAGGAACTCTTTCTCTTTGCTGCTCTTCAGAGGTCGTTATCAAGGTTTAATCCTCACTTGCACTCCCGTTAGCGAAGTAAACCACAGACACAGCAAACACAGTGGTGCTGGTTGAACTCAGTGACCTCTGAGGTCTTTTCCAACTTAAATGATTCTGATTCTTTGAGCTCCAGATACCTGGAAAGGTTCATCTGGAAGACCACGTACCTAAATTCAGTTGCCATGCAAGTCAGTAGCAGCAAACCCAATCATTCAGCCCCCTCATCCCCGATGGATTGAGTGCATCTGCTTCCAGATGCACACAGGGTCAGCAGGACTGGGATGGGTGCAAAGATGGTGATCCTGGCCCTTGGCATGCTGTGTGCCACATCTGTCACCTGCTGCCTTGAAAAAAGGCAGAACATGTCTTTGCTGCTAGTGCATTGCCTATTTATTGCTCGTGGTCATTTCAGTTTGGGCAAATTGCCTCCCAATTTGTTCTCACCCCACTATAGCTCTATAATATTTGTCCTACCATTTTAAGCACCAAAATATGCACACTCTGCTCGACCAAATATACTTGAGCTTTTTGGTTTTCCTTTATTTTACTTTGTTTCTCTTTTTTCCAACAAGATCCAGAGAATCACTAGAGATTTAACAACTGCAGTACAGGCAGTTTTTTACCATAAGCAAAAGTAGAAACAGCTAGAAAATGTCCTGAACTTTGTAAAATGTCAATAAAAATAAGATAGTTCTAAATAGTTGTCTAGTTATCAAATACCTTGCTTAAAATTACTCTTTGTTGATGAATAGAATTATAGTTGAAGTCATAGCTGTCCAGTGACTCCTTTGTGTTTCATTTTTACGTGGTTTTATGACAGTTTCTATTGATGCTTCTCTCTTCAGTAAGAGAAAAAAATTCTACAGAGGGGAAAAAAAGTATATATTTTGTTTACAAATACAGGTGCAACAGATACACAGATATACAACAGATATAGCCATGTGCAAACTCTGTCTTAAGATTTGGCCTCTTCTATTTGCAAAATCTCACAGAAAAACAAAGAAAACCTAATTTTGCTATAATATTTTCCAAAATTACTACTTCATTTGATAGGGAATTTATTATATTAAATTGTCTCCTCTTTAGACATCACAATTGCATATAGTTCTTCCACTTCTTATTTTTACTACTGCTCCTTTAATAAACAATACATATAAATAAGCAGACATCATATTGGAAAATAATTAGCTATTCAGAAATTTTCATGCTGAACTTACTCTGTATAACAGACTAAAATATAAGCCATTTTAGGCAAATCCCCCTGCTCATGTTAAGACATATTTTATATAGATATGATCTTAGCATTGTTACCCAGAGGGAAAGGATTAAAGTTAAGTGTTATTCAGGTTAACATCACCCTTTGCATTTATTTTAATTCTCTTTATAATGTCAAAAAATAAAATTGAAATGTACTTTCAGTCACATTTGTAAAAGCTTTGGAAGTCATGCAGCAAGATTTTTGGAGACTTTTTCTCCTGTTAAGTTTCAACAATACACACCAATTCCATTCTAGTGATTCTTTTCAGGTGATCAGCTGCATTACTTTAACTCCCCTACTGTGATTTGTAGCTAATGAAGACTACACCTGGGGATAAAAGGAGCTTGGTGACTGATTCTGCCTTTTGCTATCATTTGCTTAGTCTGAAGATAATGGTGGTAACACTGACAATGTTTAAAAAAAAAAAAAAAAAAAGAGGAGTACCTCAGGTTTGCACTCTAAGAAACACAGAACAGAGAGAAAGGGAGAAGTTGTTGAGGAAAAAACTGAGAAAATACTTCAGCTTTGAAAAAGCATCTTTTTTTACCTAATTTTTTCCTGTTGGGCTCCTATTCCAGATGTTTGACTTATCCAAGCAGCCAATCCACCACTGCACTATCACCACTATCTGTATGAGGGTCAATAAAAATAAGTCAGCTTCCAGTTCTCCACATGCCTGCCCCACCCTCATCTTCCCACCCACCAGCAGAAAGCACCACTCAGCTGGTCAGTTTGCTGCTGCCAGAGGCCACACTGCATGGGAAGCAGAAGGGTTTGAGATCTGCAAACCCTCTGCAGCCCTGGCACTCAGTGCTGGGATGGAAATACGCCTGTGCAGAGATGGGGTCTGTGTGTGCATGTGCACAAGTCTCTGCAGCCCTCACCACACTGCCTTCTGCTGCCTTGTGCCCCAGGTGGCTCTGGGGAGCCCTGTCCCGTCCCCACAGGAGAGACATCTCTCAAGAATAATGTCTGCCTCACAACACATAAGTAGCAAAGAAGTACCTCAGTCTTGTATCCACAAAAAAAAATTATTTTTTTTTTAATAACCTAGGCTTTCTAAACAGCAGGGAAGCAAAGGGCATTAGTCAGCTCCTGCACAGTAATGAAAAATATAAGGCTAAATTACAACCTTCTTAATACTTCAGCTGAAAAACAAAACACCTCAGCACACACATAAGCATCATTTACAAACCATATTAATCTGCAGATGATTTCAAAAGTGCCCAAGTTCCTCGGGGTGGGTTGCACTAGAAATGTCAGGGGAGGGCTGGGAAATTCCTCAGCCAGTCTTCAAGGCCTGGGGGACACATTGCACTGGGGGGCCACTCTCCCTGCTCAGATGTGAGGAAGGAGGGGTATGCCACATCCCAGCAAGGCAGGGGACTGCAGCTGAGACTGCCAGAACAGTCCCACACATCCAGAAGGCCCCTGGTATTTGCCTTTCCACTGCCTGCAGCTCCAGAAGAAGCTGAAAGAGGCATGTCACCCTCTGTGACTCCAAGGGGAAAAGCATCATCATTTAACATCATGGGAAATAAAATAAATCGCACACACACACATACACAAAAAGATAGCCAAACAAGGAATGTTTTTATAAAACATCAGGGTATCTCAGATACATTGCTGTGATCTAGAAGTTATGAGCCATTGCCTAATACAGCTTGTACCACTTGGTGGCAACACTTCCATGTTTGATTTATTGAACTTTTCTCATAATCTTTCTTCTGATACTTAAAAGGACCAGTGTAGGCTCTGGTATGTGCAACTAATTACTGCAGAGAATAAAAAGAAAAGGTTTGAATGGCTTTGGTACTACTTTCTGTCTAGGACTCATACTAAATTCTTTTCAAGATTGTGTTTTTTAATGTCCTGAGACATTTCTAATAGGAAAATTTCACATTCCTCAGACATCAGTGAGAAGCCTTGTACAGAAATTTCCTCTTAAATACTGGCAGAAGGTAATTTCTTTCAATGTGCAACCAGAACCGTGACAGAAAGTGTTGAGCAGCTGTTTGCAGAGCACCAGGTCCTCAGGACAGACAAGTCAGATGGCTACCCCTGTGCACATTTCTCCACTGCAAGTATGTTTGAAGACTGCAGGTGAACAACTGAAGGACATGTTCAAGCTGAAGTCTTGCATGGTGGACAGATAACAACCATGCCATGGCTCACCCTTGCAGCTTAAGTTTGATCTACAAGACTAGTTCTCCCAGCAAAGGTTGCTCAATGTCCCCACCTGCTCAACTCTGGGCACCCCACTAAACCTGACAAGCAATGTCATCAATGTCAGTAATTTCTGAATTAAAGGATGTGCAAATTCACTGGCATTGGGCCCACATATCTGCAGTTTGTGGTGTCCTGTTCTGCCACCTATCTCTACACTAACATGTCACTCTAAGGCTACTAAAGGCCAGGCAGGATAGCTTTGGGAAAAGCAGCCCAAAGTCACTCAGTGGCCCTGGGGTGGTACTGAGAATGTGGGTGTTCACAGTCAGGGACAGATTCTGGGTACATAAACATTCCACAGCCAGCTGCAGGTGAGGCTCAAGTGCTGCAATAGCCTTCATGAGAGCTCACCAGCCCATGGTAGCCTCGGCAAGAACGGGAACAGTGCACGAGGCTCTGTAATGACCAGGTGACTGGCCAGGATTTAGGAATGCTGAGTGTCTGTAATCATTACCAAACCAGGTGGCAGCAGCCAAGTGAACAGAGCACCCAGGCTGCTGCTGGGCCCCCTGGGTCCTCTGATGCATTTCAGCTTCCCTCCCTGAGACTCGTAACTACAAGCCCCCTATGAGACATAGAATTTTTAAAGGGTTTTCAAAAGAATAGGTTTTTCCACCCACATTGAGCCTGTAGCCTGGGTTGCACTCAGAGCAGAAGGAGCTGGGGGTGCTGATGCAGGTGCAGCTGGCAGCCATGCTCCTGCTCCACACGCAGGTCCACCCCAGAAAGACAGAGCAGGCATTAGATCAGTCAGACACATGGGCACCCTGGCTCTGGCACGTGTCCTGTCATTGCAGTCAGAGCCACCACAGCCCCAGCCCTTCCAGCCCCAACACTCACCTCTTGATTTCCAGTGCAGACGTGGGCACTGTGCAGAGAAGGTTTCTGGACTGCCCCAGCTTTCTAAGTTACTCAAGTGCTAAATCAACACTGGGTATTAATTGATATTGCTGATACCTTGAGCTGAGTAAGCAACAGCTTGAGCTGCAGGAGCCAGGTCTGAGTGCCTGTGCAGCCAGAAGCCTGTAGAGCCAACTGGGCAGCAGGGCAGGAAGGAAATGGACAGAGCATTGGAGGCAAAGGCATCAGGTGCAGGAACATATCAGGGTCCTGGGAAGCAATATCTTGTCAGCCTGGACTCCCTTGACCCAGCAAGCTGAGACTCACCGTGGCACTGGTGCAGTCCCTGGCAAGGAAACACTGCCTGGAAGAGGCTGACAGCTGCCTTCTGCCCTTCAACAGCTGCTGAAACAGGTAAGGTCTCACCAGAGTGCTGCAATGCCAGGTCTCCAGGAAAGGCTGCCAGCAGGGTGAGGGACAGACAGGTCCCAACCTGTGCCAGCACCAGTCACGGTGCAAAACAGCCTCCTGGCTCACAGCCAGACACTCCTGAGCAGCACCACGTGGCCAGGGATCTCTCAAACACACACATGCAGAGGATGCCATGCACGTGTCTGCGCAGGAGGTGACCCTGCTTGAGCCACATTAAAATACATATATGGATCTGTGAAATATATATATGGCTCTGGGATGTGTCACCCAGCCCTATCACACCCAGGGAGACCAGCTCCACAGTTCCTGCTCTTTAACATTCCCATCACTGCCACCACAACATCCTGGCTGGGGCCAGAGCTACCAGGCATAGGTGAAGAGAAACACATGCTTGCAATGCTTGCAAAGGTTTCCTTATCTCACATCAGGAAAGGTGAGAAAAAGTGGAAAGGCCACCCATCCCAACACCTCCCCACTGGGGAGGCTGCTTCCCTGCCTGTGCTACTCCTAGCAAGGGCAGCCACCCCCAACACCCCTCTGAAGCTCTTCTTCTAGCCCAGGTGAGAAGCAGGCACCCAACTCTGGCAGCTCCCACACACCACAGAGCTTGTCCTGGAGCTGTTTCCTCATGAGTTCAAAGGACTCCAACAGGAAGAGGAGTTCCTCCAGCACCTGTGAGGCCGTGGCCCACAGCGGGTTCATGTCTGCCTGCTGGCTGTCCACGGAGCATTGACAGCAGCATTCCAGGCCTGGGTGGCCATCACAATGACATGGTCATTGGGGTGATCCATCCATCACAAAGGAGGCAAAACAGGGGATCTGGCTGTGCAGGGTGTGCATGCCCTCCTGCACGGTGAAGGCCTCGGTCACAGTGTACTGCAAGGCCAGTCCCCGCAGGCTGCCTTCGGCCCACTGGGGTGGGGTCGAAATCAAAGGAGCGCACACTGACAATCTGGAAGACACTGCTTTGGGCAGCTCTCCTCTTCCCTCCACAGCTCCAGTCTCCCTTGGGTTTTGCTGCATTTTGCCAGTTTCTGCCTAAAACTAGGTCTTGCCTTCTTGCTTGGATTTTTCTGAGGGCAGAAAATGAGACAGCGTAAAGCACAACTAAGATCACACCTATGGCGGGAATTGAGCCAAAAAGCCTCTTTGGGCATATGAATGCTACTACTTCCAGTGCAAACTGGGAGAGTGTTCAGCAACTGAAATGTCAATTAACATATTTTCTTGACTTGTGTGTACTTAAGTCTGGGATAATTTGGCCCTAATGGTAAGCAAACACTTTGAATCCCCTCGGGATGATGCCCAGACCAGGGCTGTTTTCTCAACTGCTCGAAAGGTCTCCAAGTCCTACCAACTACCTTCTCCATTTGGTGCCTGCACAGGTTTTAAACTGGGATTGATTTAAATCCCTCTGCCCTAGGAGGAAGGAGGCTGGTGCCCATGGGTTTGCTTTGTCTTTCTTCTCCAGGAGACCCATGCAGAAAGGGGGTTCCACCTCATTACTGCCCAATTTCCCTAAGGATTCTGTAGCTGCATTTAGCTGTTTGTAAAGCCATTTATTAAATAATGGGGAGAGTATTTACCGAACCCACATAGACTTTCTGGGCTGTGCACCAACAAGTTAGCACTTTTAATGAGAAATACAAGCTTTGGATTAATTTTTAAGTATTCCTTTGGTGTTCAGCAGCTGCTAGGGCTGGAGAGTGTGGTGCTGTGCTTCCAGATGGCACCAGGATCTGGCAGAGGTGGTGCTTGGAGATATGCCTTCAAGGGAAGAGAAAAGAGCAAGAAGCAAGGCTTGGATTCAGCTTGAGAGAAGCTGGGGAGGAAGAAATCAATCTAAAGAACTTTTGATAGCATACAGAAAAGCCTAAAATCAGTTTCTACTGCAAACTCTCAGGTAATAACCAAGCACATAGCATTTATGGGCAGAGGAGAGCCTGCAGTCCCAGTGCCACACTCTGCTGAGGGTCCTGCAGAGCCAACCCCATCCCACATGGCTCATGCTTTTCTCACAGCACAGAATATTCTGAGCTGGAAGGGACCCACAAGGATCATGAAGCCCAATTCCTTAGTGGATGGCCCATACAAGGATTGAACCCACAACCTTGGTGTTATTAGCACCATGCTCTGACCAACTGAGCCCATCTCAGGGCCACCATGAAAAGCACTTTTTCCTGAGGCAGAAAGGCCTAAACTGTGCAGTGCCTAGGATGCTGTGGCAGATGCTGCATTTTCCAGGCCTGGGCAGGACTCTCCAGTTGGTATTTCCTGAGAATGGGAGGCCACATGCTGACCCTACATCTGCAGCCCTGCATGGGTCCCTAAGGCACTGAGCAGCCTCAGCCTGCCCCACAGAGCCCTTGCAGAAACCCATCACGGGGTTGCTGCTGCAGAAGCACAGCTCTGGGTGATGAGACAAGTGATCTTCAGAGTTGGGGTGCTTTTATCTATTCCTCAACTCCCAGGAGATAGAGAATAAATATAATAGCACAGAAACCTTGAAATCAGCAGTGGACACAGCAAATTAAGGCATTGAGCCTTAAGGTAGCAATGGGGAAGTCTCCTTTGTGCTGCTGCACAGGAGGATGCTGGTCAGGTGCTGGCATGGGTGCTCTGGCCAGGGGGGATGGCAGGGGGATCCATCCCTTCCAAACACCAAGCCAGCCCTTCAAAAGACATGCCACCTGCAGAGGCTGGGGACACCCCCATGTCCTCCAAAATGACCTCATCTACCTCTTATGGTTGTGATTTGCTGGCAAGGAGAACGAAAGGAAGCTGAGATTCCAACAATTTCCACATGTTCCCTGGGCACATTTGCAAAAAGAGACTAAGCAAAGGAAATACACTAACAATAAAGGGAAAATGTCTAGCTTATTATATTAACATGTTTATAGCAGCACCAATAGTATAGGGTCCAAACTTACATAAAATTTTGATGAACTGCCAGTTGTGAAAATGAAAGAAAAGTTTACAAGAACTACTCCTGGTATTTAATATAAATAATAAACACACCTAGGCTCAAGTACTGATATTCAAAGTGGTTAAATTTATGATCACATTAGTTAACTCAAGTTCAAGTGTGAATTAATGACTCAACTGAGAATTATTTAAAATATACTTGGAAAGCAACACGGGTTTGCAAAGGGGAGAAAATGTTCAATGGATGTAGCAAACACTGACTCTCAGACACACATTCTTTTTAATCAGTACATGAACTTGTGGGGAGAGGGGAGGTTCCTGCTTTTAAAACCACATGCCCCCAAAAGTTAACTTCTGATAGCCCACTGCATATTTCTTCATCATTCCCTCCCTCCCCCCCATTATTAGTTTGAATTGTTGAAGATGACCTGTAACTACACTTTTCCTAGAAAACAGAGAACCCAACCAGCTTCATGGCTGTTCTGGACAGGAGGGGAAGTTGCTTACTACTATGCCTTGAGTCTAGATACAAAAGGGCATCACACTCAAAATTGCAATTACTGAATTTGAGACAGGAAAAAAAGGATGAGAGGAACGCACAGCTTTAGGTTTGGACAGCAAATAAGAGGGTAAGGGTAACCTGCATGAACTGTCCTACAGGGAGAGGGTTCAAAAGCAGATACCAATGCCTCGTTGCTATGGAAAACGTGGGCTCAGCCCATGAAGACAAGAGGTGCTGCTCAGCACAGAGCAGTGCCAGCAGCAGGATCCCCCTGAGGTGTGTGCTCACCAAGCTCAACCTGCTGTGCAGCACATGCCTGTGCTAACTGCATCATGACAGAAATAAAAGGGCAGGGCAGAACAACTGCTCATGGCAGCGTTGGGCTGAACTTCACTGCTGGGGAAAGGCAGCCCTGGTCTAGTCCTGCAACAGTGCATGGAAGTGGTCTCTATAACCTTACAGGAACAGGACAACCTCATACTTCTTCCCTTCATAGGATGCCTTGACCATGTAGGCTCCAAAATAATGCTTACATTGCCATGACACAGAACATGTCATTTAGCCTGGCTGCTTCTCACTCATTGCTCCAAGAGAAAAAAAAAATCACTTCTACTTACATCACTCCTGACAGACATTTCTCCAGCCAAATCTCTGGTAAGAGCAACTCTACAACATCTTCAGGCATTTCAGTGGTTCAGCATCCCAGCCATAAGAAAGCTTTTCCCAACAAATGACTTGTAACTTCCTTGCTCCAATTTTATCCCACTATTTGTTCATTATGCATCACAGGTATATAGAACAAACTACTTCCTTATTCTTTGCAATAACATTTCCTGTATTTTAAGAGACTGATCATGCTTTACTTCCTCCTTCAATTGTCTTCCCACTCTCCTTGTCCCTGGGAGGAACAGTACCAGATCTTTTAGCTTGTCCTCACAGGTTATATTTTGTACATCTCTGATCATACTTATTTTTTCCAATGGACTGATAGGGGAACAGTTTTTCCACATCTTTCTTGAAGGCAGAAGCCACAATATCCGAGCTCACACAAATTTCCTCTTGAATGAGTGAAAAGATATTTATTCCCTTAGAAATGTAACTTCAATGGGTTCAACCGAAAGGTCACACTCCTCCCTCACCACACAGACATGCTGTGTAGCCTAATACTGAGGATCTTCTCCTGTGGGATCAGTGAAGCCAGTCTGACTCTCCTTGGGTAAGCCTGGTGTCTGACCTTTGGCCTCCTGCATCCACACAATGACAGACAGGGATCAGAGAAGCATAGAGGGGGCAATTCCTCTCCCTCCTGTTTCTGTCCCAGTAGTGGCTTTGGCTGGGGTAGTCAATTTTCTTCACAGTGGCTGGTTTGGATCTGTGCAGAACAAAGGGTTGATGATACAGACACGTTTTTCTTACTGCTGAGGAATGCTAATACAGAGTCTAGACCTTTTCTGCTTTTTGTACTGCCACCGAGGGCGAAGGGGCTGGGGGTGTCTGGGAGATTGGGAGGAGACACAGCCAGGACAGCTGACACCAGGTGACCAAAGGGATATTCCAGACCATGTGACATCATGCTCAGTGTATAAAGTAGGGGGAAGAAGGAGTAAGAGGGGAGCATTTGGAGCAATGGTGTTTGTCTTCCCAAGTCACCATTAGACATGATGGGGCCCTGCTCTCCTGGGGATGCCTGAACACCAGTGACTTAATATTTTAAGTGACTTAATATTTTGCTTTGTTAGTATGCACAGCTTTTTTATTCCCTTTCCCCATGTTTATCTCAACCCACAGATTTCCAAGCTTTTACCGTTTTGATCTCCTCCGCAGTCCTGCTGGTAGGGGAGTGAGCAGCTGTGTGGTACTTGGTTGCTGGCTGGGGTTAAACCACAGCATCCACGTGGCACTCAGGCCTAGAAGATTTGTGTCCACTCAGCACTGCCAAGACTTAGGCAGCTCTTGACCAGCTAGCAGGAGATCTGTTGGTGCTCTGGGAACTCTGCTAAAATAAACGCAGATGACTGTGGTTGGAGGCAGGAGGCTGGGAAATTCCAAATGTAGATCTTTGGCATGCAGTGCAGCACTCGGGTACCCATGGCCACATGGTCATCACAGTTTAAGAAGTTGAGCTGCTGAACTGATGATGGCTCAGGTTCCTCCATCTCCTTGGCCTTGGGAGAGACCCAAGCACTGCACTCCTACAATTGCACCCAGACCACACACTGGCTTGACTCTGTCACATCCATTCATGCAGCACAGGGAACTAAAAATAATCAACCTTTCCCAAATCAAGGCAAGATATTGCAGGTGAGAATGAAGAGAGTAGAAGCTAAATAGAAGGGAAAAAAAAAAAAAAAAAACCTAGAAGAAAGAGAAATCAAAACAACTTTCTGTATTGACACTTGTTTTTAAACTAAAGACATAATTATCCTGTAGCAAGCCTTGGCTACAGAGAAAAACATCTTGTTGGGAACTAATTAAAGAATTAACCAGTGTTTAGCTTCTCGCAGATAAAGGAGCATAAGCTTTGAAACAGAAGTGTTTGCAGTCTGCTTTTGAAAACCCTCTGAAGACAGCCGAGCTTAAGTCTGTTAAGACTCTTCCTTTGACTATTAAATGTCTGTTCAGATGTCTTTTTTTTTCCCTCTCTTGATTTTTTTTCTTCTTATAAAGAAGCTGCTGGTACCTCTTACCAGCAGGCATTTTCTCCCTTGCTTAGAGCAGGGATGGGGGTGGTGTGTTACCATGCATCACAGTCATGAGCACAGGTCATCCACTGAACCACTGCCCAGGCGGGACAGGTGTCAAAGCTGGCATGAAATACAGCGTTTAGTGAATTAAAGGCAACTTTGCTGGGACTGTGTGCCACATTAACTCCCCAAGATTACATTCTAACCAGACCTGTCCCGGGCACAAGGTGGATCAGCACCCTGTCCTTGGCAGACAACCTCGGGGTGCTGCAGGGGAATGCCCAGTCCCTGGTAGGGAGCTGAACCCCTCTTGGTTCAGCAAGACAGGACACAATGACAGTACCCACTGCTTCCCATCCACCTTAACAACTCGACGTCCTCTGCCAGGGAAGGGATAACCCATCCTGACGAGCAGGAGTGACCAGACTCTGCATGAGTGCATGCTCAGAGCTGGCCATCTTCCTGGGGATAACCTGGGCCTGGCTTCGGAAGCAACTTCTCTGCTCTGCTCCCTCTGCCCAGCAGCCTGACGGGAGCTGTGAACTCATGCAACCACAAGTGATTTTTCGGAGTCCTACTAGTTTGGACTACAGGGTCTTTCTTTCCATGCTTCTCACCAGCCCCACACACAGCAGGTTTTTAAGAGCCAGTTACACTCTAGACTCCCCTCCTGTCAAATCCGCTCCAGGGTGTTGGCTAAGAGCAGGGATCACAAACTTCCTCCTCTCTAGCAGAAAGACTGTGGGTGCCCAGCAAAGGAGCACTGGGCATGCTGGCACTGACTGTGTTTGCCACCACATAAGAACTGCTGTTGACTGCAGTTGACCCAGCGTAGTTTATTTAGCATCTCCAGCTTTTCTTAAAATAAGCACACATGCAGATGAAATTATCCCTGCTTTCCACAAGACAGATAAAAAAACTCTATCTGTGCCTTGTGGAAGAGGATGGGAGTTTCAGCCAAATCTCTGAAGTGGAAGTACTCCATAGAGACGACATTATGTGGGAAAGGGGAATCAATTTTTACTAACCTCTCTTCCACTGTCGTGCTACTTTGCAATTTTCAGTACAACCTCTGCTACAAGATGCATTCTCAAGAGTCATGAGAATTGTCAGTGCAAATATATTTAGCCATATCCCTTTGGGTAGGTGGGGGAGGAAAGAAACCCCTAAATAGCTGTAAGATAACAATTACTGCAAACATATTTGCTTAGAGAAAGTTTAGTCAGAGTTCAAAGTCCTTGGCAGCTGGATGGCCAACAGCCAGCTTCTTCTCAAGCTGTCCCTACAAACCTTTACTCTTTGAGGAGCGTGCTCAGAAGAGAAACTCCTCTGCTTTCCATAGGTCTTCTCCATATGCTCTAAGAACTCCTCAGTCTAAAAGAAACACTTAAATAAATGGCAAATTATTTAGACATCTCTTTCCTCTTTAACAAAAAAAACCAAAAGTCAAATCCAAGCCCTTCATGACAGAAATCATGTTTTAAATAGGAAAGGGGAAATTCTCACCATTCATAACATTGCAAAGGAATCAGTAAGTTCACAGCTCTACCAAATGAGTGAAAATGCCCTGGCTTTCATTCAACTGCACTGTTAGTGGGTGGGAGTGAGGAGAAATCTCCCACACAGCCACAGGAGAAAACTGTGGGATTCAGACTGGAAAAGTAGCAGGGGGAGGATGTGAACACTGTTAAAAATAAAACTTATCAGACAACAATTGAATCGTGAGAATGTTATCTGGTTCAACAGGGAGTGTGAAAACAAATAGGCATTTCAAGAAGAGGGTCACTAGCAAGGTAAATAACTTCAAAATAGCAGGAAGTGACCAAAGAAATGTGCCAAGCTAAGGGCAACAAAAAAAGGTCTCTCCAACAGCAGAAGACAGTCGTGGATACAGATTTCAGTGCCACCCTACAAGCAGCTGCATGGCACTGCACCCACCCACTGCATCCCTGGCCACAGTAAGACACGAGACTGAAGAGATTTGCACAGGACAATGTTGAACATGACCCAGTGTTTATTGACTCCTGCTACATTTCTTTTTAAAAGCAACAGGAACACAAAATGTGATGCGTGGTAAAATACTAGTAGGGTTTCTACATGAATCCAATGCAAAGTGCCAGCATTGTTGACCAGCATACAACCTGACAAGAGGAGATGTAGTCATAACTCTCTCAGATATCTGCTGGGAATACATCACAGCCAAAGTAGAACCAGTCATTTGCCTGCAAATAGACACATTTTCTTCTAGATGCAAGTGGTGTTAGAGCCAACTTTTTTGCAACAACAAGAAATACATATAATATATTCCAATATTTTAAAAAACACAAAGGACTAAAACTGTTTAAAAATAGAAGGGAAGAAAAGAGTGGATCTTTTTAAACACTATTTTGTAGAAGTCATTCTTCATAGAACCAGAAGTAATCTAGAGAAAAAGATTTATTAGAAGCTACTTTCCTTAAAAGGCCAGTGGTCACAGGTTTAAGGATAAAAATAGTCTCTTGATTTTCAGCACTGTCTCCTGGCCTTTTTTCCTCCCTGCACAACAAACACCTGTTGAAAATTGCAGCTTAGTGGCTCTGCACATTTTTCCCACAAAATTGAAAAGGCAACCATATTTTTTAAAGAGCCATCAAAAACTTGCATGACATGCACGTGCAGCATGAAACATCTTCACAGATATGAACAATGAAGGCACATTACCTAAAGGTAAAAAAAAAACCCCAGAGTTTTTGCAGGATTCAAAGTTAAATGCCTTAGAGAAAGCATTTTTTCTCTCAACTGGCTGACAAGCCCTCTTCAGCCATTTGATTCAAACAGTTTGCTATGAAGACAAAACACAAGGAACAAGCCTCTTTGAAATACCCTCCCCTCTGTAGAAGCCTGTTTCCCTCACACAGACAGACAATTTCATTCTTACAGAGCAGTTTGCAGCAATTCTAGAGACAGACAAGAGAAATCTATGTAGGAAACATCACACCTGTGTATTCCTACATGACCAACACCCCCTATACCCCATCCCCAGTTAAGCTACAGCTTCTTCAAGGAGATCATCCCACTGGAAACAGAGCAGAGGTCTGAAACAGAAGACTGAGGAATTGGTTTCAAGATCTCAAGACGTCAACTTTTTGCACTTGATTACGAGTGTTAATAAAGACCACACTCTCTGCCACAGAATAATTGCTCTGTCTTCTATACAGGTAATATAGATGAGGAAGATACTGGCTAAAAATGAAAATATGTACTTTATTTACAATAAATGCAACTGTACTGCTCTATGCCCCATCCATCACACGTTGCTGAGCACTGCAAAAACCTGGTGGTAGCAACAGCAATAACTGAAGTACCTTCCTTTTTCAGCCCTTACACAAAGCTCTTCCTCTTCCATCACATGGTTTTTCCACTGTTCCAGGCTTTAGTAAGATGTGTACTAACAATGCTTTCTAGTTCATTTTTAAGGTTACAGTTTCTAGAGGCAAAGCAGTATTTTCTCTGTTTTGTCTGGTTTTCCTCCTTTTAAAATCATGTAGGAGTTTCAAATTTATGTGCCATTATCAACTTTGCATAGTTATACAACAGATTGTATTCCATCATCTTCTCTAAATAGTAATGCTGTGGCCCTCTTTTCCAACACCTCTCACATTTCCAAGGGTTACCTCTCACTCTCAAGGAAGAGCCCAAACACTTTTGCCTCCCACATGAACATTTCAGAATGAGAATTTCAAGTTATCACTAAGTTTTCTTCAAGTCTCTGGTGTGTTACTTAGAAGCAACTGCAGTAGAATAATGTTTTTCCTAACACTAAAGGACATTTATCATGTTCTTTGTCTTTTCTAGTCTTGAGCTGTAAGAATACTTGTCACACATGTTCCCTCATGTTCCTCTCTTAAGGTGCACAGTGGTCAGGCCTGTAAGACCATAGCTGGCCCTCTGGGAGAAGCCAGAGACACTAAGGGGTTTCTTAGCACTGCTGTATTTACATTCAGCATTCATGGGCAGGCTGAAGGATGCTCAGCTTTTTTTTTTTTTTTCCCTTTAAGATACAAAACTGCTTTAAAAAATACTCCCTTTTCTATTATCATTTTTTATGTCACGAAAGTTTTTTTTTGTCCTGTCCTATGCAGCTGTTATCTTTGTGTCATTGATGTTTAATAGTTGCCATTGCACACTACTTTTCCATTCCCTAGCTGGAGTGCAGCCCCATCACAACACAAGCCAGCACAGCCTGGAGAAGCAGTGCAGGGGCTGGCAGTTCAAGGGAACATCTGTCTGGAACATTTAGTAGGGTCTGACACACACACTGACAACATGAGATAAAAATGAATGCAAGTGAGTGTATTAGGTTGAGAACAATTAGTGTGAGTGATAAATACAGCCACTGCCAGCTCCCAGCTTCATTAAGAGCTATTCTGAACTGCATAGTTAAGTGCTGGTTATAGAAGTTTAGAAAGATTGGAAATAGGTCACCAGTAACTCATTGAGTCTAACAAGTTTAAAAAAAAAATAATGGAGAAAAAAATGTGTGCTTTGCCACTGAATAACTCTGATCTCACAGCTTGGGCACAGCAGTAGTAGTTACCTGGCATCACAGATCAATTGAAAAGGAATTGGAGTTTCTTTCAAATTACATATGCATGCAAAATTACACAAGTGTGTTCACTAAGAATATGCAGCATAAAAATCAAGTCTAAGTTACCCATTATTTATCAGACTGCCAGACATACCTTTTCCTTCAGATCCATACCTATGTCACACAAAACACAGCAGATGGAGAAGTTGCAAAACAAACACTTCTCTACATATCACTGGCCTTAAGGGCCAATGCATTGTGTGCCATAAGCCTTCCAAGTTTACCAAACTTTTGGGAGAAAACAGCAGCAGCTTTAGCAAACTGTGAAAATAGAAAACATACAACCCATCCTGCTCAAAACAGAAAAAAAAAAGGTTTTATAAAGTTGTGAATAGATACACAACTACTTTGCCCTCGGTCCTGGGACAGAAAGGGCAGTAAAGCTGCACAACTAGAACGTGCCTCTTGAAAAGCAAACAAAATCCAATGCAACGACTGTGTAGACAAATGTCTGGGAAGTCATGTTATTGAAGAGTTGAACCAATGTTCTGCACAGTAAAATGATGAACAGTACATCAACAGGTCCACTTGGGACAGACTACAAAATGACACTCTACAAATATCCAATTTAATTTCTCATGTCCAATATCTCTGTGCCCATTAGCAGTCTCCCACTGATATTAAACTTGCAAAGCTTCTTCCCATTGAACTAGAACTTTTTTCCCCATAAAGTGCAAATAAGACTCAGGTTTTTACCACTAGTTCCAATGACCATTATCTTAGTTACAAGCGTGATCAAAAGCCAGTTGGCTGAGCCACTACCACTAGGCTTGAGTATCACATACTCTTTTTTTCTTTTTTTGTTTTTAAACCCTGGTAATTTTTTCCAGCAAAGGCAAAGAGCAAACAAGTCTTTCTTCTACCAGATGCAGCATGACAGGAGGCTGCCTTAAGTACCATCAGCATAAGATGCACATGCTAGGCACAACCAGTGCATTCTTGTGCATAAAAATGTTTTGCCCTTATTTGCTGGAAATGGAAGTCATCTTTGGGATCTTATTTCCTCACAAAGAGTTCATGAACAGTTGATTAGTCTTCATTAAGAGGTGCTTCTCTCTTCCTTGCATCTACATCAAAAAGAAGAAAAAGCAAGAAGTGGTTAAAGCACTTTTGATTGAAATGAGATTTATTCTGATTCAATCTGATTGAATGCATCTTAAAACTCAGAAACAGAGAAAAGTAGCTTGTTTTCAATGGACGATACTTTTCATTTCAGAATCATGGCATGAATCCACTATGTGGACTGAACTGCTATGTGATACCACAGCATGTTAACAAGGACACTCACACAAAGATCTTGTACATTTGTCATTTTGAATTTGAAGATGACTCACGCAATACTTAAGTAGCCCAATAAACTCTGAGACCCTTGATTAGTGATACTTTCCCCCACTCCCCATTGGCTCCTTTTTCATGATCCTCTTTAAGGGTGAAACCAGTATTTGCTTTGCATACAAGCTACAGAGATGACAACAGCCTGTTCTGAAAATCATCTGACTAATTACAACTTTGCCCAGCTGCACGCATTTTTAAAAAGACAAGTGCTCTCCACACTGTATTTTGAGGAGGTGGACCCTGAAGACCAGATCTTAAACTGCTCTGAACAGTGAACCTTAGATCATGGTCCCAGATGGGGTGTTGGAACACATCTGGACAGCTCAGTCTGTGACTCATACGCCATTACCAGAGTAGCAGGCAGTGTGGCTGCCATTGGAAAGCTGGGTCACCTCTCTGTGGCCTTCTGCCCTTTATTAATACAGAAGGCAGGCCCTGTTCATCCAGAACATTTAGAGAACACAATTATTAAACTGTCAGCGAAAGTCTCATGACTTTGTACTAAACAAGGTTTGGAGGAGGCAAAATACACCTCCCAAAAAACAAAAGAAGAGCTGACTCCCTGTGACTGGAGTAGCCACCCAGGGTAAGAAAAAATCTCAGTCATTTGGGACTCAAACCAGAAACTGTTTCTCCCATTTTCCCCATTTTGTTCACCAGGGATTCTAGGGCCAGGCCTGAATCTTCCATCACAACTTCTCCACTTTGCATAAAATAACTGACTAGCAATCAGGGGTGAAAAAGCTTTCTAAAAGTGTGTTACATACACTTCTAGCTACAGAATCACTCCTGGTCTGTCTCTGACTTAGGAAATAGCAAAATGCATTAAATTCTTTGTGGTGAACATTTATAAAAAAAATGATACCTGTTAAGTTCCTGAACTTCTTTTTGGCTTCTGCTCTTTCTTCGGCATCAAAATACCACACGGTCATGGCATATCTACAAAAGAAAGAAACCTTGGATTTGTTTCCACTTTTGATATTAAAATAGAGTAATGGAGAAAGCAAAAAACAAAACTGGATTAGCAAGCTAAAAAACAGAATAAAAATGATACATCTTTATAGGAAAACACAGACTACATTTGAGTGTGTATTTTAACAAGTCAGATAGAAATATAGGTAAGAATTTCTGCTGGAGGCACAAAAGAGAGCACAGCCCCTGGTAACAGAGGGCAACAGTAACTTCCAGACCTTTGCATTTTTTTCTGTTCTTGGAGGCCTATAGGCAGCTTGGGGGCTGCCCTGCATCACATCAGCTTTCCATAGCCTGCTGACAGATGGTAGTCCCAACAATCCCTATAGTGTCACAAGGGCAAGAGAACAACCCAGCATCTCCCACATAAATAGCTATGCCTGGCTTGGAAGATTTCTCCTGTCAATGGTTAAGGGCCTATTTTTCCAACACACAGGAAATGTATCATTCAAGTTTGCTCCTCCTTACTTAATGAGAGAACTCCCAGTGACTCAAAACTGGGAAATTCACTCAAAATCTGTCTATTTCTTATGCACGTGTATTTAAACACTATGGGCATAATTTTGGATACAAATATTGGTAGAAGAGATGCTCTGGGTTTTTTCCTAGTCAAAAACCAGTACTAAATATGCTGCTTACCTGGTTGCATAAGAAGGCTGGACTTCATGTGGGTTCCTTCGATCTGACCAAAAAAAAAGTAACCGGTCAAAAATCGGCTCAACATCGGCTACATAGGACTTTCCTTCTGGGAATATTCGAAGAATTCCACCATGCAGCTGAAAGAGAAGGAGAGATTGCTTTTGCACATATAAACAGCCAGACATTCACACAAAAAATGGCTTATTTGTCCCTCCTTCATACCTAACAAATGGGGAATAAACACCTAATGATAAACATGACAGCTATGTGACAACACTGGAAAACCATACTGTGTCTCTTGGCCATTTTGATTTTCCCAAACACTTTGTAATGTTTCAGCATTAGCTTCTCCCTAAAGTAAATGAACCAAGATAAAGGTAACACCAGCCCTGCAGCAAACATTGGGAAACTTCTGAGCTTACAGTCACATCTCTAGAACAAGTGAATATCACAGAGCTGCTCCACCTGACCAGTCTGAGATCAGGCTCTCCTCCCACCAATTCTTAGCTACTGCTTATGGCATTTCAGAACCTGCATCTGATCATTTAGGAATTAACTTTTACACCTTGGGAAGAGAGAAGTCTGTTCTATTGCTAGATTTGTAAAACTTCTCAAATGCATTATAGCTTCCAGCCACCACTTTCCGTACTTCTAACACAGCCTGGTTTCTCTACCATACCATCTCTGTCTTCCCATGTGCCACAATTTTCTGGAAATAGGTCTGGTGATCTGTATACGCTCTAGAAACTTCAAAATTTGCAGATGAACCCTGCCTCCTCCTGCTGCTGTTAGAGGGCTCTTTGGAGACTTTAATGCTGCATCACAGAGTACAGGGAAGATGCTGTCAATGCAGCATGGGCCTGACGTGGTACCTCCATGCCACAGGCAGATCTCAGTGAGAACCTATTAAGTCAGGTTTAAAGTCACGTGGCTGCTTTCAAAGCCCAATATGATTATAACTCTTGTATTGCATCTCCTCCAGCATACACTTACATGAAATCACCGTCACATCTACACAATAAACTCCATCAGTGGCCTGAATTTCAGTTAGCTTTTTTTAGTGCTCAATTGGGTGCCTCCTCACCATTTGGATAAGGGTGCAATGCACAAAATAAATTGGGTATTTGCATTTCCTTCCACATCTCCTCTTTCGTTTCATTACATTGAGATGTTTCACCATCATACTCTCTGTAAAGGGATGTGCTTTTCTGCAACACTGCATTTTTCAATGGCATTGCCTCTGTATCTGAACTCACTTAGGGGGTTCACAGTACTTACATGTGCTAAACAAGCACATTGGCCTAAAAAGAGGTTAGAGAAGCAAAAAACACTGGACAATTTTCAATCAATAACCCCCGTTCACAACCCGTGAACAGTTTGTGCTGCGTTACAACAACACACCTGCAAAGAGACATCCTGCAATTTTACAAACCTTTCTTTTGTTCCTAATTTAAAGGTATGGTACATTCAAGGCTGACTTAACTGTCTTATAGTAATATAGGCAGAAACAAGAGTTCCATCCTGTCAAGAGACCCACTGGTGGAATCAAACCATGTGGTTTTTGCTCTTACTAAGCCCCACTGCTTCACAAATAAGAAAGGGGAACTGCCTGAATATCTTCTGCAGGTCAGCCTGAAGTATCAAGAATGATAAAGTCACAAATTTGGGCTGTCATTTTACTCTGCTCCCAGAATCCACTTATTCTGTAGTGAATTGATTTTCTTTTTCTGCTGTTTCCTCTAAACAAAGTGTTAAGAGCATACAGCCCAGTGCTTATAGCTTTACTCTATAGCAAGAAAACAGTATGTGTGTAGAATGGGAGAGAGGATGAAGAATGGACCAGAGGTTCAGAAGTTCATCAGAGTTCACAGAAAGAAGAGACAGCTCCAAAGCTCTGTTTCCAAAGTAGTTTTTCCTTCCTGTTCTGCCTCAACCCCATGGCTTACTCACCTTGGAGTCCCAATTCTTATTCAGATAATAAATACAGGTGATGCAGCGCCCGTCACCATTTGGATTGTCCACATGACGAACATAGCCAGTTCCATTTCCAGGATAGCAAGCAACCATAGCCTGAAAGATACAGATTGTAAAATAATTAATCCTACAAGATGCCTACCTTCAGATTTAGCTTGCTAAGCATCCTCCCACCACCAGTTTGGCTCAGTATTTTTCAGATGATCCATCCAAAACCTAGAGCAGACATCACCTGAAGGTAGCTTTGCACAAACCGCTTCCACAAGACAGCTTAGACAGTGTGAAATTCGAAACTGGAAAATAAATACCCTTCCTAATTCACAATATATACATTAAAATAAAAAGGAAAAAAATTAATTAAACTAAAGCACTAGTAGGTATGATACAAGCTTGTTGTCATTTACAAGCTACGTGACTCTGAGGCAGTTTCAGCTGAAATTTGCTTCGGTTTCTACAGATAAGCAGTCATTGCAAAACTTATTTTCCAGTCATAATGAAAGTAGAAAGCAATCCCAGGATGTCCTGCCTTACTACCCACCATCCTCCTCTATTCATATCTTCCAGTCATTGTCATATACACCCCTATGTCCAACACAAAGTGAGGGTCCCCAGGAGGTGTTGGTAAAAGTCCATAGAGCAAAGTCTGCAAAAAGCTGCAACTCCTTTGTGCTGTGTTTGCACAGGGCAGTGCATATTTGCTTTCATGGACTGAGCCACAGAACTAACCAAACAGCTTTTAGAGCATACTTCCATCTTTGATCATCTTCAGACTTGCTGATACAATCGCTTAATTCATGGTTTCAATTTCACCTTGAATGATGAGATAATCCTAACACGACTTACTCCAAACCACATGACAATCAACAGGTCCTAAAAGGTTTTCTACGGCAAAAACACATTAAACTTAGCTGACATGATTAGCAGCCTAAGCAGAATGCAGGGAAGAGCAGGTGAGACTGTTGGTAGGATAATAGATCTTTGTCTCAGTCACTCTTCACTACTGGGGCTACTTGGCAGTGATACTGATCACCACTAAACCTGTTGCAATAGATGTCTTGTTCCCACTATCCCTGACATCTCCAGACTGCTTGCCAGTACTAGTAGCAATACTGATGGGAAATGATGGACTAAATTCAGTTGGAAAACTGCAGACAGTGTTCAGATGTGGTTTCCACAGAGATGAGGAGAGAGCGATAATCACTCCTCAGTCTGTGTGCTGTGCTCCCATAAATAAGTTGTGCAGGAAGCACATCGTAGGCTCAAGTTCAGCTGACTGCCCACCAGGATGACCTGAGGGTTCTCAGGTTCCCCTAGGGAGCAGAGCTGCTGGCAGCCTCCAGCCTGTACTTCTGCAAGGGGCTCTTCCTTCCCAGGGGTAGGAATTGGATTTGCCCACGTTTAGCTTCATAAGGTTCTTCTTGCCCTGTTTCCCCAGACCATCTGGGTTCCTTTCAGTGGCAGCCTTGCCCTGAAGGGCATCAACTGGTCCCCCTCAGTTTGGTGTCTTCTGCACAGCTGAAGAGTGCACTCTGCCATCTGTTTCAGGTTACTGATAAATGGAGGCGTTGAACACGACAGGTGCCAGGACAGATCCCTGTGGTGTTCCATTTGGTAACAGCCTCCAGGTATAACATGTCTGATTGACCACAACCCTCCAAGTCCAACCATCCAATCAATTTTTCACCCATCTAGTTTTCCATCCATTCAGGCCATGAAATCCTAACTTCAGATATAACAGTATTTTACATGCCTGTCCCACAGAATGAGGATATGATTGTGCACCATTTGCATGGCCTGCCCCAATGATCTGATATTCACAGTTGATAATGTAATTCATAGCTGGAGATTGCCAGTATAGGCTTTACTAAGAGCAATTGAAATATTTATCCAGGAACCCCAGAAGTCTTGTTTTCTTCTTCCAAGCACATGCAAATGCCATGCTGTTCCCATGGGACATGACCAGGCACAGTATAGCACATGCTGGCTTAATCACCAAGGAAATTGTACTGTGCCAACAACCAGCACAGAACCTACTGCCAGCCAGCGCAGTGGATTCCTTCAACCCTCTGCTACCAAGAACAAAATCTATCCACAGCACTCAGCCAAGTATGAATTAACTTTCCTCCTCACAAGAAGCAGCAGAACAGCACCGGCAGGCAGCAGTAAGTCACCAGGGCCCGCTCTCCACACCTCAGGCCACAGATGCCTAGGGACTAGTGGTCTGCAGGGTCAGGACATTATGCTAAACAAAAGCAAGTACTTTTAATTCCAAGTAATAAGTCCTCTTCCATCACACCTGACAGTTGGGTAGATGCCCTGCTGCAGATCCTGTCTGCTCTGTTGTCATTCTGCTGTTACAAAAGGCTCCAGAGCTGCGCTACGTTTCACTATCAGCCTGCTAACTGCAGTAAGGGCCAGCCTACAGCATAGTGCTTGAAACAAGTTTGTTAAGGGCCTAAGTCTGGTGGAAACCACAAGCATCTGCAATGTAAGGATGGTCTGAGGGAGCTGTGCCCTCACTGATGAGGATAACCCACCTCATGCACTCCCCCATCCCAGTTACTAGCATAGCACCTCACGCAGGTGCACCTTCACCCATCCCATGCACAGTGAGCTGCATTAGGTCTAACAATTAAAATAGTGGCCTTTTGCAAAAAAGGATCTTCATGCTGTGGGAAACACGACCCTGGTGCCCCTGAAGCCGCTCCATCACTCCCCTCTTCAACTGAGCAGGGGAAAAAAACCAAAATGAAAGGCTCATGGGTTGATAAGGCTAGGGAGAGATGACTCACCAGTTACTGTCACAGGCAGAACAGACTAGACCTGGGGAAACTAATTCAATTTATTGCCAATCAAATCAGAGTAGGATAACGAAAAATAAAACCAAACCTTAAGACACCTTCCCCCTACCCCTCCCTTCTTCATTCCCAAGTTCTCTACTCAGCCAGCAGTGGGTCCACCTTGTAGCCAGCTGGCATTGGCTCTGTCAGGCACGGAGGAAAGCTGCTGGCAGCTTCTCACAAGGACAACCCTGGTAGCCTCCCCCAGCTACCAAAACCTTGGCCTGCACACCCAACACATCCTGAGAGTAAAAAGGGAGGAGCAGGGAGGAGGGCGGTGCTGGGGAGCCGGCTGGGGCTCAGCTGCTGCCCAGGGCACGGGCACCCACACCACCAGTGAGGCCAGCTCAGCACAGCCCTGCTCACCATACCAGAGGGACCATGCAGGATGCAAATACAACTTTGTTGACTGATAACCTCTCATTTTTAAGTCGATGTACAACACAATATTAGGGCGGCCTTAAGTCTCTCTTTGGAGAGCTGACATTAGTCCAAGATTACTGAACTGCCTAAAAATCAATCCAATATTACTACTATTTTTTAATGCCACAAATAAAAAGCTACTGAACAGCAGACTGAAGGGCAGATCCTAGAAGGGATTTAAGTGCTTTATTTACTATGGAAATCTAGGCAAAAGGCCAGAGTTTTCCCTGGCCTCCCCCACGTAATATGTTCTCTTAGCAGAACACGTGCTTTGTCTCCAACATTGATGCATAATTTATTTATTTACAATGTGCACCTTTTGCAACTGCAACACTCAGTCCCTGGAGATTAAGTGGAACAATTCCCACAGAATCATAAAGCACTGGCCACACTATAGCTTAACCTTCAGAAAAGCGAAGGAAAAAAGTTTTCTAGTAGCAGCAGCAAAAGAAGAAAAGCAGAAGTGAAATATCCTTTTTCCTGGCACAGCGAATATTTGAATGAAACCTTAAACAATGAAGGGAAATCATTCTGGTCCTCCTACAGACTGTTGAAACGATATCAAGCTTTATCAGAGCAATGGCTGGAGCAGCTCCAGAGCAGATCAAGCTGGCCTCAGCAGGGATTCCAGCTGTTAGCAGTACTTTTGGATTCATTTAAAGCAAACAAGAAACCGGAGATGAGATGCGTGACCCAGACTTAATTTAGGTAATTTGTGAACACTGGTATTTGCCAGTTTAGTGCACGGTCCAGCTACAAAAGGCTCGATAACAATAATCAAACCATTTACCAGGTGTGCACATGGAGTGTTAGTAAAAAACGTTTCCTATACTTTAGGCTATTGTGTCCAGAAGAGCACACTCCATTTTTGGAAGCAACTCTCCCTTCATTAACCAACTCCAAACTTAAACTAATTAAACTATAGCAGGCAGTAATGAGCAGCCACATACCTAATTTTTCTTTTTCAATACAATCTATTACAATGGCTGTTGGTTTGCTTAACTTGCCACTATAAGCACTCAGAAAATTTCTGCAACACTCCCCTTTTCTAAGTAAAAGAAGAAGAGTTGGTCTTACACAATAGTTGAATAGTTAAAAATTGATATCCAGATGCATGCCTTTGGAGTCACACATACATAACACCATATGAAGACCAATGCTCTGATAGTCTAGTCAACAGTCATAAATTAAACCCTACAAAACTTGGAAAATGAAAAACAAATCATCAAGACTAAAGTTTCTGCCCCGTTATTTTCAGGGATGTTAGCTTTCCCAAGGGGATGCAAATCAACCACAAGTTAAATAAGCAGCAATTACCAGTTTTAGTAAAGACCCAGGAATCATCAGTAAATTCCACATTGCACAGAAGCTTGCAGAAATAAGTTATCTATCATTCAGTCTAAGTATTACACTCAAGTCAGCCAGTGAAATCTGCAAGTCAAACTGCAAGACACTAGCAAAGTTTGAAGGCAGATAAAAAACAATTGTTCCATTGAAATGATTTTTCCCTGCCTCCCAGTGCTTCTCACAAGCAGAAAAACAAATTCTCTAAGCTGATGGCCAGGATCATGCTGTGAGACATGATTTTCAAAATAAGCAATGCTAGAGCAGCCTGATACTTGGAACACAACATTTCAGAAAATATCTCAGATAGAAGATGTTTGCAAGTGGAAATGAACAATGCTTAATAGGAAGCAGTGGTGACAGCAGGTCAGAAGAAGCAGCTCTCTTGTGCCCACTAGCACTAAGCCAGGGCCCCAGTGCAGACTGACTGTATCGATGGTATTGTAACCCCATATTAATCCTGTATTTTTCTCTCAGAATTAGTATGATCTTTGCAGCCAGCAGAGAAAATCCTGGCCTGTGCAACTCAATCCTGCCAACACCAACCACCCTTGCAGATTAAGCTAAAGACTCCACCATATGCTTTTCCATTTTCTGTACCAGATTTATACGATATATTGCTGAACAGTAGCTACTTTTGATCCCTTTTGTAGATCACCTGTGTGTACAGCTTGGACATCAAACAGCTAAATTCAGAAATTAGGTGTAAAGTTAGAGGAAAGAGTCTATATAGGCACAAAGCAATGCTGATCTGTAATATTGATATGATGGTTGTCTAGAAAACCAAGATATTAATAAGAATTACCAGTGCTATAGCCACTGCAGCTTTCACATATATTTTTACTTGGCTGCACACTTCCCAAATTTCAGCCCAATATGTGGTTCTCAGTTCTGAACTCGAGGGCAAACAAAAATCACTTTTGACCAGTCCTCTAGGAAATGAGGACTACCAGGGTTCACTTGATTGTCTTAGTTCCAACTGCACATTGTGCTCAACCTGATTCTAGTTTATAGATGTGCACAGTCCTTACATCCAGAACGGGAAAGGCACCCAGCATGCTCTGCATTAAAAGAACATGAGTAGTCTGACATTTCATGATCAAAGACAAGAGATTCTCAGATGAGGCCTGACTGACATACAAACACTATGGGGCAGTTCTGAAGTGATTTCTTGTTGCACCCAACTGCACCCAAGTGTTTTCTCCCGCGTAGCTTATGGTTAATGGTTAGGTATAAAACAGTCATGAACATTATTAAATATTAGCTTGTTTGAATTTATGAAAGTTAAAATATTCAACTGCTATACTGAAGCATGAACTGGGAATATTGGTCTAACTTAATACTCTACAGAGACAGGAAGGAACAGAGGGAAGAAAATTATGTTGAAACACCAACAAAGCAGAGACATTACCTTAGTGCCTGCTGGAAAGGGAATCACCAGTTCCAAGAGGGAGTAAAATTCTGCTCACTTCAGTCAGGCAACATATGAAACGGGCTTCAGTGGCAGTATTGCATGAGAAACTGGTCCCTCGTTTCCTCACCATAACTTGGTTATCAATCTTCAATCAAGACATTACTTATAACTGTACTTTAAAAATCCTGTTTCCATGAATAGCATTTTCACCAGGTGGTCTGGCACTTGCTTCACCTTGCTTACATGCAAGCTTGATCATCAGATTCAGACCTTCCAGGAACTGAAACCTCATCTCTCCTTTTTTATTTTGTTTTTTGCATACACCATCATAGCTTGCTTGTGTAAAAGCACTTTTTAAAGATTTTTTTTTTTTGAGGAACAGCCTGAGGGTGGGAATTGTGGGAAAGACTATTCTCTCATCTGCAGGAAAAAGATGCTTAGACACTGGCTTATTTTTCCTTACCAACCAGAAGTCTATTATGACCTGATAATATTCTGATTACTGTAAGATGGAAAACTGTTCCTGCTTGTTAAATTTCTTCTAAGAACTACAGGTAGAAACAAAGAGCTATCCATTAAAGCTCTGCTCATGGATTATCTCCATGCCACACAGCTGTTGATGACTGGCATGTTATCTAGTTGTAGCTCAAGGAGCCCCTAATAAGCTTTCAAATCTTATGGAATGTGTCTGTAAGGAAGTCCAATCACAGACTGATGCTGCTTTAAAAATGAGCTCCCTGTTAAATGAATCTGTGATGGGGTTTAGGAAGCTTTCCTAATGATTGGCAACAAAATTTAGTTTTCCACAGCCTATAAATATGAAGGACTGTTTCAGCCTGCAACTACTTTTTTTAATTTTTTCTTAACAGAACACACACTTAGAAATAAATCTGGATGCCCTTCAAGTTCAAGCTGGCTGCCAGAGAGTGCCACTGTGAAATGGGAAGGCATGAAACAGCTGTGCCTCAGGTAGGCAGGGGCCAAGAGAATAGGGAGTATTTGCAGACCAGCCTTTGGAAATAGCCATGAGTTGTGTTGAGCTGCTCCCATTGCTGCATACTTCCTGGGATCCAGCAGGATCCTGAAGTCAAGGGGCAATTCAGAAACTCTGAGAGGATCTGACCATGCAAGAAGCTCTCCAGGTTTCCAAGGGCAAAAGAGTCCCAGGCATTCATCTATCACTGTGTACTGTCTACGTTGCTCACATTTTTTAAAAAGCCAAGTAAACTAACACTGCTTTCAGAGACCACCACCCAAATTCTCTGTATTCAGCCTCTGGGCACAGAAAGGAGAAAAGGGAACACTGAAAGTTAAGGAAACAAATCCGCAACTGCCATAGGATCACAACTGTCCTTGCAGTGAGCATCTTTGCCTGCTGTAATAATTAAAAGAATTAATCTCCTTTCTTGTATGCTTGATTAATCTACATATATCTGTGCGCATGTCAACTAGCACTTTTCTCCAGTACTTCCAGTGCTTCTCTCTCCTCTTCTGCACAGGCAAAATCAGGCAAGATTTTTATTTTACATCCTCCTCTGACCTGAGGCGACGCTCCGGCCGGCGCTGCCACTGGGTCGCTGTGCCTCGCACGCACACAGCGGCAAGGCGGCTCCAGAACCACCACCGCCACGGCGGGACCCGACATTTAAAAAGCCTATTTGCCAGCGAATTAGCCCAGCCAAGGATATTCAGATTAAGCCTCCAATTAGCAGCTGTAAAGATGCGCGGTGCCCCGGCGTACCAATGAAGGCTGTTGAGTTGAGAGAGGCCGCCCGCCCCCGCGCCTCGGAGCGCTGGCTCGGGGCCAGCGAGATGATGGCTGAAGGACAGCGCTACGTGCGGAGCGTGAGGCGATCGCCCATCAAATGCAAACTTTGCTCCGGAGCGCGCTCCAGACACCGGCTGCGGGGGCTCCAGGGGAAACCCACACACGCAGCGAGCTCAGGGCGCTTCTCGTTCTTACTGCGCTGTGCCCTCCCTCCTGCGCTGCAAACACAGGCACATAGGCTTATCGCCCACACTTGAGGAAAAAAATACTCTCTAATTACTTTTAGGATTATTCTTGCCTTTTGCTGAAGCCCTCTCTCATCACGGAGGAAACTTTCGGTCCTGTCGTCTCCCCAAAGAACCAAACCTGGCCAAGCTGCGCTAATGAGAAAGCATCCCAAGCAATTGATGCAGGTGGAGAAAGCATCCCCTGTAATGAGCCCTGGGGGACACCGTGACAAGCACCACCCCCGCAGAAAGGCGAATTCATACACAAGTGCAAGCTCATTAAGGAAATCTGTAAGGACTGTCCCTGTATGTTCATTTTCTTAGCAGGGAATAAAAGCCTGGTAACCAGCACAGACATCCTCTGAGGAACATTTCTCATCTGTGGGGCAGAAAGATAATCTCACAGCTCCTGAAATATTCCAACCTTTCTTTCTTCATCAGCACGTTAGACCTTTACAGTTCTGCTACTAGTCACCCAGAGGATTACACCACTTTTTTTTTTTTTTTTNTTTTTTTTTTTTTTTTTTTTTTTTTTTCAACATTTAAAGAACTGCATATTTTGATGCTCTTGTGGTTGCACTAATAAAGGTCAGGAAAGACAGCCACAACATAGGCAAACTTTTGCTGCTGTTGGAGCTGCCTGAGCTGCCAACATCCTTTTCTTATTACTGCCCATTTATTTTTAGCCTGTGGACCCTGGGCAAGTGAGCAACACTGCCCACAAGATTTTATCAGCTCACATTCGGCATGCAGCACCTCAAACCCTTCCCGTGAGCTCACCGGGGGCAGCCCTGGGCATCCTGGCAGGCAGAGGTGATGAGCCACCACCTGGAAGCTGGTGTGCCAAGGGGACAGGAGCCCCCGGCTGCAGGAACAGGCACCACCTCTCGTGACCCCGCATGATCCCGCTGCACCAGAGGCAGCACCACGCTGGGGAAGATCATTTCCCTTGCCCAGTTCGGCTCAGTGAGAAACACCCTCCCCTCCACTGCCAGAGAGGAATGCAGGATTCTGAGAAGCACTGTCACACTTGGCAGGTACCCCAAATATGCCTCAAGGGTCCTCCCTGTCAGAGCAGTCTGGGATTCTGAGGCTGCTAAGACATCACTGTGCTGCATAAACAGAGAGATTAACGTTCTCGAGTGCTTGTTATCACAGCAGTAACACCAAATTAATGCTAATTGATGAGACCAGTTATGTCCTACGTTAATTTAGGAAGGAAGCCGTCTCACTCGCTACCCACGCCCTTACAGAGGACCTTGCCGAGATAACAGTATCCTGAATAAGATTATGTGTGAATGAATATTTAATGGTAAAACCCATTAAAATTATCTATAACAAATTACCATCAGAAATAATTTCTACTATGGTTCAATAACGTATTGCCTTTACCTCTAAGGCTTTGCCTGCACATAAAGTTGTACTGCTCTGTCTACAGGTGCACTTTACAGTAACAGTGCAACCTCTCAGTTAAAGTGGATAGATGTGTATTCAGAGACACACCGTCTTTCTGTCCAGCAAGGGAAACAAGATATTCAGATTCAAGGCAAATTTGTAATAATATAACTGTACACCTGTTCTAAGGCTAGGCAATAAAGTATATTGGTAGAAAAAAAAACAGAACAAATCTTCCTAAGTGTTATAGTGCCTTCCCTCCCTACCATCTACACCGTTGGTACTTGCACCACCACTCAGGTATGTGTAGACACCCAGCAACTCTGAGCAAAGCAAGCATGCACAGACAGCCGTGCACACACCACAAACTGACTGCCAGCCTGACACCTGCATGTCTTACAGATACTCACAAAAGCTCTCAACTCCTGAACAAGGAAGTCTGCTCCTTAACCCAGCCATGGACATTAAATTCTGGGTTTGAGCTTTTGGCTGCTGAATTCCCACATCCCTTTTTCCACCGGTCAAGTGTCTCCCATGGATTTATGCTGCCACCACCTGACAGAAGAGACCAAGCTAAAGGCCAGCTGTGTTGTGGCCACTGGCTCAGGCTTCAACTCTCCTGCTGGGAGAGTGGCCCTGCACAGGGACACAGCCATGCCTGACAGGTTTCATTCAGCCTGCTCACACCTGCTGCTCTGCTTTGCTGCAGCCCCCTCTGGAGCCTCGCCCAGGCATTCCCACCGCCACAACTCACTGAGGCAGCAGCCCTGAGGAGGGATCCCAGCTCAGGACCGAGCCTTACAGCAGTAATGTTCATCTAAGGTAGCTTTGCAGGAAGAACTGCAACCATTGAGCAAGGGAGGCAGTCTCTCTGGTGTGAGTTCAGGATGGCGTTTCCTGAGGATGCAGAAAGACTGGAGTAGTCTTTCTGGCTCACCTCCCTCCTTCTTCCTCTTCCTCTCCATAATCTTTCTTCCGGCAGCCAATGTGAAAAGAGCAGTATGCAGTCAGAGCTACCACAGGGGAAGCCAAGCCTGGGCCAGGCTGGAGGCTGGACAGAGGCTGCTCTCCCAGGATGCCAGCTGGTTGGGCAGCCAGAAGAAGCAGCCCTCATCCCTGGGATGGAGATGAGAGATCGTGACTGCATAGGCATGACAGGTAAGAGTAGGGGTAAGAAACAACTTGCTGGGGGTCCTGCAGCTGGCTTTGCTAGAAATATGGGGCAAAAATGCATCTCTGTGGTGGGAAGCACAGAGAGGGAAGGCAGGACAGATACTCGAGGGGAAGGCAGAGCTCTAGGGTTACATATGCCCACTTCGGTGTGGAGGTCAAGTACGTACAATGTCTGCTCATAGCTATGGTCACCATTGGCACAGCCAGTGCCTTTTCTAACTGCTGCCAAAACATTGTACTGATACAGCTTATAACTAGCAGCAGTAGCTTCTACAGATGGTTAACAGTGAAACATGCTTTTAACCAAGTGCCAGCAAAGAAAAAAAAATTTATTTGTTTCAGTTGCAGACATCCAAGTGTAAAAAAAACAAACAAAAAACCCACGTCAACTACATTTTTACTCTTGCCCAGAAATTATCAGTGCAAATGTGAGACTACCCTGAGCCTTTAAGTCACCAGTTAAACATCAAGTTATGCACTCTAATATCTTGGTAAAATGCACAACTTTGACACTTCAGTGTTTGACCACTGTGAAATGCTGAATTACACCAAATTCGGCAATGAGGACCAGCATTCACAAATCCTCTCACTGCTCCTTCATCAAGAGGAAACCTGTAACACAGTTAGCCAGGCAGTGACCCCTTCTGTTGGCCTGCTTCACAGACACCATGCATGTGCTCCATACAGCAGATGACAGGGGGTAAGTTAATTTACTTAGGTGGAAACATGGGTGAATATTGTCAAGAACAGAGTTATCAACACATTCTGGGGGACTCTGTCCTGTTTGTGCATATCTACTTATATGACATACCTTTTATGTCTTATACATCAGGACATGTTACAGCATTCATGGTGAAGCTTCTCCTTTTTCCACTTTTCAAACCACTTCTACCAGATTTCCTATGGGAAATCAGAAGGGGAAGGTGCAGTTGCACAAACAGTCCTCAGCAGCAAGCACAACACCTTAGGACTGTTAATAACCCAGGAACAGGCAAGTTGAGGACCAAGTGACACCCCCTCCCACCACTTCTTTAATACCTTCTCTCTCAAATTCTCCTGGTTATACTCTACTTTTTCTGCCCACATGGTCCAGTGAGGGGCTGTGCAAGATGCTTTCTTCCCTCCCTGGAGTCTCAAGGCAGTCAGGAAGCTCCATGCTGACCTGACCTCCACCACCACAAAGCCCACTGCTCTCACACCCCAGGCTTCACTCCCCACCATGCAGTGCCTATCTCTCTCTATGCATTACTGGAATAACTGCTACTGTTAATGGTATTAAGACAAGTTTGCCAAAAGACAGTTGCAAAGGTCTGATAAAAATCATAACTACCATCTATTTCATCAAGTAAGGTTCCCTGCTGCCTCCCAGGAGACCACATAAAAGATGACCTGCATTTCAAATGTAACAAAAAAGTTTATACAAAGACCTCGGATAGCACAAGAAATGCAACGTTTCCTGAAGTTTTCTAAACATATTCTAGCCTAGTGTAAGCCAAGCACCAGAAGATATGCTTCAGGTCCCATTGATCTGAGAGAGCCTTTAAGAAAAAGTAGTTAAGTGAATTGCTGAACTGGAGCCAAAATTTTAAAAACGTTTGTCTTATCACTTCGTATAAAAAATTACAGTGCAAGAACACATAAGCAATGATTAATTATATTATGACTTACAGAGAGGAAAAATGCAGACATATATCTTGTTTGGATTTTGAGGTCCAGAAAGAAAACAGAATTTATTTTGACCAAAAGTTTCACATGAACTAGATAGATACAAGACTCAAAATGGTTATCTTTTTTTTTGCTACAAAGCAGGATGCAATTCCCTGATGTTTGGCAAAAGACATGGCTACTCTGCCATTTCCAACTGCAAAGCTTTGCACAAACTGTGCTGTTTCCAGTCAATGCAGATAGAGTGTTATGCCGTAGTCCTGTAATTTACACTACTCATTTTTATCTGGGTGGCTAAACATGAACATTTAGTAAACCTCCATGGAACCACTACAGTCAGCAAAAATCTCCTGCATTACTTTATTTGTGAAAAATGAGAGCAACAAGTTGGTTGTTTAATCAACTGCTTTCTACTAAGTGCTTGCTTTCCATGTTGGCACTAAGTTTATTCACCTACTAATCTTACCAAAGCACAATGTCAAGAGAAAAATGACTGTAGGGGAAAAAGCTCCTTTCTGTCACTAAGAGATAGTAGATGCATATGTGTGAGTGATGGAGGGGGAAACAGAGCTTACAGCTCTCTCCAAATCATTCACAGGAATGACCACGAGTGGTGTGCTGACGGGATGATGTGCCTGTGAATAGTTTAAACAGTAGGAGATAGATGAGTTACTTGGCATGAGCCTCCTTCATGATCTTACCACACCTCACTGACTGAACAAAGAGACCCTCTTGCTTTTCTGATCAACTCTGTAATCTCTTTTCAAAGCAATAAAAGGTCTAAACCAAATTGTTATGTAGTGTTATACATCAGTTAAAATCTTCTGTCAAGCCCCACCAAGTTCTGTCCCACTGCATCAGTTATTCACCCTGGAGCCCACCACAACAGCCACCAGCCCTAGGCACGGGTACCAGAAGCAGTTTCCAAAACAGCTGTTCCCAAGAGCTCCTCTATTAATAAACCTTACCAATAACGCCTTTTCACAGAAGCTCAGGGAGACGTGTTGTTGGCAGCTTTCTAACAATGTTGTTTCAGTCTTCAGCTTTGTGACAGAAGGATGACAAATCCAGCCCAGGGCTTTAAACTCCCTCAAGCTGGTATGCACACATCCTCCTTCTCCATAGACCTAAAACCAGTAACACTTACTCCTAGGCTTCCCTTCCTAACCTCCTCATTCTCTCAAGCCATCCACTGCAAGATGGGTGAGTGCTACAGGGCCTGCTGGTGCCAAGGGAACACTTGTCCCTAGCCTGTTACACAATGGGAAAAGTCAATCCAAATGCAAAAGGAACAGAAAGAAAGTGAACACCTCAAAGAAACAAAAAAAGAAGGAAGTACCTTGTCTTAGTAAGAATCATCTTGAAACATTTGATGAAAGTATTGATCTCTTCCAAGTGTATGAAGTTTGTTCAGGAAACATCAAAAATTTATCTAATTAAAAATGCATTCATGCTTGGATCATTGTGGTTTTATCTCCTCCCTCTCTCATCCCTTCCACACACATATGGGAAGAACTTGCAGTACTGTTGAACATCATCACCTCAGGAAAAAATTTTTTAAAAATCTGTCCGATATGGAAGAGGATGGAGGAGATACTTCCATGTAATAAATCAAGCAAATTTCTCAGGAACATGCAGGTTAAGTCTGTATTACATTGAGCCACCATCCAGATAAATTTGGAAGTTAAAGAAGGGTTTGCTGTGAAATCAAAGATATTGGGATTAACACAGCTGGAGTTCTTAATGCAAAAAAAAAAAAAACAGGCCACTTTTACTGTGTACCTCCTGCACTGCATCAGTGTTTATGAG
Organism: Chaetops frenatus; assembly: GCA_013400775.1. Lineage (NCBI taxonomy): Eukaryota > Metazoa > Chordata > Aves > Passeriformes > Picathartidae > Chaetops > Chaetops frenatus. The sequence goes on from VZTR01002062.1 coordinate 60,982, forward strand.
AATCAATCTCCATTTTAACATATACTGCTATTAGCAATGAACTGTATGTAATGGACTGAATTATTCATTAACAATTACCTTGGGAAAAGGCACACAAATATTAATAGCAAGGATCATTAGGAAGAAATTCTTTGCAGAAAGGGTAATTAGATATTGGAATGGGCAGTCCAGGGAAGTGGTGGAGTCACCATTCCTGGAGGTGGCTGGATGTGGCACTTAGTGCCATGGTCTAGCTGGCATGGTGGTGTTCAGTCATAGCATGGACTCGATGGTCTCAGAGGTCTTTTCCAGCCTAATTGGTTCTGTGATTCCGTGGCCAGCTCTCCTCCCTCCCAAAATGCAAGCTCAGCAGGACAGGGCACTGAACTCTGAATCTTGTCATTTCCCCAGTGGCTTTCCCAAGGATACTGCACCTTGTGATGCCACACACACACACCCCAGGAGTACAAAGGACAAACACTCCCCGTACACAGAGGCCTTCATGCCACCTGTATTACAGTTACACTGGCATTCAGTGAGCCAGGAGTCCTCATGTAAAAGCAAACTGAGAGGCACATACTTATTTAGGGCTTGCAAGTGATCAAGCTATTGGCCAGCACACCAGTTAGGCAACCTCTGCAAGTCCCTGGCATTAAGAGGTGATATGGTACCAACAAGAACTGCTACCAGAGCAGGCATGGCCATGACTAAGAAGTTACTGCAGAAAATGCACGACCAACACAGGAGAGATTGTGGAAAACCTCACTGCTTTGCCACCGTTGTGCAACACCAGAGTCTAGCAAGACTCACAAAGAGTTGCCAGACTGCAAAACTACAGACAACAAAAGAATATTGCCCTGATGCCACAAACACATGCACAAACTGAGGATATATTTACGTTGCCCGAGAGCAGTGGCATCTCCCTTCACTTACAGGATTAGCCACCTTCTGCCTTTCTCTGGGACTATAAAGCACATGGACAGGCTCCTGGCACGGGGTGATAAAGGTTGCTGGGTGGATACAGACTCCTCCTCTGGCAAGAGGGGGAAAGGAGGACCAAGAGAAGCCACCTGTCTGCCAAGGGCTCTGGTGTAGCACACACTGAAGGCAGCATGGTTTTGCCACTGCCTACCATGAAGTTAAGTTTGCCAGTGCACTACAGTCAGGTTTTTAAGAGTGATGATACATAACAGGTACTGAAGTCAAGCTGCTTGCAACTTCAACACCTGAGTATTAACTCAAACATCATTCCCTAGAGGCTTCCCATGCTTCTGAACCCACTTACAGATATGTGCATCAGTGTCTGTAAAATATTGTTCCATTTCTCTAATACCCTGTCCCTGCTGAAAGAAGAATTAATCCAAAAGATTCTCCAAGTGCCTCTTTCAGAGAAGTAGTTCTTTTGAAAGTTTCAAAAGTCATTGAGAATAATTAGATGAAGAACAAAAACAAGTGTTAATATGCCCAAGTTTATACTCATCTGACTGTCAAGTAAAAATTATACATTCCTGTGTATAATTAACCAGGCTAACTAATCTTGCTTGACAAACACAGATATAAACATCAGCTTTGACACTGAGCCAAAGCAACGGCTCTCGGATCTGTGCCAATGCTGAATTCTTCAGTCTCATATCATAAAACGACTTGTCTGTTGTATTTACAGCTCCAGTGGCTCTGGACTCTGCCAGCAGCTGGCCAGAAGAACAGACTTGAACTTATACATTATGCCAGAACATGTGCATTTGATCAGAAGAGAGAAATTATGCATATTTCTTCTGGATGGTGGTATTCATCAGACCTCCCATTGTAAACTAATTGCAAGGCATGTTGCTACCCAAGTATCAAAAGTACTTTGTAACATACAATAAACCAGTATCTCTGAAGAGGCAGTACTGCTCTTCAGCCTACCGAAGCTACAGCTTTCTGTTATCCCACTCCTCAAATCAGCACCTCAAGTCAGAAAATTCACATTTCACTGTGTTTTAATTGCAAAGGATAGAATTTGAATGTTGTAGAACACCGCTTTTCTTTCTTCATATATAAATGCAAAAATGCCTCATTGGCTGAGTTATGAGGGGACTTTGTAAAACTACTCCTGTGACATCCACTTCTTCAATCCTCAGGAACAGAAATCTTGGTAACAACCTGCTAGGCAGACCATATTTCAAAACCTACCTAGGAACACCCTATCATGTGGCAGGCAGAAGAACCCTCTCTGGTTTCCAGCAAACACTCACTAGCTATGAACTGTCACCACAAAAGACCTACTTCTCCTGTGTCCATCAGAGAGGGACCACCAGGATGGGATGGAGCAGAGTGGTGTTATGGCAACAAGCAGAGGAAGCAAGTTTTTGAGAAGGTTCATATCCCACAGAGACATCTAAATTAACTAGTCTCATACTGAAAACACTCGGTTTTTAACCTCAGGCCATACACTTGACACTGAATGAGAGCAGTTCTGTTCTGAGCTGAAATGACCAGTCACGGTCTTCCTTCAACACAGAGCAGCTCTTAAGATTACAAATTCTTGCTTTATTTTCTAACCAGCAGGACTCACTGGTGTCCAGCAGGTGCAAGATGGGTTCAAGGTCCCCAGTGGCAGCCCTGAAATGGATGTCAGCCCTTGGTGGTACCCAGGAGGGTATCTGTGACTCAGAGCAGGACGTGCTGCTGTCACGACAAGGTGCAGAGTCCAGTTCAAAGTGCCTTCCACCCCCGGCCCTGAGGAGCAGGGCAGGCGCTGGCAGCACGTCAAGCGCTGACTCAGCTGAGGTAGCCCGGGGCACTCACTGATGCCATTGCTCTGGGACCCTGCCCAGCCACAGGGAGAGCTGTCCTTCTCCAGCATAGGCAAAATGAGAAAAGGGGAATACCACAGCCTTAGCAGCAGACGAGTTACCCAGGCAGCCCACTGCAAACACAGCTTTTACGCTCCCACACGCCAGCCAGCCAGCCAGGTCCCTGCCATACTCTGTCCCCTGCCTCGCCACACCAGGGACTTGCAAGATCTTCCAGGCTCTGCAGAGCCTTAAAAAAAAAAAAAGACACTCCAAAGACACTACCCACCACCAAAACATTTCTCAAGTCTTTACGGTTTCTCCTCTGGAATACTTTCCCGCCTTAAAAAACAAGAAGTTACTGCCCTTACTTATTTATAGTACTGTCTTTTTTCTATAGGGCCTCAAGGCCCTGCAAATGCCAGTTAACCCCAAGAAGGAACTTTGGGACCTGGGGAGTCAGAAGCTGCAGCACATCACCCTTTCACCCGCAGTCCCTGGAGCAACACCTGATCCAGAGGGCACTCTGGGTGACTGGCCTCACAGACCATGCTGCAGCTTTGCTTGTGACCCCAAACACCCACCAGCTTTTCTCTGCCAAGTAAAGGTCCAGCAGAGTAAAGACATGTCCTCAAAAAACAGACTGACTTCTGTCCTCAAGCCAGAACATCTCTCTGCACAAGGACATCAATCTTCTCACTCTGAGGAGAGGAATGAACTGGGGTCAATTATGCCTCAATGATGTCCTTAGCCATTTACCATGTAGAAAAGGGGAATCACTGTATTATTTTACTAGAAAATGGAGACTAGTTGACGAGAATGCAAAAGCCATCAACCTTTAACTATGTTTCAATAATTTAACCAGATAGCATTTTAAAATACGACTTACACCAAAGGTAGATCTGTATCACTGGTCTGCAAAGATGTAAGGTTATATTTCACGATCAGCCCTCAAATGTCAACCAGCAGCTCCTATGAACATCCAGTACACTTGAAAATTTTACTTCTGTCCATTCTCTTCGATGCAATCTTAACTTTCTTGAAATGTTCTTGAAAATAAGCTGAAAACAGCACAATCTTAACTGACTTGTTTCTCTCATTTAGCTACAAGGAAAATTTCCTTTATTGGACAAAAGTTGCTCATATCTTCTTATGCTTGTGTAGCTACAAAAATATGAAGCAAATTATGTCACTAAACTGACATAATGTGACGTAAGTTCAAATACTAGGCAAATCTCTCCCCCTCTTCCAACACTTAGGCTGAAGATTAAAGTCAAAGTGCTTATTTAAAAGCATAAACCTTTAAATAACGATGGGCTGATATGACACAAGTACATTTTCATAACAAATTGAGTTACTATGTACCTAAAAGCTTACATTTTAAACAAATTGTTCTGACCTCTTAGTTCCAACTAGTATCTATATTCCAAAACAATAAATTACAACAGCACACGTCCCACAAAGAAGTTCTGGTCCAGCTGCCCATGAACACCCCACATCCCTACAAATGTTAAGCTGTGAAAGTTTTGAGGGCACTCATTTACGTGTCGTGTATAATCCGTCAGATAAAATAAAAATACGCTGAATTTAAGTTTGGGATTTGTGTGTGTGGATTCATAAGACTTCAAATGGTAAGCAGAATGGGAAGGTTTAATGGTGGAAGAGAAATGCCTTAAAGTGACGTGGGAACCTGCACGCACTGTAGTAGTCAGTTGCTAGTCACAGGAATAGTCTTCCTGCTGAAGGCGTCCAACATCTCAGTTACAGACAGCAGCTGCTATTCTGGGGCGTCACATATCCGTGGTACTTACTATTATAACAAGGGGATTGGTTACTATTAACGCCTGATGAAAATTTCTCTGCGTTTAGTTTTACAAACAATACTGAGATATTGAGTCCCTTTCAGTCCTGGACTGTTGTGTAGCACTTCCACGCACTGTTCAGAGTCTGAAAACTTTCACATTAAAGCACAAGGGCCAGAAGTCTCTCTGTGCAAGTGGCTTGGTGTCTATTTATAAAACAAATTCTGTTCTGTTTGTTATTACCATTTATACAAGAATGACTTCAAAAACACCACAACTCTCTTTTAAAATCATCTCTACAACCCAAACTCACTGCCCAGAAGACCCTTCTTCCCAGCCAGCGCCAACAGCCTTCATTCATCCAGCTGATTTGTTTTCTAAATACCTTGTAAAAAAGCTGGGCAGCCTCCTGTTACTCCAACCCAACTTTTAAGTCACCCCCCTCAATATCCACCCCTACACACACCCCCTCACTCCCCACACACCCTCTTAGCCAGAAATGCACTTTCAGTAGTAAACAGGTAAACAGAAGTCACCCAGAGAAAGGATGAGGATGACCTTAAAGGTGTGCCAAGGCAGGATGATTATTTATACCTCCTAACACCAACCAGGCTCTCAACAGGAATAACTGAAATCCAATCTACCCACATTTTAAAACACATCTATCCCAGCTTTAACTGAATTGGTGATCAATAATTCAGTGGAGGTAAGCACAAGGAACAATGTTTCAACCTTTTATTATTCCCACTACTGTGTGGAAATGTGCGGCAGTGCACGCACAGGTTTCAGTGTGTTCCCAAGCAACTGCTAAACATTACCGGACTTTTTTCTTCATTTTTCGGGGGGGAATCTCAGTAGCACTCACACATGCCCTTAGTCCAGTGCAAGTCAGGATCAAGAGAAGTGCCTAACTTCTCCCTGTTGTCACTTTATAAAAGTTTAATTGTTTTTGTTTCTGGCAGATCTCTAAGTGCAGTGGACCTTTTGAAAAAGTACTATGTCAAGTCAGAAATAAAGAAATAAGGATGTTTTCAGCACTCGGAACAAAAAACTAAACTTAGTTCCAAACTAGTTCGCTTTCCCATACCAAAACAGACAAGGAAAGAGAAGACAAGTTATCCTCAAACAAATGGTATTGCAAGTGCAAATAAACTTCATTGGAAGAGAAACCAATAATAGAAGCGGTCCTATAATACAAGTGTCCCCTGCATCTCTGCGAAAGCCTAGAAAAAAAAAACAACTTCTCGCTCTAAAACAAAAGTTTGCTGTGCGCAAACTAAACGTCCCGTATTTTGTGCATACCCAATGCAGTAACGATAACCTCTTCAGCTCTAGAACGGCGGCAAGAGCTGGAACCTCGAAACTATTTAGGGCAGTACTACTACATGGGCGAAAACATCCAAATAATCGGATCAGATCTGGGTACGTTCGCCGGGAGAAGGTGGAGAGCTTGCTCTCCCCGAAAAGTAGTCAAGGTTTTAGGCGGGGTTCGCCCCGCACTGGTTCGGTCCACGCTGCCCGCACCTGGGACGAGCACAAGCAACATCGGGGCGCAGCNCGCCGCGAGAAGCGAGGAGCCGCCTGCAGATCCCGGGAGGGCTGCGGGCTGCTGGCCGGTGTCACACAGGGCAGAAAGACCAGGCGCTGGCCAGGGTCCGGCAGCCGAAGAGCCCCGCGAAAACCCAGCAAGGGGAGCCGCGAGGAGCCGCCCCGGAGCGCTGCCGGCCCCGGCGGGGCGAGGGACCCGCAGCCGGCGGCAAGGGCTGGAGAGCGGCCGCCGTCACGGGAGTCCCTCCGGCGGCGCACGGCGCCTCCGCCACCCGAGGCAGCGCTGCGGGACAGCCCCGCGGGGCTGCCCGAGCCGCAGGCACCGCCGGCAGCGCGGACGCGCCACGGGCGAGCGCCCGGGGAAAGTTTCCGGCAGGTCCCAGCGGCAGCTGCAGGCGGGTCGGGCCGGGCCGGGCCGGCTGGGAGGCGGTGCCGGCCAGAGGACAGGAGGTCGGGGCCCCGCGGACCCTTACCTTGGATCGCTCTTTCACGTAGTACTTGCCGAGCCGGCTCCCGCAATACATCACCAGCCGGTCTATCAGCGTGAGGAGAAAGTTGATGGCCTCGCAGCCCTCCTCCGTGCCTCCGATCCACTTGATCTGGTCGCCGCGGAGGTGCCGCTTGGCGACGCCGCGGCTGGGGCCGGCCAGCTGCCCGTCGGCCAGTTCCCCGTCGCGGTGCATCCGCTTCACCCGCTCCAGCACGCAGTCCCCCACCACCTCCCCCAGGAAGTTGTCCAGGTAGCAGAAGCCGATGTCGTGCAAGCAGGGCACGACGTACTCCAGGGCGATCCTCTCCAGGTCCAGCCTCATGATGTGCCCCAGCGGCATGGCGCGCCGGGGACGGGCAAGCCGCTGCTCTGCCGGCAGATCCGCTGGGGAGGCGATGCCCGTCGGGCCGCCGTCCTCCGCGGGCCGTGCCGGTCAGGGGCTCCGCCGCGGCGCGGGGCCAGGCGAGGCGACGTAAAACTTTCGCCGCGGCGGGCTCGGCCACGCACCGCGGCCCGGCGCTGCGGGAGCGGCGGTGCT
>VZTR01002062.1:68345-105487 GCA_013400775.1 Chaetops frenatus
GCCCTGCTCCGCCGCTCCGGAGCTCTCGGAATAGCCCAAGTGAAGTTTGCCACTGCCCCGCCGGGGCTCTCCGGCCGCCTCTTACCTCTGCCTACCGCAGCGGCAGTTTCAGCACCACACGGAACTGTTGCGCTGGGCGAGGAACGCACTGCTTTGTAAAAGGTTTATATGGCAAAATCGCACTTGCCTGAATTATCTGTACCAAAGGGCCCAGCCGAGCCCCTTGCTCGGCTCTGGTAGCAGGAAACGCCTCCCGGGCCGTCGGCGGCTCCGGGCCACGCCGGGACAGCCGCGCTCGAACCGTGACAAACTTCGTTCCAAACCAAAATTCGCCTTTCCCCCGCCTGACCCCTTGCCGGTAACACTGTCCCTGCAGCGGCCACCAAGCACGGTCCCGCGGTCGCTGTTGGCTCGCTGTTGGACCGAGCAGCACGCTTTCACGGCAAATGCCTCCTGAGGAGAGAGGAGCAGGGAACCGCTCGGCTCCGCTCACACACGCAACACGCCCGGGATTTGCTAAACAAACAAGAGGAGCCTCCACAGAAACCAAAACCGAAGCGAAGCCGCGTTGTGGAGAGGCGCTGGCCGCGGCCGTGCCTGAGTCGGTGTCTGTGCAGTCACCGATACCGCACTCGGCACAGCCCCGCACCGCCCGTGCGCCGGGGGCATCCACCCTGCTCGGCCGCCACCTCTGCTGGCCCCGCGGCGTCCGCACACACAAACACAGACACACAGACACAGAGCCAGCCCCTCCGAACCTCCAGCCGGGAGCCCGTCTGTGTGTGTGTGTGCCTGCCTGTGGGGGACGTGCCCGGCGGAGCCCGCTCAGCGCCCGGCACAGCGGCACGGCACGGCACGGCACGGCTTCGGCTGGAACCCGGCACGTTTCACCCCCCGAAAAAAAGGTCACAGTCGCTGCTGGTTCTTTTCTCCCCCTTCACGTCGCGGATCTTGACGGGATGAAAGCGGCCCGTGCTGCTGCTGATGCTGCTCGAGCTGCAAACTCCAGGCTCCCGGCATGTGCGGGAGCGGGTCACGTATCCCACGTTTGTTCTCCTTGAATCCAGCAGTATCTGCCCCCTCAGTGCATAGCACTCGCCGCAGGTCTAATCCTCTAAAGTTATTCCCTGACAGCTCTGTCGAGAGCCAAGCAATAAAAGCAATCAGATAAATTCGTATGTGGTGAGATACAGCTTGTCAAAGGACCTGATTTGATTTAGGTACACACTTCATAATAAAGTGGGGTTATAATTAATAAGATACAATTCTGAATCTTATTAATCCTTTAATGCTTATCTGAAAAATCAGTCATGTACGATAGGTTAAGAGCAGTTGTCATAATCAGCAAGGGATGCAAGATTAGTTCAACTGCAAAATCTCAACATTATGAAATTTGGATACTTTAGGAAATACATTGATGCATTATTGTACTGTTCACACATTTTTATGATGTAAAAGCCATTATGTGCCAAACCCCTTTGATTTTTCCCCTTTTCTTGTTTACACACACATGCAAGCATACAGTCCTGTACCAGAATCAAGTATTTGTAGACCCTGAACTTCTAGCTTTTCATTTTCAAGTGTAATGATGCCATTTTGAGAAGTCAAGGGCTGAGAGTAGCAGTAGCTACTGGCAGTAGCTGAAGTTGGTCATTACAGCTTTATTTCTCTCCTTTTGAAAGTTTGAAATTGAGTTAGGCAGATCTGCATCAGAAAAAGTCACCTTAGAGAGTTAGAGATTTGTGTTAGAAAACTGAGTCCACAGCCCCAGTTGCAGAATGATGTTCAAAGAGTTGTAAATACTTTTATTCCTCAAGCATTGATGTCATGTCTTCCTCAGGAGGGCATTTGCTGCCCTTTGTTGGCAAATCAGGTTTTCTGGTGGACAACGTGCTTTGTCCCTTGAAGCATGCTTTTCATGATCTGCTTTTCATATTAGCATTTGCAGGAGCAGGCAGATGCATTACTGTTCCAAGTGAAGATAAAACATCAGGAGGAACAAACCCTATGAGGTGGAATTTTATATATTTTTATTTACCAGTGCTATTTTACTTCATCTCTTTGCTCCTTAATGATGATAATGCCCCTTGCATGAGAATAATGAAGGTGTGTGATAGAGATTATGATTGCTTAGGTTAGAAACTCTCCATGCATACTTCTGAACATGCATGAAGTTTGTTTACAGTGCTGTGTATTACAGGCATGAAAGGTGTAACCACATTTTAATTAAAAATCCTACATCATTCAATTATATATGAGCAACACCTCTGCCATGTAAAGCTCTGTTTATCCTTCCAATGTAGAAATTTTTTTTCACTTCTAAAATTAATTCTGTGTTTTCTTATTTTCCATTTCATGTAATTTTCAAAACTTCTGAGTCCTGTATATCTGCTGCTTTCACTGCCAGTATGGCACACATTAAAGTTCAGTAGACTAAAAAAGGACATTGGCATGCTGGCAGAATGATTTTAAGGAGATTTGTTTTAGAGGATTAGAATAATTGGTGTCAGTCAAGCCTGGATATTTGTTATACACTAATGCTTTTTTTTTTTTTTTTTAACAAGAGAATTTACAGATTAACTGCTTCGCACTTTTAGAGCAGAGAGTTTTCAACATTTTGAAACTTGTTTTCAGATTTTTCCTGCTGGAAAGCCAGACTTCTTCAGTGCCAATGGCTGAACTGCAAAGCCCCTAGCAAGAGAAAGGGAAGAAGGGAAGAGTATTCTTTATATCAGTGAGACACTGTAAAACAGTACTTTTAATACTTTGCAGCATGATCTGTAGAGCTGGTGTCTCATGATAATAGTAAGACAATAACTGAAGTTCTACCTACAGAAGGTACTTCTCACAGTGTTGGTACAACCAAGACACAGCGTTGGTGTGGTTATAGAACCCTTCTGGCCAAGGGGTGGGCAGTGTTTGTACAGGGATGATGCACCAGCACCAGCACACCTTGCAATGATTTCTTAAGAGGTCACTAACCCCACCTGCCCTTCCCACCCCTCTGCTGCAAGTTTCAACCTCCCCTCTGCAGCACTGGCAGAAGGGAATGCGAGTTTCTGCCTCAGCCCCTTCCAAATGCCAAGTGCAGAGCCTTACGTCCACCTTCACTGGGGGCAGCTGAGGCACCAGCAGCTGTACTGTTGCTTTGCCTGCTGTGCAGGTATCCACTCCTGGCAGAGCAGCCGTGTTTTGCTGTGATGTCTCCTCCGACTGCAGCCACAAGACCTGACAGAGTTCCCTTGTCAGCACCCTGAATATTATGTCATACTGAAACCAGGCATGACAGCAAAGGTACGTGTCATGGCTTGAGCTGATCTAACAACTCATTCAGTGCCTTTTCCCCACACACCTCTCTTTGCACTTGCTTTGGCACAATTTGGACTCCTTGATGGCTGATCTCTTTTGCTAAGGTGGCAGAAAAGCAATCCTGAGCCAAAAAATAAAGAGTCATTTGGGGAGTTAAATTATCTTAGGTCCAGTGAGATGCTCTGAAGGACAGGAACCACTGGGACTGATCCCTTTGGGCAGGAGTGAACAATTTGATAAACAAGAAGGAACACCAGCTGTCTGGCTGAGGTGGTGACTCTGCCCCTCAGCTCCACCCTCATGAGACCCCACAAGGAGTGCTTGGTCCAGATCTGGAGTCTTCAGCACCAGAGGAACATGGACTTCTTAGAGCAGGCTCAGAGGAGGGGCACGAAGATGATCAGGGGGCTGGAGCACATCTCTTATGAAGACAGGCTGAGAGAGCTGGGAGAAGAGAAGGCTCTGGGGAGACCTCATTGAGGCTTTCCAGCACTTAATGAGGGCTTTTAAAAGAGAGAGAGGAACTTTTTACGTGGACAGATAATGATAGAACAAGGGTGAACGACTTAAACTAAAAGAGAAGTGATTTAGATTGGATTTTCGGAGGAAATTCTTTACCATGGGGGTGGCTGAGGCACTGGGACAGGTTGCTCAGAGAAGTTGTGGATGCCCCATCCCTGGAGGTGTTCAAGGCTAGGTTGGATGAGGCTCTGAGCAACCTGCTGTAGTGGGTGACATCCCTGCCCAGGACAGGGTGTTTGTAACTAAATGATATTTAAGGTCCCTTCCAACCCGTGGCATTCTATAGTAGCTCAGCCATCATTGGGATCTTCCCTTCCTTTCCAGCCATCCAGCCTGAATGAGGTTTCAGAGTTAGTTAATGTGTGATAAAACTTCCAGGTAGGCTTTGACTAGTCTAAGCAGCTGCTAAAGATTGCCTTGTTTGTAGTGGGCTGAGTATCTGATACACCAGTATCTTCCAAATCCTCATCTTGGGGAAAAACAACACTATAAATGTTGTTATGGCTAAGGGAGCTCAGCTAGCTGGCAGCCACAATCAAGTGTTTTATCTAAGTTTTCCTAAAGCAGTCTAGGTGTAAAAATGGCTATTTGGGAAGTGAGATTTCCAGCTTCCATATAGGATTAAGTGCTCCTACCTGGTTCCAGCAGCTCCTGAGGAATGCCAAACCTTAAACTTGCAGCTTTTTCTGGCGTATGGTGCATCTCTTGCAGAGCAGTGGCTGTTTGTGACACTTTGTCAGCTGCTTGAGGAGCAGTGGAGTGTGCCAAACTGTCCTGCAGGGACTTAGCAAGTGAGCAGAATACAAGGAGAGAAAAGTTGTTTAGTAAGTGCACTTCATGCACAGGCTGACAATATTGCACCAGGCAGTTAATTTTGTGGCTATCAAGTATCTTACTATCAAGAACTTGGAATTAAGTATGGCTATGAGGGAAAAAAAGGCAAGTATTTAGACTTCTTATGTAAACAGGGGAGTTCAATGTGGTAAATAAATAGCATAAAGAAGGGAAAATAATAAATTTTGAGAGTATAATATTTTTGAAAAAGAACATTTCAATGAATTTTCAATTAACATCTTTGTAGGAATCTGAGTGTGTGGATATCCATATGTATATTTCCATGTTTTAGAGGAGGTTTGTCTTACCTTTGTTATTTGGATTGATCATTTAAGAACTATATCCAATGCAAGTACTTATGTTTAAAATTAAATTGAAAATTACCATAGATAGCATTATGATTAATTTAAAAGTTACTTCCTTTTTAAGTAGATGTTCCTCCCCAGAAACCATATTCCTTTCTCCCAAGTGTATCTCGGTGTTTCTGGAATTAGGCAGTAAATCCTGATGACAGAAATAAGTCTGCCCCAAATAATGCATTATAATAAAACAGAGGATTTGTCCAGGCAAACAATGATCCATGATTCTTTGATCAGAAGACTGGATGCATAGACGTGTTAACAGCATTTCCAAGGATTTCAAGCCAGAGAAATATAACAGAAATATAAATAGTCGGAAACATGTAGTCAGAAACATAAATTTTGGCAGACCAGAAATCAAAGTTTTCAATATTAAAGAGATTTCTACTGATAAAACCACATCTCAAAATCTTTTCTATGTCTTTTCTTTCTCAAAGACATTAACTGATCCTTAATATAGATGAAGAAGAATGCCAGAAATAAAGTGTTTAAAATATCTTCCCTGCTGGTTTGCAGTTGTTTAGTTTTCACATTTCTAGTTTTCCCATAGCTTCCAAGGAAACCAAGAAGTAAGTCTGCAATGTAAACAAAAATCAGAACAGGAGAATATTTGAAGATGGACAATTTTAGGGATCAGACTTGCCACTTTTCTTGTTCCATTAGTTAATGAATGAGCAGTCATTTATTATCTGGGTTTTATAATTAAAGTTGCCGCTGTGCAATTGTCAGTACAGGCATATTTAATTTCTGAGAAATCTCTAGCTGGCAAGAAAAATCACAGTTGACTTTCAGCAGTTACTGAAAAACCAGCAAGATAGAGTTGTCTAGGTTGGGTCTTTCCTCTTTGGATGTTTTATGTCTGTGTGTGGTTTGAGGTTTTATTTTTTTAAGCTGCTGAATCAGAAACAGCAAAGGACCTTATAAGGGAAGAAAATCAGAATTCTGGTTCTTCTTACCTGTTTGAGATCAATATGAATACAAAAACAGTCTTCAGTGTGGGGGAGTGTGATTTTGTTTTATCGTATTTCATCTCCTTGCCTTTTTATTGAGGAAGTCCTTACCTACGAGTGGTAAATTTTTAAGCAACTTAGTGAGCATACATTTTAAATCTCATGCCTTATCTCTCAAGAATTATGATACTCCATTTTGTCTTTAGATTAAGATATGATACAAGTTAAACAAACAAACAGAAACCAGGAATTTTTTTAAGTGTTTGAATGAGAAGTTAAAATGTTTCTACTTAAGATAATTAAAGCAGTGTGTTTCTGCCTTTTTATTCCTATTCTACAAGTATAGGTCCTTTATCCTAAAATACAGACTTTTTTGCATCAGAAAGACAATAAATCCCAACAGATACAAGGCATAAGCATTTTATTAAAATAGAATTAGCATTTTTACATAGAGATCACAATAAAATATTTTGGATTTGTGTTTCTGTCATACAAAATTAATAAAAATGTAAGCTTTTTCTATATTGTAATTCTGATGATTAGGAACATATGTTCAAGCACTTGGACATCATACCCTATTTATAATTACTAGAGCTGTCCTTCTAATCATAGCATGCAAAACTGATCATTTACCATACCTAATTAAAGCAATTTTTCCTCCTAATGCAGAGCCATAAAAATGCTGTTCCCTAAATTCTCTTCTGAATGGCTTGCTAATAAAACTTACACAAAAGATTTGTTTTGCTCTCTTACATTAATTTTTCTAATAAAACTCATCTATTTTGTAGGACATTTGCCAGATGTTACTCGGAGCAGTAGTGCCTAAGTTTTGCTTTGGCTGCATAAAATGTAAAATATGTGTTCACCTAAAGTTATAAAATTGATAATTTATACATATAAATAGTTGTAGTGCCAGCCTTGTAACAAAATTGCAGTCAATTTGTCCTGTATGCAGTTCTAAACTCCCTCATGGCAATGTATAGGGTTTGGTCTATTTAAAATAGGACCTCTTTTTTTTGTAAATAAAATTGAATCAAAATCTTGACATTCATGCATTTCTGAGGATCTTGTGGGTGGCTACTGCTTCTTCAAACATTTGATTTTCTGATAGGCAATTTTTTTCTGGCTCAAACACTGATAGCAAGCTACCCAGCAACTTAATAGCAACAATGCTATTTCATGAAGCTCAAAAGTTAAGAGTTAACAGCAGAAGTCACAGTAGTTATCTATCACACTTGCACAGCTTTCAGCTCATTTTAGCCAAATGCTGTGCTATTCCTGTATTCCTGACAGTCCTTGTCCTGGTGTTTAGAAAAGTGTGCACAAGGCTTTTCCATCTCTGACATGAGGCTCCCACTCTCTTTGCTGGCCAAATGACATCACTTTTCCCAACTCACTTGCAATTCAGCAAATAAACCAATACTTGTAATTAAAACTTGCCTTTTCAAACATACTTTGCTGTTTCCAACTAGCCAGTAGTATCTTTCCCCAGCAAAACTTCCTAAAGGCAATGCAGAAAAGAAAATTCAAGCCTTCACGTAGGGCATAAAAAAAGAAGAGTCTTAAAGTAATTATAAGTATTGTGGAAAAATACTGTCCATATATTTTTTCATAAGAGTTGAAATTATTTTTGTGTCCTGTGGGAAAACTTAAATGGAATTTGTGTTACAGGCACAAGATGGTGACTTAAGTGATAGATTAGGGGTTTAGTGGAGAAAGGCCTTGTGTAATGACTATCTTGCCTAATTAAAGCAAAAGGAGTGAAAAATATCATAACCAAAAGAGTCAACCATTTATTTCATTCATATGTATTTAAAGCATTGATTTTGTAGACAAGCCAATGTTCCTACAACTCACAGCAAGGATCCAGTTACTGCTAATTTCTTGTCAGAATGGATTAATTGACTTTAATTCACATTTTTCATCATTCTTCCATAGAGGTTGATGTTCACGTTTTTTTCACGGTCTGTTTGACTATGGAGTGTTAGCATGTCAGGATGCTGGTATGTTCAAATAGACCCCTTGGATACTGCAACCACAATCTCTCCTTTGAAGAGGGACACTTTTGTCACAAACCCTTTTTTTTTTTTTTTCATGAAGCTGCCTTTTCTGAACAGACGTTGCAGTAATTAGACTCAGTTCAAAATGTCATTCTTACTTAATGAACAGATCAATCTCCCTTTGCAGTTCCTTCATTGCCTTTCTGGGGATTTCCAAGTCAGAGGGTAAGTAGCTGTTTACTGCCAAAAACCTAATGGAGGTTCAATAGCAACCTCAAGGAAGCCAAGCCTGGACATCACAGAGCAACAGCACGTTTGGGAATGGGGGTGCTCAAACCAGAGAGGAGCAGCTAGTATCTTCAGTGGAGATTTACCTAGATTAAGATAATTTGAGCAGATAGAGGTAGTTGCCTTACCCAGAGACTGGAGCAGCCAGGCATATCTTCAAGGCTTTATGTCCATGGTAAATGAGCCTCTACATGATTCATTCTTCAGCAATTTTCTGAGAAAAATATCTATTTTTTTCTAGATGTATGGAAGAAATATAAACAGAGAATTCCCATGACTAAACTTGTCTCCCCATTGCGTGGCTGTGAATGGAAACTTCATCTGGGCTCTTATCTGCACTGCTGTGCTCTGAATGATCAGATAGTGTGATCTGAAGAAAAAAATCCCATCTTTAAAATTATTTGTTTTCTCCCTTCCCTAAGGAAGAAAGAGGTGTTCATGTTTTGCAAAGAAAGACTTTTGGCAAACAACTGCACCCTTACTTAACTGGGAATTACTGATGATGCCCTCTGGCTTGGGGGTGAGGAATCACCTGAAGAGGTCTGTGCCACATTGCATTGTAATTTTAGAGGTTGATTACACTATTTGCTCAGGCTTTATCTAGGCATGAGTCTATCCTGCAGTCCCAGGAGAGTGTTTTTAAGGTGATGTTATATCCCAGGAGTTACTTTGCCTCTGCAAGTAAGAGCAAACTGCCTGACAAAAAGTCCACTGAAATCTTGCATGTGACCTCAGTCATGTCTTGGGGGAAAAAAGGGATTTCTTCTAGCAGATTTATTGCTTTTATAGAGGACAGATTATCAATAGATATAACGTATTGATCCTAGAGTGGATTTATTCAGGTTCTTTTTTTTTCTTGACATTTTTGTTATAAACTTCTGTCTTTTCCATGAAATACAGAAAAGATAAATAAACATTTTAAAGATAGTCTTTAAAGTAAGCTGCTAAGTCATCAACAAGCTGACTAAGTGTATGTGTATTATTAAATATGTGACCAGGACTAGATACAGCACCAATGATAAGGATGGGTTGATTTTATAGAGAAACTTCTGGAGAATTTTATAGATCATCCTGTTAACCTGTCTAGTATCAGCAACACACATTTTAGTGCAAATGAACTATGCACTAAGAAGCAAAGAACATAGATAAGATCTAGGTCTCTGTGTGCACGTATATTTAGATGTATAATAGCTATACTGTGTACTATTTTGTGCTCTGGGATCCACAGTGGTTTTCAAAATGCCTTAAAGGTCAGGGAAAATAAGTTTGCTTTGAAGGGTCATGGCTGAGAAAGTGATGCAATCACAACAGAATTGTTCATCTGAGCAGGGAAATTATGCCATGAGAATTTACTTTGCTCTAGTAGATACGTGTGTGCATCCCACCCATATCTATCTGGCACTGACACATCCTGCTGACACTTTGGCACACTCTTTTCTAGTAGTGCAAACCCCTCCCAGTGGGCCACATCAGAGCAGTGGAAATGGTGACTTACACTGGTAGAGCCATCTCAGGGCAGGTCACAGCCCACAGTCAGGTGTCTGGTAAATGTTTTGAATGCTGCTATCCATAATTCAAAGACAAAGTGATATTAAAAGACTTTTTATATTATGAGATGCTACATTCACACTTCTA
The DNA here is from genome assembly GCA_013400775.1 of Chaetops frenatus. Classification (NCBI taxonomy): domain Eukaryota; kingdom Metazoa; phylum Chordata; class Aves; order Passeriformes; family Picathartidae; genus Chaetops; species Chaetops frenatus. The sequence goes on from VZTR01002062.1 coordinate 78,243, forward strand.
TTCCCTGTCAATGAACGTGAACTACATGGTCAATAAGGTGCAGGGAGAAAGTCATGGATTGTCGTGGACAGAGAGGCAAAGTATAATAAATTGGAAGCCCAGCATTGGTCCATGTCCAACCCTAACACAGAGACGGAGCCCAGAATCTCACTCAGATGCCTGAACTTTTATTACTCCACAAGAAAAAAAACTCAGCTAAATGTTTGGTACTCGTGCCCTCTGTCAAATTCCTGAAGAATAACCTTGAATTCAAAGTAAGGTTTACTGCACTGAAATTTTGAGTAAGCATCTCTGCCCCTACCTTCCCAGCTGATAAAAACATGTATGAGTGAAAATGTGGGAATCCTGCTTTTCCTCCAGCTCACTCACATGCTTTCAAATTATCTTCCATTTCCTCTCTGGCAAGATTTTTTTACTGAATCTCCACTATCCAAAACAAACAAACAAACAACCTCCAAAACCCCAAAGATTTTCCCGAAAATAGATCTTAAGTTTCCTCAAACTCACTAGAATCCTCTTTTATCAGTAATTGCTGACTAGTGGTGTCCTCCAGCTCACATACACCCAAAGGCAGCTAATTATAGCCAAAAGCTGACTGCAAGAGCAAAAGGCAGTGCCTGGGGAGGCAGCATTTTCACTTCAGTGATACCGTACACAATAATTTGTTGATCTTTTTAAAGCATGTGATTCAATCTATTAATGAAAAATATTCAAATCATATGAAGTGTATTATATAGTATTTCTATGACAAAACTAATTTTCTGTAATGCCATCAAATAGAAAATTAGAGGAATAAATTATATGATAGATGCATGCAAACCACACTTATTGATTATGTTATGTGTGGTGTGAAATGTGATGCATGTTCAAGCAAATAAGGGAAAAGACATCTAAGATTGCTTACAGAAATTCAGTTACATTATTTCCCAGATAACATATGTGGGTTTTAAGTAGAACAGGATTTTTTTTTCTGCTACAAACTCAGTTATAGGTAAGTAAACTTGTCTTGTGTGTGCATCAGAAACCATCCTCTTTTGTTCAGACACAGACGTGAGGAGTGGAATGCGTGTTTCAGGTCATGCTCTGTCTTAACAGGTGATAAAAGTACTGCAAAGGCAGTATTTATTCAGGGCATGGGAAGTAGTGGCATCATCTACAGGACAATGTTACAGTGCTCTGAGGAGCTCCTCGGCCACTGGGGGTCTGCTCTGGTCCCCCAGTGATGAATTACGACTGGAGAGGGACAGGGGAGGGAGCTACAGAAGCCTCTAACAGCTCACTAGAGGTAGCCACACTGAGTCCTGTAGTTTATAGCTGTGGAAACCTGTTAGCACTCGTGTATTTAAAGGCAGTATTTCACAAGATGCTTAACATTTTGCCAGCACTGCACACAGGAGGAAACTGAATGTGGCAAGAAAGGAAAACGTTCCTCATATTATTCCACCAGCTCTTCTCAGAAGGCTGTAAAATATATTGGCTTAATATTTTCCCAGCTTGTGTGTTACCACTTAGGGATTTCTCTGGAAAGATACTCCCTCAAGGATTCTGTCTGGAATAGTTAAAGCTCCTTCACTAAATACTTCTTCTGCTTACCCTTCCCTGTCTCTTTAGATCTGTATTCCCAGGAGTTTTACAATATGGTGATCTTGCACAGTAAAGGAAAAAAATATCCAACACCCAAGGCCTTAAAAGGAGTGTTTGCTTCAAGGCTCTAATAAAGGTTTAAATACATGTTTTTAAGTGGGGAAATAAAACAATTAGGAACAATTATCTGTTCGTTGTTTTTCTAGTTTACCCATGACCTCAAGAAGCAAATTTCTGCAATCTCTTACTACCCCTCTGAAAAATTTCCAGTCAAGGTTGGAACCATAAGAGAGGGGGGAAAGAGTGGTGAGCATATATTTTGTAATCTTATGTCCAGAGGCCAACAAAACACCAATAGAAGTGGTAAATCCTATGGTATCTAGTGCGTCCAAGGAGAGTGGTAAGTAACGGGATTTCTTCTGCAATTAGTATGGCCATCCAGCTGGAATGGCAAAAAAATACTGAAAGACATGAAGCTGGGTGCAATCTGGACAAGGAAGCACAAGACAGAACTGCTGTAAATTACAAAAAGGAATATGCTGGCAACGGCAGGAAATACAAGCCCGGACCTATAAGAGCCAAATCACTGCCACCAACAAATACATACATCACAATCTATCACCTCCTCCTTCTCCTCTGGAACTCTCAATTGACTTAATCATCTTACAACAATGCCTTGTTAATAACGTTCAAGTGTTTTGTAAATCAATGCCCTTTTATTGTAAGCGATAACCATAACAATAGACAGGAGATGAGTAGAGATAAGAACCAGGGTGCAGCCTTACAATCATTTTTATATCATGATCACCTACTCTCAAATTAATGCTGCATTCCCCATCACCACTCGAAGTGGCAGTACACTCACATGCCAAAAGTGAACTTCACAAATTATATGTACCAAAAACCAAACAGGGGAGGTGGTCTCGTGTATTTTCCTTGTTGAACTTAAGCCATATTATAAGCCATATCCACTTGCCTGTTGACTTTTTGCAGAACAGCTCCACACCCTTCTGTGGTCACCTGCCACTTGTCTTCCTTAGCAGGAAGAGAGCACTGCATTTCATCAGACTGGAAAAGAAGAGAGACAAGCAGGGACAGCTTTTACCTTGATTAGTATCATGAATAACAACTAGGTGACTGGGGAAGGGAGAAGTCCTTACTAACAGCTTTGCCAAATGCTTCCCGAATTGCTTAATGCTCTTCTCCACCCCAGGCTGATGGCACTGAGGCATTCCCTGTAACCTGCTAACATGGGAGGTACCAGCACCCGGTTATCTCCCTGGCAGGTGGGTGAGGATGTCTAAAAACAGCACCCACAATCAGTTAGGAACTTGGAATGAGTGTTTGTCCAAACTCTAGTCTCTCTGTACGTTTTCTTGCTGAAAATCCTCAGCTCCGAAGACATGAAAGCACCCAAGGCTTTTTGTTTCATTGCTGGCCAATACAATAACCAGATTCACCAAATTGTTCATCTGCCTTGAAAACACAGCACTCACAAGCAGTTATGCTTCATGCCTCTCGGGCTCTCATGCTCTCCACCCTTGGGCATAAACACTCTTAGAGTCCTTCCCATCATAGCAGCATAAATGCTGACCTAACAGTAGGAAAATACTTACCTATTCAGTCCTCATCCATGCAGGTGGTGATAGGCTCAGGAATGAGACAGTCAAATAAATTAATAGGTTAAACAAAGCAAAAGTCAGTGTTTGAACCTCAGCCCCCTCTGTTATGAGGAGAGCTGGTGTGCTGGCAGGGCCCCAGGACCGTCCCTGCTCCCAGAGGGCTGGGAGGGTGCAGGGTCCCTTTGGTGCCTGAGGGAAGAACAGGCAAGCCTGACTGGGCAGCCATCAGAATTGTCTGTGTATATTTTTGCAAATGGCATTCCATTACTATTTTTTACTTGTATCAAAGGTGGTTTTTCTTCTCTGTGGTCTGTGGAGCTAGATTTTCCTCTGAGTTTTATCAGTAGAGACTGAAGCCAGGTTAGTCCAATGAACCTGTTGTCCTTGTGCTAATCAAAATTTCATCTTTTTTGATACGGTGCCATTTATACCTGGGAACATAATGAAAGGAAGCCTATGTGAATTGTCCAGTTAGTCTGTGCCAAAACTCTTTCCATGGTAAAAGCACGAACACCTTAAAATGGATGAAAATATTTCATATAAAACACCATATCTTGTCCCTGTACTAAAACTAAAAGGGTTAAGCCTTCTGTTCTGTTAATTTAACAAAAGCACTGTTACTGTTTCCTCCTTGCTTGCCAGCATGGTTTCCTCTGCAGTAACATCTGTGACACCACAGCATTTTTTCAAGACCTAATTAGTGATGTTAGAAGAAAATGTTATTTCATCATATAGTTTGGGGAATAATACACTTTTTATGTACATATCTATAAATGTTTGTTTAGCATCTTGAATCTTCCTCATGACCCCCTGAATCTTGTGTGGTAGCAGCCCTGGAATGCAAAAATAATCTAGGGAATTTTTCATCACTTAGTTTTGCACTAAAGAGCCAATGGTTTAAGTATGCTGCATTGTTTACATGTGGGGTTAAATTCAGAGATCAGACTAAGTTACTTTTCTGGAAAACCAGTCTAAGTAGAGTTAGGGTGTGCAGGTTCCATTTTAACTGCCTGGCATTGGACTGTGAAGGCAGGACCCTGGAAAATGCAGTAGCTTGGCTAGGAAAGAAAAAGACATTAAGTCAGTTTTTTATTTCTAATTCTCCAATCATTAAAATATTTTCTTCACACCAGAAGGAGAAGTGTTAAAAAAGATCACTGGCTTAAAGGAAAATACATTGTTTGAATTCTTCAGAAAAACAGAGCTGATAAGTAAATTTAATTCCTACATCTTCAAAGGAGTCAGCTTATACATACTCATATAAATTAAAATGTTCAAGGGATCTAGTTCACTGTAGTTCCCTAAAATCAAATGTATTCCACTTCAGTTTTATAAATTGTTATATCTAGAATTTTCTTTTCAACGCATGTTAATGTCTCTCTTGTTCAACTCTTTTTAGTCTACTTTCAGCAGATAAGAAATTTACTTTTAGTCGTATTCTAACATCACTGAAGTGATCTTAAAGGTCTTTTCCAACCAAACTGATTGTATGATTCTTTGATTCTATGACTGCTGAGTTTGGCCAGAAATCTGTGCCCTTAGAATACAAGGGCAGAAATCTGCTGTAATGGCTGTAGCTATGTCTATAAAGACTGTGAAGTAAAATCCAGAGTTGTGCAATCTGCTAGACTTCAAATAAAAATAAATTTATTACTGTCACTGGAAATACCAGCCCACCACTGGGAAACAGAATTTAAAAATAATTGATTTTAGCTGTATTTACATAACCAGGGCAAAAGACAGGTAAATCAATAATAAATAAAAAAAGATTACTCAAATACAGTTTTCTATGACCTGTGCCAGATTCCAATAATGAGAATGGTTTAACAGCAAATATTGTGACATGAGTAAAAGATGTAAACCCACATGTCCATCTGCTTTCTTTTACCCAATATTTGTAATCTCACGAGAATAATCAAATGTGATGATGTGAAGATAATCTGGGAGTTATAAAAACTGTTCCCATAACACAGCAGTACCAATTACTCTACACCTTTTCCAGACCAGCTAGTGTTTTAAATGGCTTCTCTTGGGTAACCTGAGAAGGTTCACAAACCTATAGTATAGAATACTGTTTTCTAATCTTCCATGCAAGGCCTTGTGGTGCTATGTTTACCTGGCACAATCTTTGAATATGATTCAGTAGTAGATCACATGTTTTCCATAATTTTTAAAGCCCTGTGCTTATGAAGCTGGTGTCATGTTTATAAAATTTTGTAGCATGGATTTAATATTATTCATAGAACTGATAAATCAGTATATGAGAAAGACAAGTTTTCCTACCTATGCTATTTAATTTGTGCTGAGAATAGTTACAGTTAAGTAAGGAAAGGCAGAAGAAAATAATGTAGGTTTTCCAATGCAATACACCCAACATCATTGCCTTCTCTAAGCAGATTTGGACAGACATAGTGCAGAATATAAACTCCTATTGACAGTAAGCAGAAGTATAAAATGGCAGTGAAACTGTTAACTTAAGCATTTCCAAAGAGATTGCCTACTGTTTAAGGCAGGATGCTTTCAACAATCAAAGAAAAATCTATGCAAGTTCATTTTGTTAAAGATACTGTCATTTCCTACTAGCAAGATGTACTGCATCTTGCTACTGTATGGCCACTGGTGCTATTCCATCATTCTGTAGAAAAAATCATCTACAGAATTGTCCATTTCTTTATGTGGTAAGGACAAAATAATCTTTCCACACAAATGAAACTAGATTGAGATTGTATATTTAAAAAACCCCAAACATTCCCTTCTGACGCTATCTGAAAACAGCAGCAGCCTGTGGGTGCACTTTTTCTTTTTTACATTGAAAATATTGTATGTATAGCAGAGATAGCTGACAATAGTAAATCAGTTATGTTATATACTGAAATTGTAAGTCAGAATTACATAAAGAAATAGAAAACAAACCAAAAAAAATTCCACAGACTGCATTTTAGTGTGACAAGAAAAGATTAGGCTTATGATGACAAAGACCAAGCAGAATAGGAATACTAACAACTTTTTAGTAAACATGCACTAGGGCATAACATGAAAGTTGCTTTGTAATGACAAAATTTCTCTCACCCCAAGGTGAATTTGATGCTGAAAGACATTTCTATGAAGAATATTGTTTTCTTGAAAAAAATTGAGATAATCATAATGACTCCTTAATTATTAGCTGAGACTTATGACAAAATACATCTGCACCCACAGTTGCTAATAGCACCTGGCTGATGCAGGTCTTTGTTCCTTCCACACAGCTCAAGTCACATGAGGATAACATTGACCTTATTTCAAGGAAGAATTATTCATGTCATTTCTTTTAGTTATAGAGGTTGTTCACCCAGTCACGCCCGACTGAAGCAGAAAGGATGGATTTACAAGTTCAGTGCCAGACACACTGGGTCGACAAAGTACTTCATTTAATATGTAAAATTAGTTCCAGAGCTATGAAAGGCAGAGGAAAAGACAGATCCAGCTTGCTCACTGAACTCTGTGATATGAACTCTGCTATCATTTAGGACCTCAAGTGGTCACCTGTCAACTTCTATAGTTTCTCCCCGTAGACTTTTTCTCTCAGTCCTTAATACAGTCCATATACTTGTCTAGCCACGCTGCTCCATTAGTCATTTGTTTTCTTTCCACTTCCATTATCATCTCTGCACTAACATCTTTTGCACAACAGAACGTCCAAAAACCTGGCATTCTTGAAGATGCCTTTAGAGAATTGCTCTCTGAAAAGTAAACTTATTCCCCAACCACAGTCACCAATCCATCTCTTTTCTGGGAAAAAAACCAGAAACCCTGATATGCCAAGGTGACAAAGGGAAGCTACATTGGGCTGACAATTAAACTGAAGACATCTACAGTCTTCACAACAGGATATCCTTCATGCCTTTCAAGTCCCCTTTCCCTCTTCCTTAAGTCCACATTTACTGCTAATTGGAATTTAGCCAGGGCAAGGACTTATAAAACAAATGGCTAAAATCACAAGTAGCCCAAACCTTTTTGGTCCTACATGTGAAATGAGAGATGTCTCTGCCTAGCAAGTAATGCTCCTTACACTTGTGACACAGACCTTGGGATGACTCAGGCTACCCCTAACTCCCTGCTTGAATCTGGCCCTAACAGAAGAAATTGTATTAACTTACTTTTGTAAAGAGTATCCATGCAGTAAGGATAAATAATGTTCAACCACTACACTTTGGAGCCTCCTTCAGAACAGACAAATATTCCTATATACAGAAGGTTTAATGGATTATCCATGCAGGTACTAGTCTAGTCAAGCTTTATTCAGCATTAGAGGTGTGTCTTATATTCATAAGATACCTTATTTTGCAGAGATATGTCCTGTGTTGTCCACTTTTGGTCAGATATGCTATGGGGCATAGCACTGGGTGCCAGTTGTCTTAGTATTTATTAAGTGGCTCATAAATGCCAGCAAATTACAAGAACTGCTGGTTCTGTCAGACACCATTACTTGAATGGGCATTAACAGCAACCAGCACTTCTGCTCACATTTTAGTCCAAAGTGACTGCTGTTTTCCACAATGATACAAGAACAGTAACAGGTAATAACTACCTCGTGATAACCCTGCTTTGTGGAACTTGAGAGCCCAATCAGTGAAGGGATTAGTAATGCTGCTTTTACAGGTAGTTTTGATATTAGTATGGAAAGTAGCTAAACTAACGAGATGGCAGTTTTCCACTTGAGTATCTTTCTATTTCATCTCTTTTTTTGTAAGTGCCTCCATTTCTATGTTTATTCCATCATCTCACTAATACAGGAAATAATTGTGAGACTTTCAAATAGAGCTCTGCATCGTTAACTTTATTTTATCTTTGCTGTATTTATGCTAACAAAAACAAGTATATGAGCTATGAATTGTCTTGTCACAGCCATTATCTTTATCCTGGTGGCTCTTTGAGTTTAACATGAACTATTTACATATAGCTTTTGGGATCACAGAAACAAGTGCAGGGAAGGACCTCAGGAAATCACCCACTGCCTCTCCCTGCTGCAAGGCAGAGACAAAGAGCTAAACCACAGCTAAATGGATCTGAGCTCTCCCTAGCTGTTGGTATCTGACCCATGTCCACACAATAGCTGCTGGTGGCTGTTTACCTCAGCTTCAAGATCTGATCTTGATCCTCAGCTTCTTGATCTGATCTGTTTATAGCTGCTCTAACCTGAATGAATGATGTGATCCACTCTATGCATTGCATTTACAGCTCTTTTCATTCCGTGCTCTTACAGTCTGTTTTCACAGTCCTCTGCAGGTTCTGGAAATCTACACATGGCAGTGGAAAGAAGGGCATTTCCACTGTCCCTATAACCACTCTGGTCTACAAATAGTTTCATCACTCTCCATGTCCTCACACAGATCCTCTGCTTACACAAGCCTGAGCAGTTATAAATAGCAAGACATGATATCATGTCTTTAAAAAGCCACAAAATTTCCCAAGAAACCAACTGCCCAATAGAAAATGAAGGAGAAAGGGCAAAACTGAACATAATGTAACAGGTAAGTAAAATGAGTGAGACTCAGTTTCCTGCTTTCTTTCATTTGCAAACCCCTCAGACACAAGTGTCATTTTGAGAGTTGACAGGTAACACATGACATACAACAGATGACTGAAGAAGCCTTTTTGGGGAAAAATAAATTAAATGTTGTGAATTAACTTTACAGATCAAAACCCAGCAAAGCATAGAAGCCCTACTGAAGAAATAGATGTTTTCATTATTGAATTCTTCTGCTAACAAGAATATAACATATAAAATACACAAGAACAAACTAAATTCTTCATTACTTAGGGCAGAGTAATTAACCTCATCAAGATTATTACTAAGAATGGTAATTTTGGATGATTTAGGAAAGTTTAGCTGAAACCAAAGCTGCTTCTTAGATTTTAAGGACTAAAATGTTGGTTTCAGATGGGGTAGAGTTAACTTTTTTTGCAGTGGCTTTTATGGGGCTGTGTTTTGGATTTGTGCTGAGCATAGAGTTGATAATACAGACATGTGTTTGTTGTTGCTGAGCAGGGCTTACCCAGAGTCCAGGCCTTTTCTGCTTTTCGTACGGCCACGCTGGTGAAGGGACTGGGGGTACTTGGGGTGTTGGGAGGAGACACAGCCAGGACAAGTGACCCCAAGTGACCAAAGGGATATTCCAGACCACGACATCATGCTCAGTGTGGGGGGAAGAAGGAGGAAGAGAAGGGCATTTGGAGTGATGGTGTTTGTCTTCACAAGTCACTGTTAGACATGATGGGGCCCTGTTCTCCTAGAGATGGCTGAGCACGCTGCCCATGGGAAGCAGTGATTTAATTCCTTGTTTTGCTTTGTTTGCATGTGCAGCTTTTGCTTTCCCTATTAAACCATGTTTATCTCAACCTATGAATTTTCCAGCTTTTACCCTTCTGATTTTCTCCCCAGACCTGCTGGCAGGGGAGTGAGTGAGTGGCTGCCTGGGGCTTGTTTGCTGGCTGGGGTTAAACCATGCCAAGGACCCAGAAAACTTACAATCCTAAGAAGAAGTACTTAAAAGAGCCAGAGAAACCATCTATAACAAATGTATGCTGTGAAAATAAAAGCAACTAGGAAATGTGGCCATATCACGGATTTCCAAGTCTAGAGTTTAGGAAGATGCCAAGGAACTATTTGCCAGGCTAGGCACCTACAGTGTGGCTTCCAGAAGGGGCTAACACCAAGGGTCCCAATGGACATCAGTGACAAGTGGTGTCCCTCAGTGTCATTTACTGTCTTTAATGACACAGACAAAAGGATCGAAGGCATCCTCAGCAAATTCACAGATGAGACTAAGCTGAGTGGTGCTGTTGAAACAACTGAAGGACAGGATGCCATCCAGAGGGACCTGGAGAAACTCAAGAAGTGGGCACATGGGATTCTCATGAGTTTTAACAAGGCCAAGTGCTGGTGCTTCATTTGGGTTGGGGCAACCCCCAGTTATATCAGCCCAGGCTGGGGATGAACAGATGGAGAGCAGCCCTGCCCAGAAGGACTTGGGGGTGCTGTGGGTGAGAGGCTGGACATGAGGCAGCCGTGGGCACTCCCAGCCCAGAGAGCCAAGTGTGTCCTGGGCTGCATCCAGAGCAGCGTGGGCAGCAGGGCCAGGGAGGGGATTCTGCCCCTCTGCTCTGCTCTGCTGAGACCCCACCTGCAGGGCTGCATCAGCTCTGGGGTGCCAGCACAGGAGGGACAGGGACCTGCTGGAGTCAGCCCAGAGGAGGGGCATGAAGATGATCAGAGGGATGGAGCATCTCTGCTATGAGGAAAGACTGAGAAAATTGCAATTGTTCAGCCTGGAGAAGAGAAGGCTTAGGGGCAACCTAATTGCAGCCTTCCAGTAGCAGAAGGGAGCCTGCAAGAAAGACTGAGAGCCTGTGATGACAGGACAAGAGAGAGTGGATTCAAACTAAAAGGGAGTAGGTTTAGATTAGATTTTAGGAACAATTGTTTTACTCCAGGAGTGGTGAGGCACTGGAGCATGTTGCCCATAGAAGCTGTGGATAACCCATCCCTGGAGATGTTCAAGACCAGTCTGGATGGAGTCCTGAGCAACCTGGTCTAGTGGAAGGTGTCTCTGCCCATGGCAGGGGGTTTGGAACTAGATGATCTTTAATATCCCTTCTGACCCAAACCTATGACTGTATGACTATGTGAAAACCAAAGGGAATGGAACTTGCTGGAAATACGTTTAACAGCTCAGTTTGGAACAGAACTGTGCTTTTAACTGCTGCCAGTGGAGGACTTAATTAATGTTGTTCTTCCTTGTTCTGCAGCTATTTACTTGCACACAGATATGTCTATACCAGTCACAGCAATACTGCTCCTAGGAAGGGAGACTAAAGCAATGGTTCCTGAGTGTTACAAAGTCTAGTAAAAAGTTGGATTTATGCAGAAAGTGATTTATGATTTTCAGAAGGAAAAGAGGTGACAGCACAATATCTGCAGAGGATGCTCAGCTTTGGAACAATAATGCCAGAAGGTATTATGAGTATGCAATTTGGCTGAGGATATACAGTAGGATTACACTTCCTTCCTTGGCGGTTCCTGTCTCACAGGTTGTAGACATCTCCAACACCAGGGCTTCTAGCCTTGCTCTGAGCAGGTCTCATCAGTAAGGATTTGAAACTGCCCCTGGCATCCAATGATTCATCTTAAATAATGACTCAGTGTTGCAAGCTCATGGAGCTTAGCCAGACTGAACAGTGGAAAGTTTTTGATTTTTTTTCTTTTCTCAGACAAGATTTTTGAGGCTACCACCTACATATCTGCTCACAGATCCCTGTTCAGAGCCCACTGACCATTCATTTCACAGATCTCACTGCAGGGTGCTTCAGTTTTGAAAATTGCTCAGTTCCCACAGTCATTCTATTCCTAGCATGTGAAAAACATAGTTACAGCATTCTTCCTAGGGGATGTCTCTCAGACCATGTGATCTTTTAAAGGAGAGACCAGAGATCCACAATCAAATTATCGGATATGAGCTTACGAGATTGTCCTTACGAGGAAGCATGATTCAGGAAAGCAATTGCTGGTTTTAGGACAGTAAAGTTTATGCATGATATTTGTGTTGCAAGGCAAGGCTCCACATAAGCAGACGTTGGGTAACGAAGGTTCAGTGGAAGCTGCACTGCCCATGTCTAACATTCACCTCCCTGTTACACTGCAGTAATCCTGTTACGCAGGCACAGGCCTCCTGGAAGTACAGGCAGGCTTTGTGTGATAGATTGCTGATATTCATGCAGAAAAGCAAGACCACCAAACCTTTGCACTTGTCAATATTTGTACTCTAGCAGTTGGTGGCTAATGGCTTAACACATTGATTCTTGTTGCCACCCCCCGCCCTGTATTCCAGGAAAAATAAGATTCAGTTTCCCAACTCGGGGATTAGAAAAAAATCGAAAATGCAACCCAGGCCCAGCCTCCAAAATAAATATCCTTTATTCTCACAGAGTCCTGTACATCCAGATGCACCCAGGCTTTCCTTAAAAGCAAAACCAAATTTAAAAAAAACCAAAACCAGAATCAACCCCACCCACTACCAGCAACAAATCCAGCAAGGACAGTGACGTATATTTCAGGTGCAAAGCCTCAGCGTTTTGGCTGTGCAAAACAGGAGATTTCTAATTGCCCTGGAACAAGAACCTAAGGCTTAGAGACTCACATTTCAATAGCCCATCAGCTAGGTCAGGACACCCTACCCAGTGCTTCCTTACCCAACTCTGGCCCGCAGGTATTTGCATCCAACTTGCGGCCACGTCTTGGCAGAGGTGGGGACGCGGGGTTCAAGCACCATCGACAGCAGTGAAACATCACCTCCTACACCTCTGAACAGCACTACATCAACTTAGAACAGCTGCCTTCCAGCAATTCCACTTAAGTAAAGGATGAAGTAAACGCAAACCAAATTCATCCTCTGCAGGATCATGGTCAGTACAGGCATACCTCTGCAATACAGCCTGCAAAGGGTCAAAGACCTGGAGATCAACCCCTTTGTCTGCCAAGATCAGGCATGGTCTTCCCATCCACTGAGCTCAGCATAAATTATTACAGATCATTTTATTCCTCTTGTTCAAGAAATAGCTGTTTTATTAACTAGGAACACTCTGCTTGGCAAAACTAAACAGATTTGTATTGCTCTAAGTGGTCAGCCACATTTCCTGCTATATCAGAGTGGAACTCACCTCTAATTATAGTTTGATTTCCTTAATGAATCTCTGAAAGTATTTTGTTTCAGTTTCACACATTTGGAAATAAAAGACGTGGAGATGGGAAAGGGAAAATAAATATGGCTCAAGGAATCCTCAAATTCTTTTATGCTGTGAGTTTTCTGCCAAGGCCACCCACAGAAGTAGAAGCAAAGGAAGGACATTTATAGTAAAGCAGTGCTTTTGCAGACTCTCCCTTTAAAAAACTGATTTTACTAGAAGCCTTAGCACAATTCTCAATTTATAGCAAGACTGTGGCAAGACTACAGGAAGAATACAGGGCAGTCCCTCAAGGATCCCATTCTTAGGCCTGGTGCTGCCAAGAGATGCTGTGTGAAGCCTATTCCCTCTGCCTGTACACAATCCCAGGGATGGCTGATGCATTTCACATAACAAGAGTCAATGTAAAATCCACAGATTTTAGAAGCCAGAACTGAAACTGAGAACAACCATCTTCTTCATTAAGCAGCAGCACAGATCTTCAGCCTACATTTATTTGTTCATATGCCATCGCTTGCTTATTTGTCTTTCATAATTACCTTTATTTATTTGTAAAGGTAATTATGACAGTGACACAAGCATAAGCCAAAAAGTATACTTACTTTTTTAAAATGAAAACTTCTCAATTAAAAAACCCTGATATTGCAATGGAAACGTGGATTTTTCTTCTTTTTTTTTTTCCTTTTTTTTTTTTTTTTTTTTTTTTNNTTTTTCTTTCAGAGAGAAAAGATTTGTAATTTTTGCTGGAAATATTTTTTTCCAAGTTTAGGTGAAATAAATTTACAAATCAGTATTTTGGCCCAAGACTTGCTCAGATCTGACATTTTTTTGGAGGATTCTTTTATAGAAAACTACCTGAATACACAGGATTGTGTGAGTTCATTCCTTTCCCTATTATTTTTAAATTTTTTTTTCACAGAAATCACTTATGGATTTGCCAGAAAGATAATGCCTGTAAGTATATCAGCCACAGGGTACAAAGACATTACTATTCCTAATCCAGGGTGTTGGAACCAGATGATCTCTAAGGTTTCTTCCAAGCCAAACCATTCTATGACTTCAGTGCTAAGTTTCTGGCTTTTCAGACAGACATCTTAAACTCTAAACAGCAATATTTAGCAAAAATTCCTCTACATTATTTACAAAAGGTGATCAGGTAATAGAGTGAAACAGGTAAGTTATAAAGTGGCAGAAAGCTCCAGGTGAGGGTCCAAGATGATAGGATGCTTCAGTTAAAAAATAAAATACCTGACCATTTGAGCTGCTACAATATATTGCCAAAACAAACTACTGTTATTTATTCAGATGATGTTCTTTGGCTTTCCTTTCAGGAAAACTGCCAGAAAATAAATGAAGTATTCACTGAGTCAACAAGACAGAAAGGATACTTAAAGAAAGATCTGAAGTCAGAGTATGCAACACCCTTCATTTAACTAAGCATTATACTTAGATAAAGACTAATTTTTCTTTAGTTTACTAGGATGGCTTTTTATCACTTAAGATTTAATTGGTTTATTTAGAATGAAAATAATTAAATAGTGGTGTGAAATATGCCACCAACATAAAAGGCACACAAAATAATAATTTCATTTCCATTTATGAGAAATATTTTCCTCTCCAAATTTTCTCATTTTTATCAGTGCTACTTGGCCAGTGTAGCCTTCAGTGATTTTTCTACATGATTTATTATACACAGAGGACAGTGAAGTCAATCCTTACCTTTTAGCTGGATTTTTCATGAAGCATGTACCTAAGAGTCTGGTTTATGGGTGGAATAGACACGGACAGGGGGCAGTGGTCTGGGGTTCATCAGCCATCAGCAGTGCAGAGACACACAGTGTCCCAAGCTGTGGGGCAGCCTGGGCTGTGTGTTCTGGGTGCTAACTCCCACCTGTGTCCCATCACTGCATGCTCTAAGCAAAACTGGCACTGGAATGGAAAATATACCCAGTTGCTCTAAGTGTAACTCCTGTAGTGTTAAAATATTTTCTGGGTAAAATCACTTAACTGACATGTCTGATAGGGCGACCTACTCTTTACTGCCAAAAGCCTGACTAAGGCAAACAATATGAAGACAAACTAGATTAAAAAGTACCCTGTCTACTGTTTATATGCTTGTTAAGTAGAATAGCTCATACCTACAAAAACAGTGACATAATTCTCTCCCCTTAACTTTTTCCTGAGACAGTCTATACTTTTGGAACAACTGATGTAACCCTGTGCATGTTGTTCACTGTCTGGTAGTAAGTGAAACCCCCAAAATTGTCTCATTAAACCTGACTAACATTTGGGTCTAAAGAACTCCAAATGAAGAGTGAGCCAATTTCTCTGTAAAAGACCTATTAACAATGAGAGAAAACATGAATGGAGAAGTTTTGAGGAACCCTAACTTTCATTCTGTTGCTAAGGGATACACTTCCTTGGTATACATACTCCCATGCTCTCAGCAAGTCTGACTCACAAGAAGTCTGGTTTTCAGTAAATAATGAAAGCCCTACACGAATGAAAACAATGTGAGAAGGGTCAAAAATGAAGTAAAATAAAATAACATGCAAATTAAATGTTGCCTTACACTGCAGACAGTATATGGGGTGCTTTACCTCTCTGTAGGCTGCATTATGCACCTGGAAAATTTGTGTTGAGACAGACTGGATTTCTGTTCCATTTGCAAAGTGATGTTTTTACCACTCTGCTCCCCTTCTATTGAGCCCAAACTGCTCCTTGCTATTTGTGTCCCTTTTTTTTTCCTTTTTTCTCTGCAGCAAATGCCACTGCCAGATATCTCTCTCCCACGATATCTCCCTGTCCCTCTCACTTTTCATAACCTCTACTTGTTACATGGAATGGTTTTAGAGACACAAAGGTTAAGGCCAGAACTTACCCAAGTGACTTCCACTTTTGGATGTCTCCATATGGGGTATCTGAACTAGTGACATCCTGGGGATGAAGTTTTTGGTTCCCATGAAGTTCAGAGAAAGCTACTGGTAGTCGTAAATTCTAAATTTAGGAATTATTTTGAAATTTTTCACTAATCTTCTTTACCCTAAAGGTCACTGCATGAGGCAAATCCCAAGTCCTAATGCTGGTCTTGGCATCTGTTGGGTGAATTACAGAGAAAAGCCATAACCAACTTGTTCCTCTGTAATTGCAAGATTCTCTCCCTCATTCTGTTATGCTTCCAGCAGCATGACCACTGGAATGAAAGGCTTTGGATTTCCTATGGCATTTCTCTGAAACTATTCACATGAGTGAAGATAAGAATGAGCTTGGAGACTGACCTTAACCAACTAATTCAAAATATCTTCAATTATGGAAGCTACATGCTGCAAAATGCACAAAATATCTGCATTTTAAAACCAACACAGAATGTATAACTATATTTTTACCTGTACTATTATCTGTATAACTCTATAGATTAATAATCAAAATGTTCAACTTGAAAATCTGAGACAATTATAAAAGAGAAGCAATCTATCACAATAAATGTGGAGAAAACAAAGAATAGGAATTTTACCTATTGTTCACCTGCAAACCAGGTTAAGGGAATTTTTTTCCTGTTTTCAAAAGGTCATATGCACAGATATTAATCCTGTGACTCACAAGTCAGTAAAAGGTCAGTGGTTTTTTCATGTACACATGCTAACAATTATAATACAACAAAGTTAAAAGAAAATCCCCATTGTGGCAGGATAATAAAAACTGGAAAAGAAATGTTAGTAATAGGGGAAGAAGAAAAAATTTAAGGGAGCTAACTTTAAAATTAAATATTGTGTTTGATTTTTACAGCACAGGTGTTACAAGACAGAAAAAAAACCCCAAAACATCAAAAAGAATTTTTTATGCAAACACAGGAACGTTCTTACAAATCCCTTATCCCAAGATATTTCCCCTTTTTTTGTCATTGCACTTACTACTAAACTTCCCACTGAAATAAATAATTTCTATTAAATCCTGTGTACTAAATCCTGTAGTTCTTGTTCAAGCAAAAATTCCTGCTGACTTAAGTGGAAATTGCATTCAAGCAAGGCTTTGATCAAACATTTTATATTCTAGACTGCTGTAAGTGGAGCAATGGGAAACTATATCAAGCAGGTGAAAATTTGCATTTAACAGCCGTCCTTCTCTAATCTCCTCCTCCTAATGCACTTCACATCTGGAGGGATACCCTGCTCACCAGCATTTAGGTAAAATAGCTCTGAAGTCAGGAGTCTTCATGTGTCTCCTTCTTTGCCTCTGTATACAGCTGAGTAGAGAGGGATGTGGGTTTAGGGAACATTTTACATTATGTGTAGGTAATTTAGCCATGTTTGTTATCAAGTTTACAAATGCTGGAGTCTTTAATGCAAAAAAGCTTTTAATGTAGAAAGAGTGCCCGTGGCTTTATGAAAATGACGTGTGTGAGGTGTTTCTGTTTACTTTGAATTTCAAGCAAAACTACAGCAATGTACCAGTGTTGTTGGACTGCATCCTGCTTTGGCTGGAACAGAATAGACTGAAGTGCTCTTCTTTTCAAAGCTCTCAGGTCTAATATTGTCTTACCTTTCATGCCTAGACAAAGTAAATTGGTACCTTCCATGCTAAAACAAGAAAAGCAGTATTATAAGAAACAGAAATAAGTGGCTTAACATGAAAAAAAACTTGAGCCCTGGATTAAATACTGTTGACTGAGGTTAACCAATACTTTGCTTTTGGCTTAAGTGGGGTCACCAGTTGACCTAGAAGCATTTGCTCCAGTTTCAAAAAGCAATATTTATGCTTTCTTGTCTGTCGATGAAGCTTGCAGAGTGCTGTTGCGTTAGTGGACACCAGAGACAGTCAGGAGTAACCTATTCCCTATTTTGAGGTAAATGGTTCCCACATTCAAAAGATGTGACTACAGTAGCACATAAAGGCAGGAAAAACTTCAGAAATTCACATCTTCTCAGTAAGACATGCTACTAAATTTATAAACTCCACTTTGTGCCAAAGAGATATGTTGAACTCTATGCATACCACTTAGAAAAAGCTAAGAAATCTGTAAGATTTTGCCCTTTCTGAGTGACTCCCATGTATATGAAGGTCTATCTTCAGATCTCAGATGTTTCATAAATCCAAAGGAGGATTGCTAGTCACTGATATTGTCTTTTTCAAGAAGCACTTTGAACAGCTCCTTCCATCCTAAAACAGAGAGTCTGAGCAAAGGACCATTGTACTGTTTAGCTCTAGAGTTAGTGGGGCTCCTGAAGCTTCCCATCCTACACACACTGAACCTCAACCTCAGGGGCTGACTTCATACCTTGAAGATTTTGCTCACAGCTCACAGGGATGAAAGGCTCCATATAATTCCACAATGACATCTTATTACCATGACATGCAACTGGGAGAAGATTCACACAGAAAAAAAGCATTCACCTGGACTCCTGATACAGCCAGCAAAGAGCCCAAGGGTATCCAGTTTCTAAATACTCAAAATAAGGATATTTACTACTGTTCAGAGAACACTGTAGCTCTGTTGTCACAGTAACAAGTAGCAGCAATACCATTACTGAACCAAATCACATTTGCAGTCTCCCAGCATTGTATTCAACAGAATATATCTGAATGCTTTCTATTTGCTTGCAAAAAGAAGGATGTTAGCCTAAATGAGAAGTAGGGATACAGGATTATGCTCTTATTTCATCTCTTATTTCAAATGAAAGCAACATAGCAGGAAAATCATGAATGCATTTTTTAAAATATAATACATGGCATATTCTCTAATGTGCTGCTTCAACTCAAGGCAATTCAACCTTAATCAAACTTCAGAATTCTGGTCATTCATTTGCAAATGTTAAAGTTTTGAGTTGTTTCTTTTTGTATTTTTGAAGTTTTTTAAAGAAATCTGTGACTATTGATATAATTAAGAACTATTCAGCAGGTTGCCATAGGAAGCCTATTTTTTCAGCTAACCTGTACCTCTACAGATATTTGAGTTACCTAATGCTTCAGTGGAAGTAGAAGATGAGCCTTATATTTAAGAATCAGCATGGATGGCCTTTTTAATATAGAAAAAATATTTGTCATCATTAAAAACAAAAACAACTTTAAAGTGTCTTCTATCATAGTTTTGCAGGGGAAAAAAAGTTAACTTCTGCTTATATTTATCAGGCACTAGCAGAAGAAAAATGTAATAAAAGGAAGAATCCCAATCTGTATGAAGTGAGAGCTTGATTAATTTCTTCTCTTTGCTTTTGTCATTTCATTTTGAATGCTTCTTAGAAACACTCATCTTGGAAGAGGAATGTTCACTGCCTGTGACTGGTTTTCATGCACCATCTAATTTGGAGAGCTTAAAAACTAGCATCTTCACTTTGTAGCCTGGTCTACAGCAAGCAGTGGAACTGAGTTTGAAAATATTTTTTTCTCAAACAGGTACTGAAAGTGGCTCGAGGATGCAGAAAACCCTCTAACATGTTTTCCACACAGTTTCAGAATGAGCTTCGGGAACTTTCTATACTTAAGAGAAATGTGTCTTTTTTACAAACACTCCTCCTAACATGTTGATAAAATACTGTGCATCTGCTCATTAAACACACTTACCCAAGACTTGCTCCAGTCAACTGCACTGATTTAATGTAAATGATGTTGAATCTCACTGGCAGAGCACAAGCTAAGCCCTGTCCCTGCTGTTCCTATCTGCAAAATCTCCACAAGACCTGGCTATCCAAAGGGAAAACTGTCTCTCAAGGTAACAGAAATCTTTAGAGCCACCTCAGGGACACAGGGATCTAACAGTCCAAAACAGAAAGCAATAAGAGATAGTGTGGCCACAGCTACTGGTGACCAGTACAGCCTAAATCCCACTTCAGTTCCCACACTGGAAGTTCCCCATTCATGGCTGGAGCTAATAACTATGAATGCACTTCCTAGGCTATTCGCACCTAGATTAATTATTCTTAGTGGCCAAATCTGAAAAGAGAAAATACCATACTGATCATCTTCCATGTGAACTGCCTGCCTGTTTTCATCAGCTGTATTTCAGTCAGATCCCTTGAATTTTAATTAATCACAATAACCCAGAACGTGTTAAAGAATATATTTAAGATTAATTGTCACATGTAGATCTGATTATTTTTATTATTATTATTATTACCCTGCCTAAGCACTCATCTTTCTAGGGTATTTCACCTCTTTGCTTTCTACATACTCCAGCACCAGACTTCAGCAAGAATACAAGTCTCTTTTTCATCTTCTCCCTCCCAGCTCACCTATTTGGTGTTGAAAACACCCCAAATCAGTTGGTAGGGAAGAATATGCACCACTGTACAGTCATCTCAGCAATACTGCATCCAGTGCTGCAGTAACAACAGCTGCTCTTACTGCAAACAAGTTTGGCATGGTTTGGGTAAAGAAGATTCAAAAAATTTTCCACTTGGCATGGATACAAAGGAGAGAAAAGTTTTGCACAATTTGACTTCACGTCACTTAAAATTAGCCTGAGATTTCAGTCTTGCCTATAATTTCAAGGTCAGTCTTAGTTAATGCTCTCAAATAACACTCTTGAAGAGGTGTCTTGCAAAGAACTGTTTCAAATATCACGTTCAGTACCTGCTAAGTAGTTCAGGACCTGCTAAGTAGTTCAGTTCAACCATGCAAGAGTTTAAAAACTCCTAATCATACAGAAAAATAAAAATCCAAAGTCCATTGTTAGTAGGGAGAGGCAAGCACAAACAGCAGTTAGCAAATGCTAAACAGGACATGCAAAAAGACTTCCATCACATAAACAGAGATAATTATAGGGTTACAGAAAATTCCCACAGAGTAAATTTGAGAAGTCATATGGCTAACAAGGACAACTACTGAGAGAAGATCTTTTTTGGTGCAAGAACAGAGAGGTGGACAAGAACAGAAATGCGATGTCAACTGACTTTTAAGAGCACAATAAACATGCAGCAGTATTGCAAGGATAAGATGGAGCTAAACAAATTCTAGGCAGTGTTTTAAAATAGGATGTCATTAGAACCAGTAAAAGCAATATTTCTAGCTTTGTTTTCTAAGGCCCCATGACAGTAACCATGAGGACTGACTTTTGGGCATTTCAGTATTAACCCCAACACACCTACCAGGTTTATCAGGTAGTGCTTACTCTTGCTTCTGTCCACCCCTTTCTTCTGTTTCTTTTTTTATTAAAAGACTTTTTAACTCTCTACCAGTAACTGGTGAACTTGCAACAAGACAAAGTAGAGTTCAAAGTCAGGGGCCCAAACGCAAGCAGACAGGGAAAAGGCATAACTGTAAAGGCAGATGGAGATGTTATAAAGTTGATTTTAAAAGGGAAAGAAAAAAAAAAAAAGTAAAGAAAATTGAATAGGGAAGAAATAACTGCTTTGTTATGTATGCATAAGTGGGAAAGGAAATGCTGTATATTGATATGTATTTTGATTGGCTTAATCTCTGTATAGCTATGTAATGCTGTAACTCTTAATACAGCAAGACAGAGAAGGGAAGCATGGGATGTAATTGCTCGGGCAGAGTTATGAGGTATGCAGGCATACGTGAGCTCCTGCACACAGACCAGAACAAACACGAACACTTATGGTTGATTTGATAAAGAAATGCAGCACATTTTGTGGTGTGCGCCAGGCAGCTGCCAACCCACTGCTAAAGTGCATGTGCCTGCAGTCTGCACTGAGCGGTCCTGCTGCCCCACACAGCGTCTGAACTGCTCAGTACTGGCTTTCCCAGAGAATAAAGGAGATCACCGGCAGCGCTCAGCAGTAAATCATCTTGCTGTTAAGCATTCCTAGTTCACCCCTAATGAGAATCTAGGTGCTCAGGCCAGGATTAAGGGTCACATACCGACAAGCTGTTCGAGCCTCCACCTTCTCTCCCTTGACTTTAGGAACCCTCTCTTGATTATTAGTGGCACTTTCTAATTCACAGGAAGAACTCACCATTTTGGAAGAAGGCCAGCAACACCGATCATAACTCTTGCATGGACAACTTTTTCAAGCTCTCTTTTGCCACTCCACTCCTCCACTATGGAATCTTTTTCTATAAGAGACTTTAGGAAAACAGGATCACTAGTCCAGCTGGTGTAAAGTGGCAGGTCTTATTTTTAGCAGACCTGGAGACTTTTACCAGCTGTTTAATGCCAATATTAAGCATGGAATATTGCTATTTGTCTGCTCTTCTTGGAAAATATGGGCATATCCACAGACAAGCAAGTAATGGCAAGGTGCCAGAAGCAGCCAACCTTGTACCTGGAGGCCTGTGTTGTGAAGGATCCTAGGCCAGTTCAGGGGTGGTCTGATAGCTCCAGTTGTGATTGTGCTCTGAAAAGAGTGGTTTGTTCTCACAGACAGTGTTGGGCTGAAACTCAGACCGGTGCATCTGCCCTTGCTGAGAGAAAGTAGGAGGGAAAATCCCGAAGGGAACTTTTGCAGATAAAGTCCCTGCATTTCCCAGAGCTGTGCAAACGTGTCTTCTTCAGCTTCTGGCATCATACCATTTCAATTTCCTGCTGCACTCAGGCAAGAATATTTCTGTCTAACACATTTCAAAGAGGAGTGTCAATAGCATTAGGGCTTAAGGTCTTTGAAACTGCAAAGAAAAGGCAGGTGTGTCAATATGGAAGGCATTATGAGAGGGCAGCAAGGTTAAAATATTTCTATTTAAAGCTGACCCGCTTCAATGAGGAGATTAGATCATACAATAGACGCAGATTTTGTGAGACTTTATAAATTCCATCTTCAAACCAGTTTATCTCAAGTTTATTCTCAACTGTTCTGGTTTGTTGGAGTAAAAAGGAAGGAAATGGTATTAAACAGCAGAATGATCCCATAAATATGTTTGTCAGCCTCTTCTACTAAGTAAGAGAATATTTTAATTTATTAGCTAAGTACAACTCTTTGTACCTCATTAGAAGAAATGGTTTAGAATAATTTAAAAGCATTTTCCATGGACCAGGATATAGCTAGCAACCTATGTTCTAAAAGTAATCTGTAAATACCTTCCATGTTGTCTCTCAAAAATTGTGCCAACCCTTTTCACAGACAGAATACAAAAGACTATGTGAGGTGTCTGACAGCTAAGAGTAAAACATATGTACAGTGAGCATTTTTTTAGCTAAATAAGTTAACACAAAACAAGAGAAATAGAAACATCTAAAGCGACAAATTAAGTTAATGAAAAAGTCTAAAGTCCCCAGAAAGCCAATGTCCTTTGGCCACTAGACCAAAATGTATTTCCTTCTGCAGCAAGCCCCCGGGGCAATTACCTGCTTTTGTCCTTCATGAATCACCTTTACTTATATTTTTTAAATTTTTTGTAATCATATTAAACAAACTTAATAAGTTATGCGATTCTTTTATTTTATTGTTTTGGCTAATTTCTGGACAGAGTCCAGAAACTTGTCTCTCTGTCTCTGAAGTATGAGTCTCGTCACATAGCACAGTAAAAATAAATCATGATTTTCATTTCTCAATAGCCTTCAAATAACTACATGGAGTACAGCCAAACCTAGCCTCCTCATTGAAACAAACAGCTTACATTTTCATGTACCAAGACTGCTTCTCGTTCATGTACAGAATAATTTCTGCCTCCCAATTTCCACGTGGGCCACTGTGTGACTTTCTACCAGCCCCATTTCTCCCTGGCAGCTCACGTAGTAAGTGCTTTGAGTCAGCACGTCCAACCACAACAGCAAACTTTGATAGGATTTGCTTCTACCATTGAAGCGTTCTGGCACGTATTCAGCTGATGACTCAGGGTGCTTATCCGTGAAGCGAAACTCCCTCTGGGATGTGAAGCACCATCATCACAATCACTTCTCCTTTTCCTCCGAAAAGAAACAAACAAACATTCAGCACACTTCTGACTCCAGCTCCTTCCTTCTTTCTCATCCCTCACCCAACCCTAGCCAGAGGCAAGCTGTGGAAAATGTGATGAACACGGGCACAATAGTTCTCAGCTTCTGTCCTATGCTCATTATATTGGCAAAGTTCAAAACCATTTGCTTCTGCCATTGTACTCTGAAACAGCGCAGCTCCAGAATATCAGCAAAATCCCAGCACCATTCTTTGAAATAGGTTCCTGCCTTCTCTTTGTCATGCTTTCATTCAACAAATGTATCACCATGCCCTCATATTTATCTGGCAGATCATTAGAAATTCAGCCCTTAAAATAACATTTGTCTTCAAAAGGGAAAGTTCTCCCCACATCCTTACTTTATTTTTTGATTGTAAGTTCATTTCTTTTAAACATAAAGGAGTCATTCCAAAAGTTGTGAGAAGCAGACAGAAAGAAAACAGGTGCTAGAGACACTTAAAAAAAGCTGCCCACGGTGGTCAAGCTACAGAATTTTTCAGAGCAGAGAAATAAAGAATGGGTGGATTTGTGTCTGAAAAATTATGTATGTCCTTTACTTTTGTTTTTCTTTTCTGACAAACAACTCAGGTAAAGGATATCCTTACTCATTCATAAGGTAAAGTAGACATAAGACAGAGAGGTCATGTAGACACAAATGTGAAATTTAAAACCAATTCTAGTATAGCTAAAACAACACCCCAGCATAGGTACTCCCATGCACACAGCAAAACAAAAGAAAAGTGGAACAGGGCATGTAAAATCAGTCACTTAAATTTTACTGGCTTAGTAGTTTTGATGCAAACCTCAATAGTTCAGCTGAAATAGTTACTCTGGTACAAAGACATGAAGTCCATAGCTGCAGTACAAGATTTGGGAAAAGTAGGAATCCTGAACCATTGTATTTCAGTGACTGTATTATCTTCAACAACCTCTCCCACCCATGTTCTTTTCTTTTCAAAAACCTATGCACCAAATGCAATTCCAGAGGAATTTCAGATTTTGAAGGCAGGCTGCATTTGTTAAAACACAGAATAAACACTTCCTTGTAAAGAGTTAGCTTTATTAGTCCACAGATTGGCTTGGCTATTTTCTCTATGACTGCTGACCAAAGAAAAGAAAGAAATGAAAGAAGCTGTCAGGAAGAAAGCCTGGGCAGACAGCAGGGACAGGCAGGGGCAGAGACAAGAGATGAAGAGAAATGTAATGTGGGTAAGGAAGCAGAGAAGTTTGAATTTCAGAGGAAGCCAAGGACAGCCCCTGTGAGAGCAGTAAGAGAGGAAGTTTCTATATGTGCTTAGAATTGCACCTGCTAATCTACACAATGCAAACCCACAGGAAGTGACTCAGTGGTCAGAGCCTGACACACAAAAGGAAGCATCCTATATTCCAGGAAAAGGCATTTGGCTTATGCATGGACATAATCTGTTCGTTCAGGTCTTGAACCACAACTGCATTTGGTTGTGTTTCTCATATGCAGCAGTTGCCCTTTCTAACTTACTATTTTTAACTCAAGCCCGACAAAGAGGAAGATAAATTTTTGAGGAAGATTTCAGAACTTTATCTACATTTATATGAAGGAAGCATTAGAGTTAGATGCTCTGAGCATCTAACCTAGCCCAGTTTCTCTGTGCATCTTCATCCATAATGTGGCAGTACATAAAAATTAAAAAAACCTCACTTATTTGACATTCCAGGCCAGGCCCTCACTCTGAAAGTACTTTGTGTCATATCTGTTTTTATCCTGATGCAAGAAGATCACAATATAGAGCTGTCATACCAGATATACAAGTCCTGAGGACAAAGAAGCAGTTGGGCATCGTGGCTACTGAATCCCACTAACTCACAGAGCAAACCAAAAGGATTTCAGTGTCTAATTCCCTTTGCTTCCCCTACCTACAATGGCTTTAAACGAGAAGAGACAAGGATGAATGAGCTGAAGTAGCTCCTGGTTAACAAAGTTGCTGCAAAGTTAGATGGGCTGTCATCTTCTTTTGCAGACAAGGATGCCCGTAACTGGAATTATTCCCCAGCCAGCAGCTACCCTATTAACTTGGAACCCCGGAATGCACCACCTGGCAATTCCTTTTCCTGGAGTCTGGCAGGACCAATGCCCTGTGGGCCCACAGCATGTGAGGAGCAGCAGCAGGGAGAAGACCACCTTCGTGCTACCCTGCAGACCTGCTCCAAGTGCCACTTGGCAGAACCATAGCATGCAACCCTCAAGGTCTATAGGAAAAGGCAGAAAGGATTCCAGCTCTTTTTTGACTCACATGGCACAACTTTAGGGTCAAAACATACCAATCACATCTCATCCAGCTGCATTTTCTCTCTGGAAGGAGTAAATACAGCCTCTGTGAAGACTAGCACACTGTACATGGACAATGAGAGGCTCCTGTAAAGGCTGGCAGAACTGTATTTAATGGGTGTTTGCCCTGAGGATGATAACTCAGTCACTGTACTTGTGAGACGTGCAAAATGTCAGGGGAATAGAGAGAAGTGTTGTGTTCAGGAAGTGTGTGATGTGACTAATAGAGTATGACAAGGGGTGTGGTTATCATGAGATATTTACCTCCCTTCAGTGCCTTCACGAGACGTGAGAAAATAAGTATCTCCCTCCTCTCCCTGTCTCTCAGGAACATGCTTATTCATTTAGAACTAAACTTCCAAAATTTATCATACTGCTCTTGTTCAAAGCCCTTTTGGGGCAGTTTCTCAGGAAGGAAGTTTATTACAAGATTCTAAATTCCTGCCCCAGCTGAGTAATGCTGGACACAGAATTCGGTTTACTTCACAGTAAATAGTTTATGAAAAAGCTAAGTTCTTGACCAAAACAATGTATTTCAAGCAAGTGTAAAATTTCTTTGGTGTTTGAATATGAAGTAGGATGGGCTACTCCCATCTCTGATTCTCTTGGGAGACTGCCCAGCTCCCTGTGTCTGTCTTGGTGTGAAACCTCAAGGCAGGTAGGAAGGAGTAAGAAACCAAGAAGCCAATTGGCATCTGCTTGTAATACTTTATTCTAGATGCAAAAGTAAGAGAAAAAGAACATGCTGCTCTGAAGAAAACAGGGATGAAAGAAAAGAGGAATCAGGGAGAAGAGCACTGGAGGGGTGTTAGAGCAAGGGCATGAAAGGTAATTTTGGAATTTTAACCAAAAGATGGAACAGTAGTAAATGAGAGAGCAAGGGAGAGAGAGAGAGAGAGAGAGAGAGAGCGAGAGCGAGAGAGCGTAGAATGAAATGGACTTTGAGGGTGGAAAAAAGGGAGCCCAGAGCCTGGAAAAGGAAATTATCATGTGAGACAAGTGAGGTGTAACTTCAGTAAAAAAAGGGGGAAGATTAGTTGAAGGAAATACTAATGAAAATCAACAAACTGGGCCTGACAAGAAAAAGAAGGGCAAGGGGAAAGAAACTGAACAAAAGAGAATAAACATTAGGAAGAAAAAAGGAATGAAAAGTAGATAAAATATTTTACCCATTACTTTTTTTTTTT
>VZTR01002062.1:105517-176407 GCA_013400775.1 Chaetops frenatus
TTGTCTCCTAGAATATCTCATGGTGAAACAAAGGGAATTTTATTTCCCAAGGATAAACAGCTATTTAAAATAGAAAGAGTGTTGTGTACATAACCCAAATTTTACCCTTCAACTCCAACTTCCAATCCATGAGTGACCCTTCATTTCCACTAAATACTCACCATGCAGGCTCTGGTCTAGATAGATCTGCACCTGTAGGCATCTCAAGCCACAGAATACTTAACTTCTCACAGCAATAAAGACAGCAAATAAATTCATACATTCATTCATTCATTCATTCATTCATTCACAGAATTTCCTGCAGATTTTGCCTAATGATTCTGCAGAACTGAATATGAGGTTGGTTTGGGGTCTTTTCCCTTTTTACTTATTGCAACATCAGGAGACACAATGTGTGACAAAACCAGGAAGCAGTTGGTGGTAACAGACAACTCCATCTGCGTCTCTCTCCCCCTCACACTTCATAACAGAACAATTCTCACCACTATCATCAGCACCCAAATTTTCATTTCCATGTTAAAAAATTCCAGATGCATCTATATAACACACCCAACAGTTGCTAAAATCCAGATGCCATAGCTGAAGAGTTGGGCTTCAGGACCCCAAGCTCACCAACATGACAACCAGCTGCAAGATTAAAACATATAAATTGTGCTGAGGCAAATAACCATGACTTCAGAACTCTGAAAATTGCTGCCTTTTTCAGGTTAAAGACTGCACTTGTAGGGGAGAGTGTGAGAAGCCCCAGATCAATGGAAGGCCCTGACAGGCAGGCAGGCAGCTTGACAGTTTCAGACAGAGCCTATCCCTGCTCTCTTTCTACAGAAGCAGACCAGGCTTTGGGGATGTCTGTGTTAGCTGCAGCAAGAACATCCCTTAATAACAAGATAGGTATTTTGAGCGGTGGTCAGGTCTAATTAAAGTAAAAGGGCTATTTTTGTATCAGAATATTGTGCTAAAATCTGTACCAGCAAGATTCCTTACAGTCAGTAGCATGCCAGCACTTTCTTCCATGCAATATTAGCAAACCACTGCAGGAAAGTGAATAACTGCAGACTGAGGCTAATTCCCATATGAATCATTTCTTGAAATAAAGACTGGTCTGTCTTCACTGGAGCAGAAACCAGACTGGAACACTCATAGAACCATATCCATCACAGGAGATTAACTACTGTGAGGCATTATGAGATTTCTAAATGTTCCTCAGTCTGGGACCAGACCAGAGCTGTGGCAGAGAGTAGAGGCTGACACAAGGGAATCAGATGATCAAGAAGCCATGAGCAAACACATGCTAAACATGTAAGAGACATCCACATTTATACTAAAAGAGCACAAAGAACTTAACTTGCAATAGCAAAGTAAAAAAGGAAAGATGCATCCTTTCAAAAACAATCCAATGATAAATCTCTCTGTTTTATTTTAAATTAAATACCTACATAAAATAAGACATTTTCATTAATTTTTTCTTGAGAACTGTACCTAAAGCACTCAGAAATAAATAATGAAAACACTGATTATTAAGGAGAATTAATGCAATAGAGGAACCAAATGGGTTAGTGATAAAAACCCTTATTACAGAACTACCCTGCACAACATTGATTGATTCCATATTCAGCTATCCAAATAATACATGGCATTATTGTGTTATCTGAAACTTACAATGGCTCAACAGACTCCTTAGACAGGGCCTAGTTACCTGGTTAGACTGTAATCCTTCAATAAAGAATGGGGAGGCAGAACTATGCATGTGTGTAGAGACCCACAGATTCAGAAATTTTTTATGAGATGGGACCTGTGTGCCAATTTAATGATTGTTGTGTGTGCTCAGCTTGAAATACAGTTTTTAAAACTCTTCTTTAACCAAGCAGTTCACTTACCAGGAAATTAAATGCTCTGGTAATGAGGAGACATAATGCATAAGTGACACACAAGCTTCCTATCATGTTTACACATTAGAGGTGTAATGACATGGAGCTCTACCAGCAGCACAAAAGCAGACGCTCCTGACTGGAGTTTATTGTGTCTAATATTTGCCTTCAGAGTTTGCCCTGAGTACTCATCAAACCCTCTATACAGATAGATTCTTTGGTGTAGAATACTGTTAGACTCATACTGCAATCTATTCTCCTTAAGGGTTATCAATAAGACTCATTTGGACTCTAATAATCTTAAAAGTTCTACATTTTTCCATTCAAAGTGGCTAGCTAATTCAAAATCTCCTGAGTATCCTCATGCTAGAAATCTAGGCTAATTCTACCAAAAAAAAATAGTCAAACTGAGTTGTTAATTCCTGAAGGGATTGCTGTCTGTGGATTCTAAGACACTATGAGAGCTATTTCCTTACACATGATACATTGTAGAGCTGGGGCCCTGGTAATACATTTTATCTATATTCCCATCTAAATAATCTGGTCCTCTTGAGAGGATTGGAAAAGTTTTGTAAAGAGGATCTAATTTTCAACAGGATCAGGATGACTTCTACTGGCCATCATGAGACAAGGCATCACGTATCTTTTTTTAAAAGCATTGCCAAAAAACCGTCAGGCATGGATCGAAATGGAAGTTATGTATTTTTTCCACAGCTTAGAGTTGATAGAGAAGTAAAACAGAATGGAGAGACAGAGCAAGAGAGCATGTGATCTGTGGTCTCAAATAGACACTGAGGGTGCACTCAGCTGCACTGAAGCTGCCAGGAATTTCTGACCCTATGTATCTCCAGTTCCTGGAAAGTCCCACCAACAAACAGCAAGAACACATTCCCTCTGATAAGATTCTGTAATTTAGCAAATATTTCTCTGTGTGTCCAACAGTTTCTGCTGTTTGTTCAATGATGTTTTAGGATACTTGGCTCTGCACCTGAACTGGGACAAGGTGAGCAGGCTCATTGCCCAAGTACAAATGTGCTCTCATTGCATCACATACCCCAGACTTTCTCTGAGTTGAGATCCTGCTGAAGCTGCTGCCAAAGCACATGGAGGGGTAGTCAGCAGTGCTGGGGGCAAAGGTTGAAAATATCTTTCACAATATCACCAGTTTGTTCATTGAGGCTAATGTAGGAAAAAGGCTATTACTTCAGGTACCTTTTGCAACAACTTCACTTGTTAAAGTGTTCATTAGGACAGTAATCTGAACTTCAGTACCGTGGTGGGAAGCTCTGGAAGGAATCCACCATAATGAGGATTGAAACAAATACTCAAAACTGAATATTTTTTTTCTTCATCAGAAAAAAAAGCTTTTGACTAAGTGAACAAACTGCAGATATATATATTTTGATGTCAAAAAGTCTTGAGAAATAGATTGACTTTGTAGAACCTCCTTCTCAAATATAGTACAGGAAAGTCTGCCTGCACACCCAGTTGCAAGGCACAACTTCATCAGGGTGAGGAGGTATTTACACAATTTGAGACACTGTAATATCTACAGTCAGTGTAATAGGTCACTAACACAGATAACAAACTATATATCTATTAATTAATCCTTTTTTTTTTAGAAATATTCTTCCACACATGCATTTTTTTAGCTAGGTAAAGGTGCAAGAAGTAGAAGCCTGAGGTAAGGGCATATATATATATATGTATATATATACACAACATCACAGAATTCCCACCATGAAGTCACAGCCATTATTTTCATTTAAGGCATGCAGTTCCATGCATACCTTAAAGCTTTGACTAAGTTTGTGTTAAAATATTACACTTCTTTAGGCTGAACTGTGCAGAGGGAAAACAGCCTAAATCAATACTTACATTGCTTTGATTGGGTCAATAAAACAAGGTTGATTGATCCACCTTCTGTTTACCTACGTAACAGTCAAAGAAATTTAGAATATCTCTTAAAATAAGGGAGATCCGGTCTTTCTTTTTGCCCCAAGTCTTGGTATTTCTCATTTCTGGACTAGAATCACTGAATCATTTAGGTTGGAAAAGACTTCCAAGATCATCAAGTCCAGCCTTTGGCTTTGGCCTTGTCAACTAAACCATAGCACTAAGTGCCACATACAGTTGTTTCTTGAGCACCTCCAGGGATGGTGACTCCATCACCTCCCTGGACAGCCCATCTTTACAAAAGAACACACCAAAACTGTTCTTTTACACTGTTCAAAATGATCACCATTTCATCTTAAAAATTCTCACACTTCTTCTTAGGTTAGATAAAGTGTAATTTACTTGATTACAAAACATCAAGGCTGAAAGGTAAATTTCACTGGTCCACTATGCTTTCCTAGTACAGTTATAATTCCAAATTGTTTTAAAGCTCATTTTCTGCAACACCTATAACTTTCCTATAAACATAGGGAAGATTAACATTCAAAATGACATCAAGTTATAAAAAAGAAATCTCAAATGATGCAAAACTAATCCACCTTTGCTACGGGTTTAGCAGTGTAGACCAAATTTGCCCAAGTCCTAAAACTTATGTATGACCTTGCATTATAGTAGAAGTACCAAAGTGAGGGACGGATGGATGCACATTTTGAACACAGGAACCACCTAATGGTTTGGGTATTTCTACAATTTTTCCACTTATTTGTTATCCTCAGTTCCCCCAGTGGAGAGCATTTGAAGTCAGTCATGACCCATGATTGAACAAACACCATTCCTGTCAGCTATTTTGCCCAGGTTAATGTTTGGCATCAGAACGAGTCTCATTCTAAGTTGTTTATCACAATGACTGTGATAACACTACTTTGGCAGTACCTATGGGTTATCATTTGCTTTTCCAATGCACACAATAGTCTGCATATAGTTTGTTGAAGGGAAGGCATGTGGGTTCAGCTTTAAAAATTCCACATGGAATCTTTGCTTTAGTGAAAAGCAATAAAAAGTTCAGTGTGAGTAATGACCACAAGTGGGTCTGAGTCTACCTGCTTATCTGATTGTGCACAAACAAATTTCTCTTTCAAATACTGTCCTGCATGCACTTTAATCAAACCAGTCCACAAATAAATCAGCATTGTCCTTGATTATTTTTGTCCTCCCTGCTGCCAGATATGTGCCCTTGACAGGGACCTGGGAGTGACATGACCGCTGATTTCAGTGGGACCCAGATCTCAATCTTGATCTTCCCTAGTCCAAAGAAAAGAGCTGCGAGTGTCTTCAGGGACCCAGGTACTCACAGGGAAATTCAAAACACTTAAAGACACCGTGGCAGCACACAGGGTTGTCAAAGTAGCAAAGACCTTTCCATATTGATTAGTTCCATGTTTAATATAAACATACTCTTGCAGTGTTTGCAAATAACCTTTTTTGTATGGAAAGAGCACTGGCTTAGTCAAAGCCAGATCAAAGAGGCATGCATGATTCACATTCACTAAATAAACACTGATGCATAATGGCAGTAATACAGCTATTTATATTCATTGCTTGATTTAACCAGTGGCATTCCTTTAATATTATAATAAGCAGAGACTCTTTGCCATGAAAAAAACAAGAAACTTGAGTACTAAACTTGCTCTTAACACCAAATGAAAGTGATATTGGTGGGCAAGTTGAGATTTGCTAATTAACTTTCCCTACAGACAAAATCAGAAGTTTAATTTTAGATTATGCTCTGGAATTTTGTAAGAACAAATAAGCAGAAAACTTCAGTGGGAGTTAAGCACTTAAATACATTGGAGGGTTTGTAACCAGGTCCCATCACTGACCTCTGTGTTTCACTTGAATCCCAGTCCTGCAAATTTGTCATTTCATCTCCTTTGTAGCAGTTGTGTAAGAAAAAATGAGGGCAGAGGACTGTTTTAAATAGCGTTATCACCTGTGACTACAGCCCTCACACCTAAAAAATAAAGCACTAAACTGGTCTGAAACCAGCAAATAGATCTCAGGAACAATAATTAGGTGAGGACAAACAACCTTTTCTGCTGAAAGGGAACCTGAGCTGGCCTTGTGCTACAGACACTCACAGACGACCTGCACTCAGCCAAAGGCCCTGCCAGATCCTGCTGTTCCACAGCCTCTTCTGGTTACTGTCATTTTGCAGGCAGTCCCCTGTGTTCATCATCCATATTACTTGACCAAAAGAAGAAAGAGTGTATGAGTATGAAAACTTTTTAGAATGCTGGGAAAGGATACTTGGTTAGAAGGACCATCACCCACACTACAAGAGTAAGCATGTTTATACAGTTTGGAGTAAGAGCTATCTGATTTCCAGTGGTCAGTGGTGCCTTCAAGCAACATGAAATTGGTGGTGAAATCATTCAAACCACATGCACAATGAGATGGTATCAGAGGAATCACAGAACCTTTTAATTTGACTATGAGATTGATAAATACAGCAGATTTTAGTAGAAAACTGAGAGCAGAAAATGTCCCAGAATGCAAAACTGGATGGACGTTGCAACCAGAATGGTACATAAGTATTTTGAGAAAGTTGAGGACTCTATGGATTTCTCTCTTATTCTTTGGGAACTAATCCAATGTAAACAAAGTGGATTCTACTAATGTCATCACAGGAAAAAATGAGATAATTTTTTTTTAAAAAAAAGGCAAAACCATTCCATGTAGACAAGAATTCAGGTTTTCCTTGAAGAACATAATTTATCCTTGTTTTCTTTTATTATTCCACTTGAGTAGAAAGAACATTTTCTTTCCTATGAATTCCTGAAGATTTGTAAATACTGTTTCCATTTGGGTTAGAGAGCAATGTGGTAGATTTGTTTTCATTCAGTTCTTTCAGCAAACTTCTTTTTCAGACTGGAACATGTTACAGCAGAAACACATATGATTTGAAATCTGGGATTTCTTCCTCTACTTTCATGTGTATTTACCTTCCTCCATAATTTCTATTAGTTGAGCTATTGGTAAAACTTATCTGATTTGGATGAAGGTTGATTTTGGATGGCCTCATGTGCCATAAAACAGCAGCAGAATTCCATTTCCTGCATTGCAGACAAGGCTGCTTCAGTTTTAGAATTGTACTTTGACTTACTTGCTGATTTGCTTGATAAACATAATGGCTCAAAGTCTTGGAGAGAGATAATTACATGTGCCAGAATAACATAGGAACAACAGGGCAGCTAGTACTTCAAAGACAGCTTGTACTTCCTTATTAAAGAGCTGCAAGAGAAGTTAATTCCTTATTTCTCCAATAATTAATAAAGAAAGTATCTATTACCGCAACCAGCAATTTTGAAAGAGATTTCAAATCCTTCTGTGTCCAACCTACTGATAAAAACCAGCATTAATTGCAACTTGAAAGAAACACTGATCTCTTAAGATAATTGATAATTGAAAGGGCTCAAACTAAAATGCTCCTTACAAGTCGTATCTTCAGCAACATCTAATGACTCAGATCTCCTTCTTCAGAGGTCGATTTCACACTGTCCCACAATCCCAAACTTACAGATGTATCAGTGTACTTGTTGACCACAAAATGTTGCCTTAACACATAACCATATTTTCTCTCAAAATGACACCTTGAAACTGCATCTGTTTCTGCAGCTGTCACCTGGTTAACACTAGGGAGGTCCCCCACTGTCTCAGTCACCTGCATTCCTCATTCATTAGGAAGCAATTACTAGTTTCAGGTAACTGCTTTCATCCATTTAGAATCAATCACAGATTCTTTACAAAACCAATGTTGAGCTGAACTGCAAATTAATTTTGGGGTACTTAACATTTAAAGAATTTTGGAAGTAGGTCATGTAAATTAATTTTATTCAGTTATTCCCCCAGTCTGTGAAGAGATTGCATACTGGTTTTTCCCTATAAATGTCTGAAGACTGTTCTCATGGCCATTATGAAACCATTCAAATTGAAAATTATCTATAGGCACTAAATTCCCTTCATTGTAACTTTGAAAACAAATTGTATTCTCCAGGAGCCTGGTTTTACTTGTCTTTTGTAGTATTTCTGTGTTGTTTTCCAACTTCTACCTACTTCTTGGAGATGGATGGTTATTTTACTGAAGATAGTATTCCTACCCTTTCTAACAAACCTCTG
This sequence comes from Chaetops frenatus, assembly GCA_013400775.1. Classification (NCBI taxonomy): domain Eukaryota; kingdom Metazoa; phylum Chordata; class Aves; order Passeriformes; family Picathartidae; genus Chaetops; species Chaetops frenatus. Next base: position 113,458 of record VZTR01002062.1, read on the forward strand.
TAAAAGTGATCCTAATTTTGTCAATGTAAACTCAGGTTGCTCCCCAGTATGAGACTGAGGCTGAATTGTTTGCTTTGATGGCAATACAGAATTTCTTAGAGGTGATTGAAAATGCAAAGCTTTCCATGAATGACGACTGCCTGGCAGTCTGCACCAGGTTCTCTCTGTCTATGAAAACGTGTTGTCTAACAAGTGGTGCTGGTGCAGTCTGATTCCTATTCTCACAAAAGAAACCTGGAGATCAACTGCCTTAAACTTGTGACAAAAACAAAAAAGCAGAAGCCTGATTTTCCTAGCAACACTCAGCAGTACCACCCTTGAGTCAGCGAGGAGACCAAGTAACACCTACAGAGGCTAGAACATTCAGAGCTAAACAAAACTGAACATTGCAAACCTACTTCTTCTTGAAGAAATGTTACACAAAGAAATTAACCAAAAAAGGGCATTCCATTACAGGCTGCAGCTGTTTGGCATGCTTGGGGAAAACACTACCCATCTACATGATGGCAAGTCCTAGACTACTCTCATGGATATTATTCAGTTTTTATTGCTTAACTTGGTGAAAGGACTTTGTAAAGTCACAGATATGATTGTTCACAATTTACAGCTTAGGAAATTTAGGAATAAGGAAGGTGAGGCAATTAGACCAAGGCAAATGAATGACAAGAGTTGTGAAGAGACCTTCATTATCCCCACTCTTATTCAGTACAGCTTCCAGTCCTAAAGGAAGAGGATATTTTTGGGGGAGCAGCCTAGCCCTCCGTCATAGAGCTGGAGAATACAGAACATGGGTGAGCACCTTATTTCTGTTGTGGCACTCTTGCATCCACCAAAAATGTCCTACAACCCCTGTTTCCTGTCAAGGCAAGTCTCCTTGCTACAGACAGCACTGGAGAAAGTCCTAATGCTACTTGCTGAGGACCCTCCCTACCTCTCCAGTTCTGGTTCTCAACACAAATACAGAGTTTCACTCTCTCACAGGCCTGCCTGGGGAAGAATCTGTCTGGAACAGAGCCAAACCATGGAAATCATGAGGAAAATTTAGACTACATCTCTGAATGTATTACTTGAGAGTGACCTCATTTGCCTGTATCAAGTGTTCTTATCTCTTTATGGAGAACAGCTATCAGATTATGGAGCTGCAAAAAAAAAAAAGCATTTAAAAATCTACGCTAAGAAAATTATCACCTTAATGAATTCCCTACATGCACAAGTCTTAGTGTTTTAGAAGTTTATCTGTACTGCACAACATTCTCAACAGCAAACAGGCAAGTAATAAGGTCTAATAATGGCTCCTGCTATAAATTTGTCTTCTGCAATTTTGTAGCACTGTGTGAAGGCAGGAAAAAGTCTATGACACATGAATACTGAGGACTCACTGCACACCTGCACTGGACTGAGAACTCTGGTTTTTAACTTGGCTGCAGCTGTTTCTCCGCCGCATTTTACCTCTCTCCAAGGTAAAACACAGAAGAGAAATGGTAAGAATCCTTTCAGATGTCTCAGGCAAAAACCCAATACTGAAATGCCTTATGTGTGTGCTCCCTCTGGATGGATAATCATCAACACTATGCTGCTTTCTAATCAAAGCAGTTTTCTACATGTAGGCCAGAAATGGGGATCGCTTGGATTCTGCTGGCATCTAAATACAGCATTCAGATGAAGAGAACCCTTCCAGGGCAGGGTGGCACTCTCCTGTCAAGATACTATTTCCATAACACCAAGTTCCTATAACTGCAAATTTTCTTCCTGTAAGATACAAGATTTCTGTAGTCTGCTAGGCTCCAAACCAAAGGAAAACATTGGAAAGCTTTGAAAACTGAGGGCATGTGCTATCTGTCAAACAGCACTCGGGACTGGTGCACATTCACAACAGCCATAAACAGCTGCTTCCTAGACAGGATGCTGTGCTTCAACTGCTTTTTTCTCAGCATGAACTTGAGCCAAAACCTCAGTGTTCTGCTTTTCAGTAAATTCACACAAGAATAGGATTGTGGCTTAGACATTCCTACCAGTTTCAGAGGCACACATTAAAACTGACCAGGCAGGCAATTCTGTAGACCAGGGGGACTGGCATCTCCCAGCTTTCAGTTCTAAAGTTACACAGTGAGCCGGAGTCATCACTTTCTCAGATTCCTATCATGCCATGACAGACACCCAGCTCTTTCACAATTCCCCTTGATTCACACAAAGCACAGCAAACCAGAAGGCTCCAAACCAATGCTTCCTTCTTTATTAGGAAACTTTTGGCCCAATTATCCACAGCTTCCTTTAAGAGCTCTGCACTTTCCATTCCAGCCCCCCTTGGGATGCCCAGTGTTGGGCCTAGAAATACTGTGCTGGTTTGAAAGCAAAACCAGTGAGGCTCCAAGTCAGAAATACAATTTAATTGAGAAGAAACAAATAACAACAACAATAAGCAAAAGTAAAATAAAATAAATACAGTAGTGCAAAGAACCACTGACAGAGTTAGAACGCAAACCTGACACCCTGTTGGTCAGGGTGTTGGGAGCAGTCCAAAAGTCCTCCTGGGGTGTCAGATGTGGCTCCGTTGGAGTAGAGATGCTCCTGAAGCAAAAAGGTCCAGTCTGGTGGTCCTGTAGAAAACAGGCTGCCTATGGCATCTGTCCGGTCTGCTTTATCTGGTGGAAAGGCTTTGGCTCCTCCCACGGGGTGGAGCCTCTCACAATAGAATGATGTAGTGTTATCAGTCATGTGAGAGGCCTTAAATGGCCCATTCACGGGTGATGTCCCTTGGAGGAGGGATGGGTGTTGGAAGAGTTGGGGAGGCACTGCCTTATCTGGCGTTATCAGTTGTCCCATTAACAGGAGGAAGGATGGGTGATGGAGGAGTTGAGCAGGCACTGCCTTATCTGGTGTTATCAGTTGTCTCATTAACAGAAGGCATCTGCACTCTCCTCCACTAGAGTTACAATAACAGTATCTCCTAGCTGGGTTCAACAGATGAAAATAGAATACACATTTGGGTTATATTTTACAACCCAAGACAAATACCAAGGTGCAGATGGCAGCCCATGGTCCTGAGCCATGTGACAGATCATGCTATTGCCTTTCTTCATATTGTTGGCAAAGCAGGGAGGGGAAGGAGGTGACAAAAGGCCTGTTCTTGCTCTTGTGAGCCAGACGTGAACCCAGCTGTGTTGCTCTGATGCCACCATGGCTGGATCATGCCCCAGGAACTCCAGGTAGAAGCTGCTGTGGGGACAGTGAGGGCCTAGCCTTCCAACACTGAGTTGGTCAATGAAACAGAGAAACCTGCAAAGCTATTAAGAGTGGGACCCAGAGGAGCCATGCCAGACAGCTTTTTATTTTCTGATTTCATTTTTCAATTAAATTTGACATTTTTGAGAGCGAGCTTGCTTACAGACTATTAATCAGTGGCTGAGGGCCAAGGAAGCAAAACACTTCAGTGAGAACTGAACCCTGAGAAGCTTTGTCTGCAGTACAGCATGCTGAGATAATTCTAGTGAGTTTTGAGAAACAGACAGGGGCAGTTCAGGCCTGTATGACATGAACATGGTCATACAGTGTTTTCAGAAGAGGAAAGGGTGAAATTTTAATGCCTATTTTCTTCCTTTCATTTACATTCAAGAGCCATATCATCTAGGGAAAAGCATGCACTTACTGATATTTGCCACCAGCTGGGCAAAATGGTCATAATCAACCTACAGTGAAAGACTTGAAACAGACTGAGAACATCTAACAGGAACTTTGGAAGGAGCTGAATTTAGACTTTTAAGCATATGAAGATCAGATGACAGACTGAGAGGATAAAATGAGAAGTGCCATGATTTTTATCTGAAACCTGATTATCTACAGCAGCCAGAAGAGATTGGCATTTGAGAACCAGTTCATACCTGATTATTTGAGATATAATGCTAAAAAATGAAAGAAAGGAAAAAAATTATAGTTAAGTAAAATTACCACTTAGTTGTACTGCATACTTTTGAAGCTATCAATTTGATATCTAATCCTTAGGGTTCTTGTTCACTTGTTATTCAGGAAAACAATATTTCATTTCAGCAATGGAACAAAGTAAAACATTGAGCTGCAATTTCTGGAAAGATCCAAGACCTGGATTTGAACATTACATCTTAGATGTATCCCTTAAAACAAATAAACTAAAGGAAACTAAATCCAGATGTGGTGGAACTTAAACAGGCACCTGTAATCTCAAAATGAACAAGTGTTACATGAATACTTCCTCTGGAAGTTTTGGGAGGAGTTTTTTCTATCATGTTTCTCTCACATGCAAGAAGAAACCCTGGAAAATAATGCCAGTCAAATAGCAAATGTAAAGTGTTCAGGAGCAGATGGAGGGAATCTTTGCACTAAATTTTCACTGCATGCTAAGGCTTTGACCATAGTCAGTAATCAAATACAAACTGCTAATAAAACAACACATCAGTGTGGGAACTGTAGAGCAAAATGAAGGCAAAAAAAGTGACTTCACTGGTAAAGATTATAATCCCCCTTCAATGCCAGTCCCTTAATAGTAGTTGTTACAGCTTTGGATGACAGTGTCTTAGCCCTTTAGCTTAAGCTGCAATTGCTCATTCTTGCTGGAAGTCATTCGTGTGCTGGTGAGGAAGCACTGAAGGAGTCCTTTTAGCCAGCCTGTAGAAGGCTTCTGTTCATTTGCTGCTCGGTGAATCACGACTATACATGGTAAGATAATTATGAGTGGTTTGTTTAACAGAACAAGAAATAGAAGGGTTTTAAGCATTTAACCACTGCAAGTCATATGCAGAGATAACAATTTCAAACCTATAGGCAATCTGATTTCAGACTTTTCTGACTTTTTTATTTTATATAGTTTTGTGAGTTTTCTACCCAGACTCAGGGAGCTGAAGAAGAAAGAAACATGATGTAGGGTTGTATAGGCGTAGCAATTTGAAGACTCAGAATGCTACAGTAGTCAGAAGGTATACATACACACATTGAATTACTCTGAAGTTTGTAATTTTAAGTAACATTTTGCTCAAATATTATTTTTAGCAGGACATAAGGAGACTGGGTAAAGCCTCAAAGAGGAATCAACAGCTGCAGTGATTGCTTGTCAGCTATAGATTAGATCATTTTCAGGATGTGAAGAGTACACTGTGTCTGCACTCTTCAAAGCAGAGTGAACTGACCTACACGACCACAATCCTCCTGTGGATTCCTTCCATGCATGTTTATCTGGGCTGATAAAAACATTACCTCAACCTCACTACTGTCCCTTGAATAGCACCCATTGCCAGGCTCTCCACCCCAACCTGCTGCCACGTAAAACAGGCAACAGGAGTTGTGATCAGGACAGGCCTGGAAGAAGGAAAAGGGCAGAAAGGAAGACAAAAGGAGGGGAGAAGCAAAGCAAACCTGAGTTGAGAAGGGCCAGCATTACTCTGCTGTGACAGGGGGAGGAGGGAGGCCCGGGTCTGAAGATAGGAAGAGGTTTTTGGCAGTATAGGCAACACTTGCAGCACCAGCTGCAAATATTTCATGGGTTGGATTTCGGGGAGACATGGCATTGAGTCGCTGAAAAAGATAACTACAATAAATGTGCTTAGATGGAGGGCTTTTTCATTAAAAGTTATAGGAATTAACAAAGGTCTCTGATTGCTTGCTTTTTTCTTTAATTGAAAAGTTTCTCACTTTGCTGCAATTCTCAACAGGTTCTCATTGTATGCATAGAGCAATTAGAGGCTCCCTCCTCTGGCTCTGTTTAATACCTATATTTATAGGTATTACTATATGACTTTTCGCATCAAAATCTTTGTAGGAGAGGGACAAAAGAAAAAAGACTGCTTTATAGTATTAAGTGAGGACTTGAAATCCTGCAGAAATCGTATTTCTGTGTGAAAATATTCTTTTTTTTTTTCTGTGTCAAATCAATGACTACATTTTCAGCACCTAATTGAATGTCACAGTTTTAACTCAAAGCCAAGCAAGATAAAGTATATCAAGAAGAGGAAGCAAAACAATTCTCATTCTCTTCACTTTTTCCTTGAAAGATCAAAAGCTGTAATAAGATAGGCCCGAATTTCATGAAATTTGGGATCCTTATAAGCTAGGAAAATAATTTTGTTTGAACTATATGGCTCTTATGTTCAATTTTAGAATAACATATTTCTAAGTCCCTTACAACATTAAATACAGGCTTCTGTAATTGGAGCTTCTGTCTCACTGATACTTCCCTGACATTGTGTCCAAATCCTGATTATATTTCATTTAAATTGTTAATAGCTTTTACCACAGATCAGAGTCTTTCCATGTGAGTTCCTGAAGCTACATGAGTCTTAGTGCTATATCACTCTGAAGTCAGGAAACTATACCAAACTGACGGCTAAACTACATTACATTTCTAGGACTGAATTGACCCAATTTTACTTTAATTTCAAATATACAGTACCTGTCCAAATGCTGTATTCAAATAAGCATGCCTAGGGTGATCCCACAGGCAGGCTCAATGTCCCTGCCAGCCCTGAGGGCACTAAGGAGCCTGGCTGTCCCTGTCCAGCTCCTGGTGCTTCCCACACCCCACCCATGGCTCAGACCCCCACCTCAGTCCCCTGGCGGCTCAGCTGCTCTCCAGCTCCTCCAGCCTTGCCAGGCCAGGGCCCTGCTGAGCCCAGCTCCCATCCCAGCCAGGCCCCATCCCCAGGGATGTGCCCAGCTCCCATCCCAGCCAGGCCCCATCCCCAGGGATGTGCCCAGCTCCCATCCCAGCCGGGCCCCATCCCCAGGGATGTGCCCAGCTCCCATCCCAGCCGGGCCCCATCCCCTGGGATGTGCCCAGCTCCCATCCCAGCCAGGCCCTGTCCCCTGGGATGTGCCCAGCTCCCATCCCAGCTGGGCCCCGTCCCCCGGGATGTGCCCAGCTCCCATCCCAGCCGGGCCCGGTCCCCAAGGATGTGCCCAGCTCCCATCCCCCATCCCCAGGGATGTGCCCAGCTCCCATCCCAGCCGGGCCCCTTCCCCAGGGATGTGCCCAGGGCTGGGGCAGTGCCACAGGCCCTGCCTGCCTGTCCCTGCCCTGTCCCCCCACCTCGGTGAGCCCCCCTACTCCTGGCCCCACAGCACCTTGGCATGTTTATATCATCTTGGGACCACTCAGCTCAAAAAACTGGCACTCATTTCACCAGCTATTTGACTGAGTGTTATTGATGGAAATTAACATCTGCCCTTCTGCAGAAAGAAAGGCTTTGTGATCATTTACACACCACACCAACACGTGTATGTGCCTACATCTGTCTCAAAACTGCGTTTAAACACATTATTCAAGGAGTCTTCCCCCAGCCATGATTTCCCTTTGGAAAGGGATTGCTTCCTTTTCCTCCTGTGTCTTCACAGGTCCCTCTGGACTGTGCCAAGGGCTGACATGCTCTAACCCCAGCTGGCAGCTGAGCACCATACAGCTGCTCCCTCAGTAGGATGGGGGGAAGAGAATTGGAAGGGTTAAAGTAAGAAAATGCATGGATTGTGATAAAAACAGTTGAATAACTGAAATAAAATTAAAAATAGTAATTCAAAATTGTCACAAAAAAAAAAAAAAAAAAAAAAAAAAAAAAAAAAAAAAAAAAAAAGAGAGAGAGAGAAATAAAACCCAAGACAGACAAGGGATGCAAATGAAAACAACTGCTCACCACCAACCAATGTGGGCCCAGTCCCTGAGCAGTGGTCTCCAGACAACCTTCCCCCCACAGTTCTATTGACAAGCATGATGCCATTTGGTAGGAAATATCCCTGGGGTCAGCTGTCCAAGCTGCATCTCCTTCCAACCTTTTGTACATCCCCACCCTTCTCACTGCTAGGTGGTGTGAGAAGCAGTGAAGGCCCTGACTCTGTGTAAGCACTGTTCAGCTGTAACAAAAACATCCCTGAACTACCAACGCCACTTCCAGCACAACTCCAATCCAATCCAATCCAAGCACAGCCCCACACTGACTACTGTGAAGAAAATTAACTCAACCTCAACAAAAACCAGCATATGTTCTTAGGTAACAGACATAAAACAAAAAAAAAACTTAGCCTCAAAATTAACTCAGGTAATTATGAAGCTTAGATAGGGGTGCAAATAAGATACCTGGAACTGAGCGGAAAATTTTCTTATCTTGGGAAAACTTTGCCATTTCATAAAGTCTTCAAAGTCCCAAACTGGAGCATGATGGATTGAGACCAGGTAAAATCTTTTGTTCCCAAACTGATCAGGTAGCCTTATGACTGTCATGTCTTTCTTCCTCCTGTTCTCTCCATCTCAAACAATGACTAGTCTGTCAAGCTTGTTTTAGCTGTGATTTAAGAAAAAATCACGCTCTTATTTTTTTCTCCTTTTCTTAGTTGGTTTTGCATTAAAAAGCAGGATACAGGTACCTTGAAAATCATTTGAATATATAGTGAACCAGAATATATATAGCAAAAATCTACCAAGGAAGTCGACTAATTTATTTTTCCTTATTGTTTATAGGTTTGTGATTTGTGCCACAACTGATACTAGGCAAAGAACACATCCCCACCACCCACCACCCCCATCAAAAAATCCTGTTTATTACATTTTTATCCTCTCTATCCCTTCAACAAAATGCTGGAGAACACTCTGAAAATACCCATGAGCTATGCAAAGAATTCTCCAAAAGTTCAGGGAAGAGAAGGGAAACACTCAACATATTACCACTTCCAACACAACATATAAGAAGATAAAACTCAGTGATCTAATGTGATATCTTTTTGACCAGAAACAAACAAGTGCTGCTTTGATGCCATGTTCCTTCTTTTGACAGGCATTTTAAGAGGTAAAATCTGAAAATACTGATGTCAAAACCTTATGGGAATAATTCTGCTAGCAATTTTATTGGAAATCAAACAGAATAAGACCTTGCATAGACATTCCAAAAAGTAGCAATTAAATGCTCAAGAATATAAATAAAAATTAAGTACAGATGGGAACGAAACTGTGGTGGTGTAGGATAGAGATTAAAGACAACTACAGTTTAGATCAAAACCCAAGTGCTTTCATGTCAGTTAACTCAAGTATATTGGAAATATTGAATGGGGATGCATAGGAAGAGAATAAAAATGGGAACCACAAATACTGTGCTAGAGCAGAAAGAGGCTGAAGGCCACCATACATTCCAACTTGCAAAAGTCTGGGTTACTTCCAAGCCTCAAAAAGAAATAGCTTCTGAAGCTGCAGGTCTGCTCCACAGAATTCAGTGTCAAATCTTCCAAGAGGTCAAACAGCCAAAGGACAGCAAAGAGGAAGAAACATAATAGAGAATCATTACTCTGACCACAACTGTACACAAATTTTTAGAGCAAACTTTGATGGAAAGAATAATTAAAGACATGGAAGGAAGTGGAAAGAAATGCTGCACAGGTTTACTAAAAGTAGGACAAGCAAGACTAAACAGGAAAGTAAATAATTATTAAGACAGAGGAGAGGCAGCTGATTTAATCTACCTGGACATTGGTAAAAATATTTAATGATGTGGCATGAGAGAGAAATCATTAGGTCAGAAACTAGAGACTAATATAATATTAGATTATAAATTAGGAGAAGAACTGGCTAAAGGGGAGATTACAGCAAAATTAGAAACCTGGAGATGAAGGGTAATTAACAGGTAATGTCTCATTGCTTTTTCTTTGAATAAGTCTGGTTCCTATTTCTTTAATGAATATGGTGCAAAAACGTGTTTGCAGAATTAAAATTTGCTGTTGTCTCAGAACACAAGGGTTCCTACACAGAGGAAGATCAGTGAAAAGAAGTTAAAAGACATTAAAAGCTGGAGCTTCCCTCTTTCTCACTTATGTCCCAGTTTCCATGGGAAGGCAACTCAGATGAGAGACAGAAGAAAGCCATACTGCAACTTGCTCCCCAGTGTGAGCAGAGAAGGGAAATACACAACAGGTATTCTATAGAGCAGCACACACTTTGCCTAAGAGAATTGACTTTTTCTTTTTTTGCCCAACAGCTTGATGGCTGAGAGGTAAACTGTCTATAAAACAGTCAGGCAGAAAAAAAGATAATATTATCAAAAAACCAAGCTGAATAAGCTAGCATTAAATTTCAGAAGAACACAGAAGAGGTCAGCTGGGATAGAGGATCATCCCTCTAGCCTTGAAAGCAGGAAGGCCCCAGCACAGCCTTTCAGCAGGAATAAAAAACGACAAAGAAAACCTAGATTCAAACAGAACTCAATCAGCTGTTGGAAGAGTTTACATGACCTGGTTGACTGGTTATAGCATTTCCAGTGATTCAGAAGTTCCCCTCCAGAGTAATATTCCTATTTATAAAGTTAGTATGGGTCTAATTTCATCATGCTGTATATTCTTTTTAAACAGAGCTGAACTTCTAGAAGTAGGCAAACTATGGGTGGGACATTTTCCACAGTTCTTGCTCTGCAGTGTTGTAGAAGAAATCCTTGTAGTGCAAGTGAATTCCTTCTATCTCTGATGCACAGAAACTTGCTCCCATGAAATAATGGAGACCATTCTCTTGATCCTAAAGAAATGTACAGCTTCTGCAGAGTGGGAAACTATGGAGGGAAGATGGAAACACTGAAAGGCATTTGGAAAAGAGTCAAGGAGTTTCTCATTTCAAATTTCCACCTTTGACTTTGTTTTAGTATTTTCTTTTTAATTTTGTCCCTGTTCCTCCTTTTACAACATCTCCAAAGCAATCAAAGAAAACAATAGACTTATAACAGTGCTCATGAGTCCTTTCAGAGGAATTTTGTCAGCCAGAGATTTTGTAGTAAGAGGCAGAAAACCTAGAAGGGTAAAATATGGAGTAGGACCAAAGATTTCTGACCCTGCTGCCAGAAAGCAGCAGACTTTTAATAATTCAATGAAGGCTACAATTTCATGTGTGGATCATGTTCCACTTTCTTTGAAGAGAATTCCCATAGAGTGTCAGGGGCTCTTTCCACTGTGAGAGATAAGACAGACAGTACAACCAAACTTCAAAATAACTGTTTTACTATTCATCTTTGAAGCAGCTGTAAGTTTCTGTAAGCTTTAGCCTTGCCAACTTCCCAGGAAACTCCATACTGTGTAAGAGGCTGTTATGGAAATTTGTAATTATTCTCAAATATATTGAACGGGGAAAAGAATGACAAAATAACAGGTATGTTGTTATAAATTAGCATAACACACATCCCAGCACTATCAATTACATGCTCCTTTAGAGGAAGAATAAATTGAAAGTAGTGTTAAAACTGTACATTTGCAAATTAAAATTTATCAAACATGTAATGAAGGAGACCATAACATAGCCTGTGACAGTATGTCAAATGTTTTCTAAGATAACTGAAATTTGATCTAGTGCTAATTAGCTTTAAGTGATTCTGCCCTGTGGCAGCTGGACAGCTGTTTGGATGTCAGGAACTCCTCTAAAACTGCCAAAGGAGGAAGGAAGAATTGTACTTTTCAGCTTTATGCAACAGGCAAGCATTTTGTATTTTCTCAGGGTATGATTTCTCTATGAAAAGGTGCTCCAGTTTTCATTCCCATGCAAATAGTCAAGGTAAACTTCCATAGGGATTGCCCATGGCCAGATAAAACAAGGAAAGCCCTGAGTATTTTTAGGCTGAGATTCTTATCTCAACTTAAAAAGAAGTACTTTTTTTCTGCAGGAAAATTGAAGTCCAAGATTCTTATTTATTGCAGGAAAACAGATTGCAATAGATCAGATACAATAATAGAGGTTAACAAGAGCTAACATACCACTATCTACTGCATTAGTATTAGAATTCCTCAAGTGAGATACTTTTTTTTATCACTTTTGTTTCAGAGTTAATACTCGTAATTGTTCAACCAGAGTGAACTGAACATTTTCCTTGAAAAAGGAAGAATATTTCCTATTTGCAAGGCTTAAAAAGTTACTTGTGAATTCTAAAAGTCAAAAGTTTGCAGGCTCATGCTGCAGGCACAGCGCAGATAAATTTAGAGGGATTTTCAATGGCTGACCAGTTGCAAATTTCATTATAAGGATTCAAGTACAGACATTATCCACTCAGGCTTTGTCTGTGACTAAAGAAAGATCTTGTCCTGTGCTAGAAAGAGAGCCATATTTCCCTTAGCATAAAATCTTGAAGTATGTTAGAAAACTGCCTTATTTATTGACTCTATTTTCCGCATTGATGGATTGTATACTAACACAATAAACAGTGTCTTGAGGGAATGAAAAGTATTTTTGCTTTCATTAGGGCTCTAACTTTCTTTTTCTGGAAACATTTTCCTTCTAGGGTCCTCAAGGTGAAAGCATACACCATTTGGTGCCTTGCTATAATAAAGTAAATACTCTTTTTTTCTAATCATGCTGACCTTGTGCTCTACCATTAATGGAATTTCTATTCCTGGGAAACTCTAAGAAGTTACAGTTTCCTCTCCAGGAAAACAGATCTTTCTGAGCTCCACCTGATTCAGAACCAGTTTAAAATGAATAGAGAGTTTTCTTGATATCAGATTCCATATCCAGAACAAAAAAGGTGAAATTAATAAAAGGTCAGGGATAATTGATATTATATTCCAGAAATGCTATTAAACTGTCAAGCTTCTGATGAATTCATATAAGCAGCCTTAAAACCAGGCTGAACATCCCTGTTTAAGTTAGTTGACAGCTTTACATCTTGTTTGGGAGCAGAAGTTTTTGCAGGGAGAAGACAAGACACCAGTCATGGAAGGACAGACTCCTGAGTCAGGTGAGGGAAAACAGCCTAGGGCAGAGCAGCTTAGCAGGAACATCATCACTCTGAAAAGGTTAGTGTTACAAGAAGAAAACTAACCAGCTGTGAAGTCAGATGGAGCTGTGCTCCAGCATGTACCCAACAAGTCTCAGGACCCCAGGGTCATCTGTTCAGTCTTCCCACAGGCACTCTTCCCATGCCATTCTTACACCCCTTCCTGTCTCCCTTTGTGCAGAAGGAGATTAACATGGATCAGATTTTAACCTCTCATTCACTGGGAAGTGGGTCTTACTGTGTCCTGCACAGGGCTTGGAAGAAAGTTAACAAGGTGTTGAAAACATGAGGCCATGTAAGTAAACATCAAATATTGGATGATCAAGATTCGTACATTTTCCATGAAAACTGGATTTCTGTGAGCCAGTTTAGCAACCAGAGGCTTTAATGCCTTTAAGGCCTGGTAGTCAGTCATTAGTATCTGTAATAATGGGTCATCAGTGTCAATCTGAATTTCCTGTACAGGAGCCTCCAAGATTGCTGCCAGGCATTTCATTCATAGCACAAAGAAACCAAACAATAGTGGGAGCTCATTACTTCAGAGGTTTTCTAAACTCTTTGGATTGTGTAAAATAAATATTCAAAAGAAATCATAGATGCAGTTTGATCTGCACTAAAGTTGCAGAGAAGTCCACCAAGGATCCCTCAGAGGCATGAGGAAGAACAGTATTACCTTTACATCCAGACTCACAGAAAACACACTTGTTCCTGTTTCAGAGCCTAACCTTATTTTTTTCTGAAGTCTGGAATGGTTGGTGGCAGATTGCCTGTAGGCATTCCTCAAAATATATCAATTATCCTATCCAGTTGCATTTCAGATGAATTATTCTCTTGTTACCAGGGCAACCAAATATGTCTAACAAGAAGTAACCATATTTTTTGTTCATGCATACCTGGGTTGCCAGAGCAACCTTAGAAAGTGGATCACCTGAACAATGTGTGTGCAGTCTCAAGGGAACATGGCTCTTATCAGCTGTGGGATGTCCCCCTGTGGAGCCAGGAGCATCACTTCCCATCCCAGTCTGTCACTGGTAGCATTGGGAAGACCCAAGGGCTTTGGGGACCATCACACTTCTCAAGCAACACGAGAGGATGTAGAAGGCAACACCCATGGGGAAAGCAGAGCACCCTCAAATGTCTGCGGTTAGGAAACAAAGCTTGTAAAGTCTGTACTAAGAAATCTCTGTATTTAACTGTATCTCAGCCACGATTCCTGCAAGGGGTAAAAGATGGTTTACCCTGGTTGACACTTGCAGACAAGTTATGTTCATTACCAGCTCAACTGCATACATTGCTCACAGGCCATCAATAGTAATTTCCTTTGGACAGGCAAGACTTCAAAGCTAAGTGTAAAGACCAATATGTAAGCAGACTTAAAAATACTTTCATTGCTCTTGGTATCAACTTGTGTGTGGTCTAGCCCTACATGATAAGAGAAAGAAATAAAGAAAATTGTTTTAGAAGCTTCTTAAAATAACCTTTTATTCCTGAACTCAGGAGAAAACTAACAGTAAAATAGTGACCTCAATGGTGACCTGCAGTCAGTATATTTATTATGAACATCACTTGCCTATCTGTACAGTAATACTTCCTTTGTTGGATTTTTATGTTTATTCAGGAAGAAATTCAATAAATAATAAAACCCTTCCTGTGGCAGTACACCAAAACACAGTGTGAAAAATAAGCTCTCTAAACACATTAATGAAGGAATACTATTCAGGATTCCAAGTTACAACACAATTGAAGAGTTTTACACGCACACACACAGAGTAAGAGTACAATATATAATGTCTGGTCATTCTACATTGTAAAGTAGTTTCCGTTTTCCAAAACAGCCACAGCTTGGAAACAAGATCAGCAGGGAATAAAGGTAAGAAGCAGATTGTTTTCTGCTTGACACAGGCAGAAAGGTAGTGCTCTAAACCCTCACTTAGGAGGGAGTTTAGAAAGTCATGCCAAAGAGTGGCATGATTGCTACTACTTCTCAGCCCCAGTTTCAGATCTGCTGCTGGGCTGTGTCAGGTGCCAGAGTACATCCCAACCATACAGCCACTGAGTACCTCTCAGATAAAGACAGAAAAAAAAATTGTATTTAAATATGTAGCCTAATTAAACAGGAATCTATGACATGTTACTAAAGTGTGTTGTGGAGTAGGTAGTTCAGGACAACAATTCAGACCAGCTGTGGGTGCATTAGGAGCAATACTCCGGCAGCCTACTGCATAAATCACACGTGGGGTGGGAGGTGAGGATGGACAGGGAGCCCCAGCCTATTCCCATCCCCACATACTTTTAGCCAAGTTGCAATGTGGAAGCTGGTATCACTATGCTGTAAACTAATGGGCCCTCACACCTACTGAATTAATAGAGGACCCTTACTGTTTATAATCCAAGAACAGTAATAGAAAAGTAGGGATTAGAGGGCAGAAAAGGGAGAGTCCAGAAAAAGGTTAAGATCTGGGTTTAAGATGGGCAAACAGCCTTATATAAATTACTAGAGGAATAAAAGGGATGATCAGCTTCTCCCTAAGTGCTAATTTACATTGTGAGTAGTTATCAGTCAGGAGAGTCTATCTGACTTGCAACCCAGGAAAAGCATAGCAGTATCTTTATATGCCTTGCACAACCCTGAAGGTTAAAATTTCATCTCTATTCAGACCTGGGTAAAGTAAAAGAACAAAGAAAGAGTAACAAAGCATAGGGAGCAATGCAATACAGTGTCATGGGAAAGCAGCAAGCACCTCAGATACTTCACAAGCTGTTAAATAAAAATTTTCCCTCTCTTTTGCAGTAATTTTCAAGGTTTTTTCTTTTTCCCCCATGGAAAAAGAAAAAATAACCACAGCTGACAGCCTTTTGCAGAAACAGAAAGTATTTTGATGTCTTTTTCACCCAGAGAAAAACCACAGAGGAATATATTTGCTTAGGAGACTGACCTGTAAAATTGCTAAGCCAAATTCATGTCTCAGCAGCTCATTTCTAAAAAATAGTCTCATCACAGGCCAGTGACTTGATGGCTTAAGCATAGAGCACTACAAAAAGTCAAAGTTTTCATCTCTCCAGCCTTATTAAAACCAATACGCTCCTGGCAAATATGCTGCATTTAACAAAAAAGCACACTGAATTGCAATTACCCTGATAAGGTCTACCTGGTCCTGTAACAAATCACAGGAAGACTCTTCAAGAGCATCAGTAAAGTAAATAGGTAGAAGAGTGTTGTATTTTGCTGTCACTGAATTTAACTAGGCACTAGAAGGTTTCTTAAGAAGATGCCCACCTGCCAGAGGAAAGCAGTTCTGAAAGGTGACCCCTGAATATGTACATTTTCCACATCACTAATGTTTACTAGGAATTGATTTGTTTGTAACTGTTAAAGCCCCTTCACTAAAGAGAAATTGATCTTTGCTGCAGTCACCTCTAGAAGCCTACCATCTGCTACAGGCTGTCACTTTGAGCAGTATTTGTAATTCCTCTGAAGGAAAGTGTTAAAGATGCTCTTTGAATTGGAAACACATCTATGGTACAACTGGGAAGAACACCAGGTATAAATCACACCCCTGCTCACAACCAGGAGCTTAGTCCATACTCTTTCCTCTCCTCCAGAATAATCAATCCATTTCTCCATGGAATTCTTAAAGTGTAAAACCTCCATTGACCGGGACTGCACAGAATCCATTCCAATACATGACTATACATAGCTTGGAAAACAGCTTTAATATCTAGTATGAGACCCCCTTGCTGTGATTTAGCCACACTGCTGCAACAGGTAGGGACATGTGTAGGTTCTTCCCCTCTGCACTCCTACCATGCTGGATCTGCCTTAAGGCTGTTACTCATTTCTCTAGGTTGGATAGACTCAGTTCTTCCAAAGTTTACACACAAATCATGGTTACTAAACCTCTGAAAGTTCTTGCTGTCCTTCCTTAGTCCCTGTTGACCATCCCCCACAAGCATCATTTGTTCAGCACACACAGGGACAGACTCTCCATGCAAGATCTTTTGGTATCATCTACTGTTCATCTATGCTTTCTCCTGATCTACTTGCCCTTTTAGAATTCTCAGGGTTTAAAAATGAGTCAACTGATCCTGGAGGCCACAGGGAGCTCTGATCATGCTTTTTTTTTAATGTGAGCTGATATATTCCACAGTTAAATAAGAATCATTTCAGTCAATGAGATTCTCATTTACTGTACTAAACATAAGAGTTTTGGTCTACAACAGGTCTCTTGGCAGGGAGTTGTACATTATGGTAGCAGGAAGTGCCACTATTTCATTTGCAATTAGGCAACAGCAAAAACAATTCCAACAATAACCTTGTGTACTACTCAAGAATCTTACAACATTAAGCCCATACACAGATTTATCTCTATGTCTTCAAGGAATTGGTTTTAATATAATAATGAGGCTACTTAGGAGGACACAATGCTTCTTTTTAAATTTCTCTCTTCCCAAAAGTGTAGCTTTTCTGTAACCACAAATTGCACAGAAGTCAGCACATCTTATCTCTGAGACAGAGATGTTATTTCCCCACATGTAAATATTAAACTATACATAAAGCTGCTGGGAAATATCCAATGCAGTTGTTTAATGTGTGAGGAACAGGAGGCAGCAGCACAGAGGGAACAGTGCAAATGAAAGGGGACCGGTTGCATTTGCTTCCTGAAGCACACACTAGACAAGTGAGCACAGCATGTTCCATTAGAAACAATGAAATCTCCTTTTCAGCTAGCTGGCATTTTGGCAGGGCTGCTGATAGATCAGGAACCCAGAGCACAACTTGCTTGCCATGCTGTAGCCTACTTTTGTTTAATCAGACAGCCACTGCTGAATGCGACCCTGCTGTCGACAACAAACCTCCCGGCCTGCATCCACACGTCAGAGCAAGTGTGTGTACGTGAGCTCCCACTCACACTGCCATTAAGAACGTAAGCACCTACTATTTTCAGTCTGAAAGGCAGCCAAAACCTTTTTGTTCCAATTGGCACAGGGAAGCCTTCTCCTGCCCGTTCCGTCGTATCAGCGGCGCTCCGTGAAGTGGCAAAGGAGGATGGATCATTTTGAAACCATTTGTGACTGGAATACGATGGTTTGACTTGCAACATTGAAGTAAAGGCAAAACACGCCTTTGTGCAGGGTACATTTGGAGCATAATTGCAAGCTCTTTGCAGGAAACTGGTCTCCTTAGCACTAGAAAGTCTCTCAATGCTTTTAATTAAGGGCCTGATTCAGCTCCTCCAAAATAAACTGAATCAGACCCTACCAAACCTGCCTCTCAGTAAGGTCCAAAGGTTTCACCACCGCTCTGGTAGGAGCATAAATGAGTCTACATTGGGCATTTGGACACTCAGTTTCCATCTCTCAAAAACATTCTCAGTTTTAGGCTGAAAATTAACACTTGCAAACACAAGAAAGGTGGCATGGAAATACTGCCTCAGTGATCCATTCAGATACCTCCTTGTTCCCTTCACCTTTCAGATGACAAGTCTGCGTGCTGTGATCTGCCCTGTGACAAGTGTGCTGAGAGCACCTTCCACTTGGAGACTCTCACACCACAGTAGGGCAGAAGCTGCAGACAGGAGAGGAGGCACTGACTTACAGAGAACAAAACAGAAGCTCAAGAAACACCCTAAGACGACATAGCAATATTTCTAGTGCTTTTGTTGAATTCTAAAATAGGCAACACCTCACAGAAAATGGGGCAGGGTGTTAGCCAGATCTTCGGGAAACCATTCTTTTGTTTAAAAGAACATTTGACCATCTTTACCCAGTTTTTATGTATCTCAAGAAATTTCAGCTACAGACCATCATCCATCCATCCATCCATCCATCCCTCCATAGAGATAATATAATAATGCCTCCACCCCTTCCCACCTCCCCTCTTTGCCCTTAGAAAGCCCAGCAGGACTATCTGAATGCAGAATGTAATAACAAAACTACTTCATAAAATGTTGACATGTCTTAATAAATATGCATACATTCAAATATGCTCTGTGCAAAATACTCATACTTAAGAAACCAGCCTAAATATCACAAAAATAAAATAGCATCCTCACAGCAGATACACACTATGCATAACTAGAAACTGAAAAGACTGTTAAAGACAGTTTATTCCTAGATGTTGCTCTCTTTCTTCTATTCCACTAACACATTAGAAAATGCTTTAAAGTTATATAAAGTATCAAAAGAAACCTTAACTAACACCATGTTTAAGACAGCACGTCTCTTGTTGCCAGAGATTTCTTAGATCACAGTTCACACATTTTGTAAATGTCTGTACCTCACTCGCAGGAATTTTTACCCTTTGAATTTCAGTTTCTGCATGTTCAACCACTTCCCAAAGCTGCTAAGAAAATAAGTTCTGAGATTTAGGGTTATATTCTGTGAGTGTGTGGGGTGGGGAACTGGGAGAAAAATGGGGAAGGAGCCAAAAGGCAAAACTTTCTGGAAAGAAGAGGCCCATAAATGTATTAAAACATTACTTTTTCATCTTAATTGCAGTAAAAAATGTGACTGCAATAAAAATTTCCAGAGAGGTGAAGATATCCAATCTTACTAATTCCATAGGCCTACGACAGGCTGCAGAAACTTCTGCAGGTTTCATTGGCCCAAGCAAGCCCAGTTCCAAACTTACAGTTTAAAATATTGAAAGTAAAATGATCCAGAACAAAAGCTATGGGTTTCCAGCCAGTTACCACCAAGTCCCAGCAATTCTATTAAATTTTTTTTCACTCACTCAAGATATAATCCCTTTTAATTTAGTCATGTTCTGTCTGGAGTAATAGATACTATTTTCTGCCTCCATAAATTGCCCTTGAACTTCAACTGAGTAGCACATTCTGCTTCCCCTCCTGATTAGGACTGTTTAGAATTGCCGTGTCCTGTTAAGCAGCTGGCCCATTTCCCCTCATAGCAAGCAAATTGTTCTCTTTCCAATACTTGTTATTTTTAGGAACAAGAGGTTTTGGATTTAAAAAAAAATAAAGCTTGCATATCACAAGACATCACCCTTGCTTTCAAGGTTTATTTATTTAATCCTTGTGGTAAATCTGACTCACTTACCTTGCCACTATTTCTGCCTCTCCCTTTCACGCTAGGCTTGTCTTAAAAACAGCTCTAACCTTGTAAGGAGGAAGATTAGAAAATTGTCAAAGGTGGGTCTGTCAACTGTATATTAAGGTCAGGTGTATTTGGATGCTTCTTGTTAAAACTCAGCATATGATTCCCATCAATTTTTATCCAGGACTGAATCAGAGAATGGTGTTTTAAATCTGAAGGTTACATAAGGTCCTAGTACTTAACTTTATAGATCAGACTCAACACACAATTTGCAGAGAGTTTGAGGTCTGTGTACTATTCCTAAGGAATTTGTGTGACTGATAAGAAAAAAAAAACCATTATTTTTCTTTTAAGCTGAAATGTGCTCTGCTACTTGAGACCAGCAAGGCATCCACAAGCTGGAAGAGAGCTCATCATGGGGGCATCACTGCCATGTGGCAAGATCTACAAAAGTGTTTTTACATCAGTACCAACACCTCCCTAAAGGTCACACTTCTATGGTACAGCTCTCAGACAGTTTTTTTCAGTTCTCCTTCCATTAACTTTGGAGCAAAAACAGCCTTGAAGGGAAAAAGACAGAAATAAAAAGGCAAAGCATTAACATGAGAAAAATGAAGTACAGTTGCTCCCAGCTATTTCAGCTGATTGGAAGCGAGGATTTGCTAATAAGAGGTGCAGTGTAAAGCAGGCTGTGCATATGTTAAGCAGGAGTTCTGATGTGCATTTTGCATCCTGTATTATACATTTGAGTCCAGGAACAGAGACAGAGCTGGGCAATCTTAGCACTCTGTGGAGCATGTATTAAAAGGGTCCCAAAAGTAATTAGATAAATTGAATGAAATCTGACTTGACAAGTAGGGGTCATCCTATTCTATGAAGGCTCAAGATGGAGACCAAGGGGGCAAATAACAAGTGATTGAAGGGCATAGCTAATTAAAGTGCCTGCCATATTAATATTTATGTTAAAGTTTCCTGTAGCTCTGGCCTTGACCTGGCAGCTGGGTATACAATATGTGTCCTTAATTTTAATAATTTTCAACAATTCTCATATGGTTACGAAACTTTAGACAGGTTGTTATATCTGTCTCTTCCATGCTCAGACTAAAATGCCTGAGAAGTGTAAAAATTGCTGAAAAAAAAGTTAGGTAACAGGTTCAAAAACAAGTTCCTCTGATTCAGTCAGCAGAAAAAAATAAAGGTAGGAAACACTGCCATTTATGAGTTCTTTCTGTTCAAAGCACTTTAGTCAAACATACTCTTCTATCTTCATGATACCTTATTTTCCTTTTATGGGTAGGGAAACTGAGGAACAGCTGTGAAGGCTCATAGTGAGATGCATTCACTAAGCATTCAAGAATCACTGCAGCCTTGGATTCCTACACATCAATACTCCAGAGGTGTAGAGCATTCCAGCCACAAGCCCAAAAACCACACAAATTCCCCCCTCCTTTTTCTCGCTGAAATAACAAAAAAAAACCCACCTAATTTCTCTCATCTCACAGAAAAAAACCTAATTAAACTGAAATTACAATTTGGCAATTTCATCCTCAATCCATGATGACCAAGACTTCATCTTTCAGAGAATTAACTTTCACACACACACACACAAAATAAGTCACCTAATTTAAGTCACTTCTATCTTTTCTTTGTGGAATGGGAAAGAGAGAGAATGTCAAAGTGCTGCTTGTTCTACAACCCAACTGCTGTTAGCAAGACTGTAGACATCTCTGGCTGGACAATCAATCATCAAAATGATCACAGCTAGCAGGAACATAGACTTCAACAATTTGCCTATGTTACGACAGATTTAGGAATTGTGTCCTGATCTTCTTTGCCTTGCCCTGATTTGTTTCTAATATTGGGATTTTGCAGCACAAAGGGGTGGGGAGGATGACATTTCCAAGTCTCACATGAGAAGCATGGCACAATACAGATTCTGTTTAAAATTCTGTATATATATATATATATATACATAAAAAATTCTGGAGGGATAAATAAAAGTTTTCCAAGCTGGCTCATTTCAGTGCCAGATTTCTATAACCCTTTTAATTACATTGTTGTGCTTCTATTTCAGATAACAAAAGTGTATCTGGTACTTTATGTGGAGTCTGCAGAAGTAGGTGCAACCACTGGCTTTCTGCCACCTTGCCTCTGTGTCTGAGAGAGTTCTAGAGCTCGGGCAGCCATGCCAGCACACACCATTGTTTGTACCTGCTGCAATTCAGTTGTTACAGCAGCAGTTGTAGCAATTTAGCAAGCAGAATACTCATTTTACTGTCTGTTTTATTACCAAGACAGATAAAATTTGTACAAGCAGTGCTCAGGAAACCAGCATATAGCAGTACAGCTGAATTAGAAACAAAAATATTATCTAGCTGAACTCGTTAGCATTTACAGGAGTGGCTGAACAGATTTGTTTCCCCCACCCGTTGTGTAGTTCCCTGCACAACAGCCATTTGTTCTGAGCCTCTATCAGCAACCTACCAGAAGAAAACAGATAAAACAACAGTGCTGACTGGATGAACTGCTCATGGCAAACAGTACTAACACCCCTACAGAACACACAAGAATAGTGTAAGATTTATCTGCTATGTATCTTCCTCAGCAGATTTGATGCTTCATGGAAGACAATGTTTCCTAGGCTTTGTAAAGACAACGCAGGACACAGGAAACTGACTTTTCAGTCAGAGACCCAAAACAGGACTTCAGCATCCCTAACTTCCACCTCATGTGCTGCTTGTCTCCCACACACCTCAGTTTTAAACTTACCTTTTTTTTGAGCACTTCAAACATATTTTCTCCAGGATCACAGACAGGGCAGCTGTGTCCCCTCCCTGCCTGGGATGCTGTTCTCATTCTGCAAAGCACAGTCCTCCTGCAGACACACACAGAGGACTCCAGCAGGCAGTGCCCCAGCACAGGGATATCTTCACTTACAAATATATGCTGCATCTTCAAGCAGCACTTACAGTGCCAACTTTAGAAATCTTCCCCAGACTCCCTCATGATCAGCATTCCAGCAAAAAGGGGGCTCATTTCTGCATGCCTAGAAATCTAGAGCCAAGGAAGGGAACCAAACAAGTCCAGTTAAGCATAAGCTATGGAGATGAGTCCAGACATAGGTAAGAAGGCTTTGAGTGCTGATTAATTCACTTTACATAACTAATAAAACAATACTTATGTATTACTACATAATATTCTGTGAAAATAGTGCCACATTTTCACGTGCCTGCCAGCTGCAATGCAGGCCAAAGTTCTGGCTTTCCAGGTCACTTGGGGTAGCTTTCCTTAAGCTACAATTCAAAACTATTGCACATAATACATAGGGAAGGAAGTGTTTCTGCTTGCCTGTACACTTTAAAACTCTCTGCTTCTTGTTAAACAACATACAGTAGAGTGGGTAGTATTTGGAATTCTATGGGCAACTTTTAAACAGAAATCTTTTTTCAGAAGATATTCCTTATATTAACTCTTTTGGTAGTACTATAGTCTCACATAATTTTTTATTATTTTTCTGTCCTAAGCCAGAAAAACACTGGCATTACAACCTCATTAATGAGACATACTTTTTCAGCCATATTCCAATATGTGGACTGTGTCATTCTGCTGTTTGGCACCTGAGAAAAATGGCATCTCAGCCATTTCATGCAATTTGCACACTTTTCCAGCAAAAGCCCTTCAATTTGGAAGTCCTTGAGATAACTGGCAGTTCCCAGCGACTGCAGAAATAGACCTGAAACCTGTACCTACATACAACTATGCCAGCAACCACTCAAGCAAGCAATTCAGCAAGCAAAGCTCAGTTCTGCATGAATTAATAGCAAAGTCACATTCAGTTTTCAAAACTTTTTCCACACCCAAGCATGACTCCAGCCCATTTACAGCCTTGTCTTCCAGTATGTTTCTTTGTAAATAAATAAATAATCACAGCAGGCTCCAGGACTGATCCCTACATCTCCTAGTCAATAAAAAGGACACCCCAGTTCTGACTTGGCTCCTCCCTCTGCACTGTGAGTGTGGAGGCACTCACTCAGCTCTGTTCTCACCATCTCCTCTTTCCTGCTCTCCAGCTCTTTGGACCAGTGAAACCATGTTACAGTATTAAAAGCAGGGCATTACACATGTAAAATCAAGTATAGTAGCTTGATTTTAGATAAGAATTAATGAGTTATGACAAAGATTACCCTCAAGTGAGAGCCCCGTGCACAAAGTACTTCTAGGAAAAAAAAAACAAAACCTGAACTGCAAAATAAACAGCCACTCCCTTTGCTCTAATGGATAATACTTCACTGAAAAAAAAAATCTTTTCCCCCAATCTTTAACTGAATTTCTTTCTCATATATTAAAATATCTTGACTTGGATGTCTGATGAGCTTCAGATGCTTGTCTTCTAGCTCCTCCTAAATGCCTGCTTTTGCCTTGAGCTCCTGCAGGCACAAGGGATATGTATGTTGGATCCCTTCAGGAGCTCAGAATATGCAAAATACACACTGCTACAGATATCAGTATCAACCACTGGCCTAATACCACCATGTAAGCCCTCTATCTTCCTCTCTTGAAAAGTCTAAAAAGAATTTCAGGGGATGTTAGAGCAAGCAGTTAATTCCTTGATTGACAAAAACTTTGATTGACAAAAGTGCTGAGCCAAAATTAAGAGAGGACTCTAACTTTTCCCACTAAAAGATTTCCTTGTCTTGTTTTTATTTCTCTTAGACATTCTAAAATAACAAGCTGAAAACCTAAAGGCCAGTACTGATGCTTTCATTTGTGATATAAATCACATAAGTTTCTACATATATCTAAAAGAACAAAGCTGTCACCACATGCTTCACACCTGGTGAGTATTAATAATGCTGTCCACAGACTGCTTTTTAGAAAACAATTTCTTGGTTATATAAAGAAGAGTAAAGATTTAAATCTATCGTGGAAGGGAACAAATAGGATTCTTTAACCTTTAAAGAATCCAATCATCTGCTCAAGTACTTGAAGCTAAATAGTCCTGGCTATCAAACAACCCAACTAAAACCAACCAGGAGGAAAGTCAATAGGTTGCATACCAAAGGAAAAAAAAAACCAAACACATCACTAAGGAACGAACATCTTGTGCAAACTGGGAACAGAATGTGCAAAGGTCGATCATTTTAAGGTATTAAAAGCTAGGATTTAGAAAGTGCCTGTGTAAGGACATGGCAGAGTGTTGGAGATGCAGAGACGTGCATGTCACAGTGTGAGGGTGGGGCTGGAACAGAGGGGAGGGTACCTGCCTCTAAACACAAACAAGTCAGACTTGTTTGACACACTACTATATTTGAATGTCAACTTTATTTGACATTTTTCTAGTTTCTTCACACAAGAAAAAGAATTGCACTTCCACATCTTCTGCCCTCATCATTTTTCCTGCTCCATTGCAAAGGCCAGTTGTTTGAAAGACAACAGGGAGAATAATTGTGAGATATGACTGGTGCTACAAACTTCCTGAAGGATGTTTCTGCATCTCTGCTGGTTGTCTAATTGTAGGAGAGAAAAGGACAATCAGGATTTTCAATGTGTTTTGAAACTTAGGAGGCCTTGGGTTCAAGTATTTGTGAAAAGTTCTGCCTCCTCACTGTGAAGTTTCTTTCTTGCAAAAATAAAATAAATAAATAAATACACCTGAATTTTGACTGTCTGATAGCAAACAGTAAAAAAAGAGCCCATGAAAGAAATGCCTGGGAAATCTTAAGAGACAAAGTGTTGCAACAGAGATGAAGATCATATGAGAATTTGGCCTTACTTCTCTCCCCTGGTAAATACAGAAAGATACCATGTCAAGTCCTTACCAAGTTACTAATTAGTTAACTTAGGTATCAGTCTCTTAACAAGCAATATTTCCTCTTTAGACATTCATTTCTTTAAAACTGTCTATTTAATTCACTGAAAAAATTAATAAGGTGTTGGATTATATCATCAGTGCCAGATGTAGTCCAATTCACAAAATCTCTTGGAACAAATCAAATCCTCTTTTTATTGCCCATCTGATTCATGCTGATCTCAAGGGTTCATGTTTCCATTCATGTTTTCATTCTGAATTTAACATAACAGCACTGTGCTCGCTGTTGCATAAATTAACAGGACATTTAGGATCTCCAGTGAAATCCCAAATTATGCAGTGCTGCAGCAGGTGAAATTTTTAACAACTGAACACTGAACATTCATGAAGCAGCTACCAGAGCAATCCCCTGGAAGGAGGGATTTGAACTTCCACCTCCACCTGGCTGTGGCCTCCCAGCTGAAGCCATGTTCAGGTTTTGGAGCCAGACTGATCAAAGAGAACTCCTCTCCCCACTCTCCAGGCAGAACTTGCCCTCTGCAGGGCTGACGTGCCTTCAGTAGCATCTCACAGTGATTTACAGCCATGCTGTAGGAGGAAAGAGTCAGTCAAACCTGTGCTGCAGCTCAGCAAAATTGCTTGAAGCTGAAAAAACTGGTGCATTCATGCCAAAAAGAGAACAAAATCTCTTTGCAGGCAAAACCACAGTGCTTCGACAGAAACACAAATATAAACATGTTCTGAAGATCCTCCCCAAATGAGAGTGAAGCATTCACTGTGAAAGTGTTATTGCCTGTAAGCAGACATATTTTCACTTTTCTGTGCCACACAGGTAACAGCTCTCAATATTACTTTTTAAATAGGTAGCTTGCAATGAACATCTGGCTGTCATTCAGAAAGCAAAAGGCCTTTTGAAAGTTCACAGAAAACACCAGCAAAACTTGCTTCAAAGTCTGTTTGAGAAAAAGCCATCTCTTGGGTAAAGATTTCATGTTTTCCCCCTCTGTAACTGCAGCTCCTGGCCCAGGCTCAGACCTCCCAAGCCTCCCTCAATGCCAGCCCCAATGCCCTGCAGAGCAGCCCAACACTTTCACCTCAGTGTGTTTCCTCACACGTGTCCCTGGCATGAGCAGAGGAGCAACATGAGCACTGCTGGTATGGAAATAAGTAAAGAAATAAAGCCCAGCCACCAACTGGGCAGAAAAAACCAATTCCTGGCTCTGGGACAGGAATTTGGGAGGGAAATCACCATTCTACAGCACTGCTAGCTGGCTCCAGCCCTGCTGTGCTCTCCTGAAGTCACAGGCTCTTCCCCCTCAGAAAAGCTGAATCCCTAGTGCAGAACACAGAGCTTCTGACAGAGTCTCAGGTGTCCCCATTTCACAAACAGCTCTGCTCCCTGTGAACAGGCCACGTGCACCCTCAAGAACACTGCCCAGCTGCCAGAAACATTGCAGCTGCATTAACCTGGGGCTGGATCCAGCTCATCAGCCCTGCCTGGCAGCTGGAGCCATCAGCCTTGCCTCGGAGGAGGAATGGTGTGGCCAAGCACTGCTCTGGTCCCAGCCAGTGCTGGTCTAGCTCTGTACTGCAGCTGCAGCCCCTTGGTAAGAAGATGAAGAAGAATTATAAAAAGGTGCAATTAGCTGGCCCACACTCATTTACCACCTTTAGCAGAAAAGAGTCTGTATCCTACCTGAAAAATACTGGGGATTTTCCAACACGGGAACAAGCAGTTTTCGAAAATGTTAAAAGTCCTCATGGTTAATTTAGGGGAAAATTCAGAAATGCTGAGACTCCATTTCATAATTTTTTATTTTTTATTTTGTAATAGAATTTAAAAGCGAAGATTGTTTTGGAAACGGAAATTCTAATTGAAAGGGTTACCCTAGGGAAGGCTCCTGTTGGTGGCTCTCAGGGACTGCCAGCTGCCATCTCTCCCTGGCTTGCCACAGCAGCACTCGAGCTGCTCCCATTACCTGCAGCAGCTCAGGGCTGCACAGCAACCGGCTCGAGGCAAAGGTCACAAGCTGCAACAAGAGAAATACCAGTGGGGTGTAAAGGGTGGAAAGAACATCCACAGCAGTAGTAACACATTGGAACAGGCTGCCTGGTGAGGCTGTGGGGTCTCCCTCTGCATTGATGTTCATGCTTGATCAGCGCGGGCTGAGCAATCTGAGCTGCTCGTGATGTTAGCCCTGCTCTGAGCAGTGTGTCAGACTTAAATGACCTCTGAAGGTTCCCTCCAGCTTACCTGGTGGCTAAAATACAGCCCATTGTAACAATTTCTGTGCTTTCAGCTGTACTTTATTCCTCAAATTATTCTGGTCAGCTTTTCCTTTATATTAACTAAAACGCCTTATCGCTTCTGTACAGCAAGTGTCTCCTGGTGGCTGAAATGAAGAAAGCAAATGTTTTCTCCAAATGGGTTGTATAAACTATAAAACTGAAATGACATGATCAATTGCCAGTACGCTCATAGAATATCAAACAAAAGTTTAAATCAATTTCCAACTTCCCAGGAAATTTAAAATTACATTGCTTTTAAGCAACATGACAAATTTAAAAATGCCAATGTTTCCCAAATTCAAGCTCCTCTAATTTTAATTCCCATCATGTAACTAAAAACTATGACAAAACATGTAAAGGACTTGTAAGTGCAAGATATATATAAGAATTCAACAAGTTAAGAAAATGTCTTTCAAATTATTAGAATGTTTTCATTATGGCTATTGGCATATAATCATATTTGCTCTACAACAGTTCAAATAAATAAAAATCTTTGATCTTACAGCATCATTTTTCTGAAAGAATAATTTTTAAAACAGTCCTTACTTTGAGATTTCAATAAAAGTAGGAATGGAACAGACATCCTCAGGGTGGCTGTAACCTGTATCATTAGGGAAGGATAGGAACCTCAGCTTGGGATTTGCTTGATTATTTTCAAGAGTACTCAGCCCTTAGAAGAGGCTATGAGCTCTAGAGACTGTTTGTAAGAGTGATCACAGTTGAATATGGGTAGGCATAAAACCAGCATCTTTTTAGGGGAGCGGAGGAAAGAATAGAATACACAGTAGGTCATTGAGAAAATGTGTCCTGAAATTGCCTTTTTTTTTTTTAAATCAAAGCCACATTCTTAAATCTTAATACATGGGAAACATCTGTTATATAATTAAATGTTTCAGAAATACCTGGACTTTCATCTCCAGAATCAAAGGCAACAAGCCTTTTCACTACAAATCTATTAATTATATTAAGGCTCATTAAAGACTTTTACTGACACTTGTTTCCAGCATCCATCTGCAACTTCCCAGTGAAAGGGGGTTTCACTGCAAAGTGCTGAATCACTGCAACAGCACCAAAAGCCATTCTGAAACCTGGCAGAACATAAAAGGCTGCAGCCCACCACCTGCCAGGCTGCTCCAGTGCCCAGCACAGGGACACCCCCCTCCTCCATCTGACTCTTGCTCCAGCTGGCTCTGGCCACACCAGGGGTTTAGGAAGCCCCAAGAGCCTCAAGTGAGTCCAACTCTGACATCTCTTTCTCCTAACCATGATTTCTGTCCATATATTTGGCTACCTAGGATTAAAAAGCAAACAAATGTAGTAAAAGTAGTTTGCCATTCTCTTATTCCAAGTACTTGATGAGCCAGCAACAGGCTTGGGATGCTGCTGTTTGCCATCACCACACTTCGCAGAGGGGGCTAAAATATGAATAAAATATGGAACTCCCAGGGGAGGGAAATCAGCAGTGACCAAACAAACTCTGCCTTACCACTTGGGTTTGCTGCCCAACAATGAGTGAGCAGATATTTCTTCAATGATGTGCCACTGAAATTAGACACACTTATTATCAATGCCTATGTCAGTACAATGCTACAACAGTGCTTTTTGTTCAAGGAAATCAGGAACTGGGAGAAGCATATCACACTGACATCTAGAAGCAGAGGGCCGTAATTCTGATTTACGGTGAATAACCCCAGCTAATCTGTGTTAGAAGATGATCTGTGTGAGAAGACAAGATAAGTGTGCTTTTCCTTACTTGGCCATGACAGCACTGGAAATGTGTTCAGAAGAATACCCTGGGCTGTACCAGAGCTGTTGGGGGTAGAAAACAAATGCATGGTTTTTTAAGTTAAATTCTGCGTGGATTTGGCTCAAGAAGCCTCACTGAATCCAGCAGACCACATCACTGCCCAATAGAAGACCACAGATTTTCCACTGATTGCATCAGTAGGTGCAAATTCTGCCTATTCATGCAAAAGCCTCCATACTTTTCTGAGCTCCTGTAGTGCTGACCTCCTAAGCCAGTTCCACAGAGAGCAATTCAGCACAGACTGAAATGCCAAGGACAGAAGTCAGAAACCAGGAGAAAAACAGGGGGAAAAATTACTGAGCATGCTTTAAAATAGAGTGTAATTATATTTATTATATTGCAAAGATCTCTTACATTTTTCTTTGAAATTTAATCGTAGAGGTAATCAAATCTGCTGCAGCATGGCTTCTTCATTTCCCTGTCCTTGACCCTGTAGGACTTTCTTTGAGCCTTTGGGAGCCACTTTCCTGGAGATGCCTTGCAAGCACCTGCTTTGCTGCAGCTCAGCCAACAACCTCACCCTTGGAAAACAGAGGCAGAGAAGGGAAGAGCTGTCAAAGATAAAGCTACCCTTAATTGTAACTATTGTTTGCAGCTGCTCTGGCAAAGCTAAATAGCATTACTGTTCTGAGGATGGATACAAAATGTAATGTCAAATGTACCCCTTTTTATAGCTGGTTCAAAATTCCTGCTAATACTGACATTTAAATGAAAGAAAGGAGAGAAACTCCCAAGTCCAGGAGCTGGCAAAATGCCATCCTACATCTTAAGAGAAGTCAGTAACTCTTCAAAAACCACGGAGTCAACGTAACACCTCAGAAACCAAGGAGGGGACTATTTGTGAGAGAATGCCAAGTTAGCACACTTATCCTGAAAACCTCCCCCTGCCCTGCTACAAACAGCTTCATTTCAGGGTGAACGTGCCACCGTCTCACACAAGAACACAAAGAAAGAGCACAGCAAAGCAAAATAAGAATGCACATTACTTCTGGTCCATGAGAACAAATGTTAAAAGGCAAGCATTGTGCCAAAAATCCCTCTTACTGTCACGTAAAGACTTACTGAACAAAGACTGTTTGTCTCCACTAAACTTTTCTTCCTATACCTCGTACTTGGCATGTCAAAAGTTGTTTGGCAGAAAAAAAAAAAAGAAAAAANTTCAAAGCTTTGGGTTTTTTCTGCTTCCTTTTCATCTTTAGGACATTGAAAACTCAGGTACTATCTTTGCATACACCACTATTCATCTTTAATTTAATAAATGATCTCTTCAATGTATTAATGGTTAGCAGTGCATATAAATTAGCATTTATAAAAATCAATTACATTGTCTCATAAGACAGAGGAGAAACCAAGACCTTCATCACTGGATCATTTGTATTTATCTGTTAATTATAAACCTTAATTGTCTCTTCTTATCAGATTCATTTGCATAAATTGCATAAGTTTAACGTTTAACAGGTTTTAATACCAGAATACAATTATTCTTTAAACTTTCTTTGTTGAAATATTCATTATTAATTATAGCATTAAAATTAGAAGTTCTGATAATTGACCTTGGCTTCTCCTTGGCTCATCATCATCTGTCCATCGAGGTCATTTATCTCATGATTATGCATGCTTTGTGGCTCCTTATTACTGATGTACTCAGCTTGAATTGTACTATATAGCCTGTCAGATTCCTCTGAATTTTGACTTAAAGCAGAATATTATGCAGAGTTCCACAAAAGTGGACTTTTTATGGTATATTCATCCCCCTAGCATACCTACACATAGTGATACAGAGGGTGAAAGGAGTTTTCCTATATCTAGACTATTAGGTACAACTATTTCTGTCCTGGTGAGGAAAGGCTTCTTTTCAACAGACAACTTATGAAGTAAGAGAGACATTTAAGCTTCCAGCTAGCCTTGGAAAAAAAACAATTAGCCAGGTATTACATTTGGCAGGTCATCTAATAGGCTCTTCTCCTTCATAACTGACCAGACATCTCTAGCTGCCCTTTTCACTTGAAATATTGCTGGGGTTTGAGCCCAGGAAATAATGAAATAATATAAAAGATGACCAAGACCAAATGTTGACAGAGGTATTCACCTGAATTTAGCTGACCTGAATGTAAAGATTTTTTTGAAAAATCATGCAGTGCAGAAGTGAAAACAAGTGGGTTTTCTCCTCTGTCAGATTGTCCACTAAGTTTCACATACAGGGATTTACTGTACTGGATTTTTCTTCCAGGAAAAATTATTCATGCTATTCAGTTAAGTAAATATTTTAGATATCATCGGATATATGTCCAAGGAGAGAGACTAATATTTAAAAAATATTAAACAAGGCTTTTTTATATTGCCTACAGTTGCTATTATTAAAATGCTAGAGGTGCCTCGGGTCAACATATTATAGTATTTTCTTCTGAAGAGAGTCTAGTAAGGAAACACTGAGTCCAGTCTACTTGAAATCTTCAGTATCTCCTTTGACTTACGTGTTCTCCCTAATTCAAAGATTCAAAGCTATTGCACTCTTGTCTGAAAAATATCACTGACATATTTCCAGCCAGTTACTGGTTCCAGGGATTCCTGAGTCCAGTTTTCAAATTCAAGTAAAACCTGAGAGTTACTCTGTGCAAACCATCTTTTTGCAGCAAGGATTTTCTTCTGCTGGGGTTTCCTATGCAAAGGTGCATGCACGAATCAACAGAAAACCAAAAATCAGTAATGGATATTCGTGTCATTACAACTGATTTGGTGTCTCTTCATCATAACAAACCTGTCCAAGGGCACACAGATTATGACTTTACTGATGGTGAGCCTAAGGAGAACTGGTCAGGTTACTATCAGGTCATGCAAAGTAGAAGTCACAGGAAATGGTCAATGCTTCCTCACAGAGCCTTACGGGTGACTAATTGAAGAAATGCACTGATCAATTTTTAGTCCAGTCCATCATCTTTGTAATAGTTTGGGGCTGCTACTGGATCCCTCAAAAGAGACCAGTACTTGGCACAAATTTGGAGAGCATTGCCATTTTTTTGCTGCTTAAAGGTCAGCTACAATTATCTATTTCATCTCAAAGCCAAGTTGCTAGAAAATGCTTCACTTGATCAACATCTTGATGCCTGATTAACTAGGTGCAAATTTATTAACCGCCTTGCTTTACATTTAAAGCAAGGATGGCAGTGTCTTGGACATGTTATTTTTTAATTCCCTCATCTTGTGAGAAGAGCCTGAAGGAAGAAGCAGTCCCCTAGGTTGCCTAAGGCATTTTCCAGAAATTCTGCAGGAGAGAATGCTCAGTGTATGGAGAGCAGAAGCTCCTCAGGGAAACAGTGCCTTGCGTGTGTGCTGGACCCTCTCCAGCCAGGGACTGCAGCTGGGCTCCTGCCACACTTGAGATTTCCTGTTCCTCCTCCACTCATGTCCCTGGCCCAGCTCTCCCCAGGAGCATGATATCAGCATTTCCTTATGCCAGAGAACTGGGAACAAGCAGCATACAGAGACCTGCACCTTAAGCATCTGCTGCATCATAGAACAAGAGTTAAAACCCTCAACAATAGTTCTGCCCACACTTATATTAGTTATGAACTACACCCTTTATTGTGGAGTGGGAACATAAGATGTCACAGAAATCTGCCGACTGCCAGAGTTTATTTCACAGGCAGTTTTCTGTCACTCTCACCCTCTCTTTAGTTTCCTTCTGAGGAAACCGATCTAACCGCAAGAGGATTGTATTCCAGGCAGATCCATTACCACTGCCCAGGAGTGCCAAGCACTTGGCAATTCACCATTGAGAGAAAAGAAGGCTCAGAGGTGACTTCATCACTCTCTACAACTCCCTGAAAGGTGGCTTTGCTCAGGTGTGGGTTGGTCTCCTTCTCCAGGCAGCAGCTGACAGAACCAGAGGACACAGCCTTAAGCTGCTCCAAGGGAAATATAGGCTGGATATTAGGGAAAAGTTTTTCACAGAAAGGGTGATAAAGTATTGGAATGGTCTGCCTGGGGAGGTGATGAATTCACCATCCCTGGATGTGTTTAAGACAAGACTGGATGTGGCACTCAGTGCCAGGGTTTAGTTGAGGTATTAGGGTTGGTTTGGACTCGATGATCTTGGAGGTCTCTTCCAACCTGGTGATTCTGTGATTGCAACACCCACATACTCTGGAATTACAGACAGCCTAGTGGCTGCTGGTCCACAGCAGATCCAATCCTACCTCAAATCACACGCTGCAAGATGAGAGCCACTATCTTCAGCTCCAGGCAGCATAAGCAGTTTCAGGCAATCAAGTGTGGTACTTCTAGGCTTTTATATACAAAGTTTGCCTAGCAGAAAATGTTTATAGGGAGTTTTTTTGGTTTGGGTTTTTGGGGATTTTTTTGTGATTCTGAGTAGTGGCTGGTCAGGAATGAGGCAGTTAGTGGTAAGAAAATGAAGGTAGGCTGAAAGGACAACCCAAGTGCTACATTCTGTTCATGTTCCCTGTCATTTCATGAGCCCTCTGTCAAAGCTGTCACATATAATGGTTTGTTTCAGACTACAGATTTTTCCTTCTATTTACAAAGAAACTCATTCTGCAGGCTTTTCAGCTGCTGGGTTCAATGCCTGTAATTTCATTTTAAAAAAGTGATGGGGAGAATCCGACAATGGAATGTTTGGCTTTTTTTGAGTTCAGATCAGCCAAATCTAGGTTGCCCAGACTGTCTCTCCTGGGTATGGAATGAGGGTCCAACCTCTTCTCCTCTGCCAAATACCTCCCTTAAAGTCTGCTGTCCAAGTCCCTCTGCTGCCATTGTGCCATGTGTGCCAAGGAGTTGCAAATGTACCTCGCTTCTACTGAGCTATTTATCTCTCTCTGTATATTCCCACTTCTTGTGAGTCATATAAGGAGCAGATGAGGGATGTGGGGTGGTTTAGCCTGGAGAAAAGGAGGCTCAGGGGTGACCTTATCACTCTCCACAAGTACCTGGAAAGGAGGGTATCACCAGGTGGGGCTTGGGCTCTTTTGCCAGGCAACCAGTGATAGGAGAAGAGGAAATGGCCTCATGCTGTGGCAGGAGAGGCTCAGGCTGGACATCAGGAAGAATTTCTTCACTGAAGGGATGGACAGGCATTGGAATGGGCTGCCCAGGGAAGTAGTGGAGTCACCACCCCTGCCAGGGTTCAAGAAATGACTGGATGTGGCACTTAGTGCCGTGATGTGGCACCAAGTTGGTGTGGTGGTGTTTGGTCTAAGGTTGGTCTCCATCATCTTGGAGCTCTTTTCCAGCCTCAGTGGTTCCATGATTCTGTCTGTCTTTTCTGACTCTACCTCCAGGGCCAGCTGAAACTGAAAGAATCATTCCAGTCAAACTGCAAACATTTTTCCTTCCCTTTTCCACTTTGAGGGACCCCTTTCTGCATGCCCCTTTTGGCCAGACTACCAGAGCTATGGCCAAGACATTAAAACTACCTAGCCATTGTAACTTTACACTCACTTCTCAATGCTGCTGGAAACACCAGCTACTAAAATAATTTCCTTTTGTCACCGCACCAATTATGTCATCCCCAACCTCATTATTCAAAGTCCTTCTGCTGGTTTTCTTTCTTAATGGTCTTCAGTTGTGAACATGTCATTCCTACTCCTGCTTGCAGTCTGGAAGATAGAAAGCCACTTTATGCATAGACTCTTCACAGAAGAAAACATGGCCACATAATCACACAGCTTTTTTCCTCCCAAAACCTGTGCAGTGTAACTAATCAGAAACGTAATGTCTTAGAAGCAAGAACTGCACTACCCTGTGTACAGTTGTCAGGGTCAAGCCATGTGGGGTATTCCCAAGAACAATCACTGACACAATGAAGATCATGCTGACAATGAAGGATAAATCCTCCTGATTTCATAAGGTTAGCATCCACAAATAATCCAGCAAAGATTACACCAATATTAGATCTGCTGCAAAGAAGTCTGCCATTTTTCTCAGCTGACACTTTGCATGACAAAGCCTCTCACCATGACAATTAAAACTCTGGAGAGGTCTGTTTCAAAAGGTAGAGCAGGTTAAGTCTCTAAACAAACTAGACCCAGGTGACTTTGGCTCTAGACTGTAGAAAACCGAGGTCTTACTCCATTGCCAGTGGTTCTCAAACTCCCTTGCAGTCAACCAGATTGAGCTCATCCCAGTATAACACAGGATGAACAGGTTTAACCCTGAAAGCATATCTTACTATCCTTAATACTAAGAAGTTCTCCCTCTTTGCCTCTAGGATATACTGACAAATACTAAATCCTTTTTTGTGACTGTGTAGAGACCCATTCATTACATTTATGGAGAAAAAAAAAAATCTGTGCTGATCCCTAAGAAAACTTGACAGAGCCAAGTTAACAGAGGCCAAGTTTGTTTTCTCAGTAGTACATCTATATGAATACTCTGATCCCTTTCTTTTCCTGGAATACAAGCAGGTTTCATGTTTCCCCTGTGTGTAATGAAAGTAGTTACCCTCTGGCCAACTCAGATTGTTGTTTCTGAAAATTGTTTTCCTCTCTGGTTTTATTGGGCAATGTAATTATTTGAATTGCAAGGGAACTGTCTGAAGAAAATCCGGGATATCAAGCCCATCAACTCACAGACTTCCTAGACAGTCAGGGGCTCTAACAAAGCTCACTATCTTTTTCTTTGCATAACAAGACAATAAAAGTGCAGTCATTTAAAGAACCAGTTTGCAATGTCGAGATGTGCAATTTAAAACCCAGTAACCCAGTTATGGGAAACTTTAATATTTAATGTTCAGATTAAGTGCACATTTAAAAACTCGTGAATGCATGCAGCTCATGCAAGCTGCAGAATACACTTTGCTTTAACACAAGGTCCCTGGCACTTCAGAAGGATGAAGCAAAGAAAACAGCACTCCTTGATGACCTTATAATCCTTGCAGCTGACAGGGATATCAGGCTCTTCCTACATCACAAGGTAAGTTTACATTCACCTCCTATAATACGCTTACCCCTCATTCAGACCCCTAACAAAGAAAAACCTCACCAAGAGAATTACAGACAGAAATGCTTACCAGTGAGCAACAATGGCAGCACTGTGCCCTGCAGCATGCAAAACAGACCACCAGTCTGCATCCTGCTCTAGAAAAGCAGGCAAAGGGAAAAAAGAGGTAGAGGAAAACCCAGAAGAGCCTTTAGGTCTTGTTTAAAAGCAGGTAACGAATATATCAACAAAACAGGGGCAATGAAGTCACACTCTGCCACTTCTCATAGCACCCTGCAGCAGGGACAGACGTGATATTTGCTTTGCAAGAAGGGTCATGGTGAGACGTTCATGGGACTCTTCTGGTTCTTTTGAGCTCCTCTGGTTCCCCCTCAGCTGCCCATATGTAGAGCCCCTCTGCTAAGCAGGAGGCAAAAAAGTCCCCCTGTTCCTACACTGAGCAGTTACATGTCTAACTAAAGCTCTGGTCATGGTGCTCCAGAGAGCATCAAAGCTGTGCTGGTTCTCTACACTCACGGCCTCAGCTGAGGCCTTCCATGAAAATTCTGAATAGAAAAGGCTAAGAGCTAAATGCTGCTGCCCACAGCTTCTGTTCTTAAGTCTCTAAGAAACAATTGGCCTAACATTTCCAGGAAGCCCACCCCATGCTCTGGAGAAAGATGAATCCTGTGCGTAGCCTTGTTAAATCTAAGAGACAGCTTTTGATTGAGATAGCTCTGGTTTTTGCTTAAAGTGAAAAAGCAAGCAGAGCAGAGCTTCTCAATAATACTGAACTCTACAATGCAGGCAATAATTTAAGAGTGTGCTCAGCAAGCATGAAGTAACAAGCATTTAATATTAATGCTGTATCTGAAGAGCACAAATAAAAGATAATTGAGTCAAAAATTTTAAATAAACCCCGCACTTCTCCAGAGTGCAGAGTTCAAACAGAAGTATTAAAAGGGGTCTGCAGTTGATTGTCATAGCCCTCTCTTTGCAAGTATTGGGTAATAAGCCAGATACACCCCATGAAAGTTAGAATCATGCCAGTGGCTTCAAAGAGGTTACACTGGTTCCAAGCATCTCTCAACATTCATATTCTGACACCCTACAATAAATATTTGGACTTCATTGTTCTTCAAAACACATGAACACTTGGGTCCAGATTAAAAGTATTAAAGTTCCTAATGCTTCTAAAATGGTATTGATTTCAGTGGACCCTTAGACACAAGGGTGGAAAGCATGTGCAAATGAGCCTTAGCCAGTTACTACCATGTGACACCTAAAATTTAATTTATAACCAAATGGAATATAAGAAAATGTTACATAAAATGCAGGATGAGAAGACTAGAAAAGGCAGTAAGTTGTGTGTGTTTTGTTTAGATTTTTTGTTTGTTTTTAACTTAAAAATCTAGAGCCTCATAATGAAGATTACTTTTCCCAAGGATGTCAATAGAAGGAAAACACATTAAATTACATGATGGGACTCTGAAGTCAAGACAGAAATTAGGTTTTCCACAGGCAACCTTTTAAGCAACTATCAGCAACATGGTCCTAGCACCAAGGGTCAGTAATTTTGGATTTAACACACAAGAAAACAAGAGACCATGAAAGAATATTTGCACATCCCATTTCAGTGTGAGACAACTGAAGACACTGAAATCTCTATCAAAATTAGTGACACCCTAGAAGCTGAATTTTCCATTAGCTGGAGGAAAAACCTTTCAGCCGTATTGAATGGCAATAGCTATTATACATGCTTGGATGAGGCAGCTTCATTTCTCCTTTATCAAGCTGGTGTTCTCTTTACTAACAGCCCTCTATCCAAGTGCTCAGAAAGCTACTTTTAAATACTCTTATATTTTCAGAGGCTCATGCTAAGTTTGCCATTTTCATCCAAGACAGTAATTTCAAACTGATGAACCTTTAGCTATGAGGATCTAAAGGTCATTTAGGGAGTGTTGCTTTCCACATAGCTCGTTCTCGCCATATACTCAACTTCTATGCAGCTGATTTACTTCTGCACATAACCAATCCATTCCTTCCTGTCAGAAAACGTTTTTATTTTACTCCAATCATTCTCACACCTCACTGACTGCTTGGGCTAAAAAATTATTTTTTTAGATGTATTCAGTCTTTCCTTTCTCTGCTGTCACTATTTCAAGGGGAAAAGGATTCCAGTATCTGGGTAATTTAGCACATTCCCAGGGATTCCTCCAGATCACCACCATCTAGTAGAAACACCAAGGAAGGTGTTAATACAAGTACCACAGGCCACCTGAATTTATCCTCACTCTTTCTGAATTATTAGTGATATTTTTGCTCTTCTTGATAGTTTTGAGAATCACAAAGAATTTATTGCCTTAGTGCCATGTTGTGGATTCAAAGATCTGAAAAGCAACTTAGTGTTTCAGAAACATTTGTTCCACTGTTTTCTGAAACCTAAACAATCTACATTCTGGATTTTCATTACTCACATCATTGGAATATAATTCTAATTCTGTAGAAGTGCCAATTAGTCTAATCCAAGGGGAAGAAAAAAAAAAGAAAACACAGAATAAAGAAGTCCCAGAAGCCTCCCCTTCTAAACCTCTAATCAGCTTCAAACCATAACTTGTGTTTGGTCTTCATTCTGCAGACTAGAGCTTGTCAAGCACAGTGTTGCTCATTCCATGTCCATGTTCTCATCACATTCATTAACATTTTATACAATGAAAAAATGGGTTTATTATGGGTGCGTTTTGCAAATGAAATGAGCTCTTGTGCTCTCAAAGGAAGGAGGAGTTCTTGGGCTCTCACTTCAGCTGGCTGGGCCCTGGAGCATCTGCTCACACATACATGGTGATCACCCTAATTGCTTTTAGAGACTTATTCTGACCCTGCTGCAAATTCTGCTGCTTCTAGTGACATCCAGCTATAGGAGCTGTCAGTAGAGCTGGGAATGCTCCCAGTCACAGAGCAGCAGCTGTAAATGCTCTTCTACCCCAACTCACTAAATACCTTAGGACTTGGGAAAATGAGGGTAAGAGAATCAGGTTATCTACTTCACTCCTGACTGATGTGAGTCCTCAAGTTCCAGCCACTAGAAGACTCTATGCATTCCTCCCGGTTCCTTATGGGAGCAATCACCACTTCCAGAGGCAAGACTTTTCCCTCTCTAAATAAAAAATTATAAAGCAACTTGAACCCCAAACTCAGACTTGAGTATCCATACCAAATGGTGATGCAAGAGCCTTCAATTTGCCTAACTCGCTATTTTTAACACACAGGATAGCCTATGCCAATTAAAATTAAATGAAGTCTCAGAGTTTCCTACCAGCTGCATTTCAGGTCCAAGGAGCCTGATGCCCCTCACAGAGTATCAAACCCTTCCAAACACACAGAGCACAATTTTGGTATGTTGACTGAATGCAGCACAGTGCTTTTTGCTTTCTCTCTCCAGCTTAAAAAAAAATCCCAGAGAAGATTTGGTAAATTTGGTAGATGTAATTTCTACCACTCTTTACAATCCTGCACAGCATGATAAAATACTTTTCTTCCCAGTGCTGTATGGGGACTTGGGCTAAGGAGCAGTTTCTTTTAAGAACATTTATCCCATTCTCTCCTCTTTTGCTCAGTGGAATTCTTGATAATATGTAACTATTTGGAGGTCACATCAATTATTGCAATCTAAGATGCCATTTCTGGACTGAAAGTAAGAGCACCTTCAGTTTAGCAAGATTTAATAGGGGTTGTTAAGGGTGTCTGACATTTTTTGACCTTTGCTCTTCTCTTTCAGAGTTTGAATAGGTCTGATTTAATTAGGCAGAAGCAGTTTAAGAATGAATGCAAATGTAAAGGCTCAGAAGGAAGGATACATGCATAAGAAAAATTACCAATTCAGTATCTTCAAACTGCAGCCAAACAAATCATGGTTCACATTGATGAGGACAGAATCAATGGGAGAAATTTTACTGGTTGTAAATTAGGAAGAAATCATGTCAGCACCAAATTATGGTCAAGGAAAGTCTAAAAGGGAACCCAGTTCATGGGGGTTTTTTTAGCTGGAAACATAGCCTTTGGGATTATCCACACAGAAGCACAACAGTTTTTTCTGACTGGCCA
This sequence comes from Chaetops frenatus, assembly GCA_013400775.1. Lineage (NCBI taxonomy): Eukaryota > Metazoa > Chordata > Aves > Passeriformes > Picathartidae > Chaetops > Chaetops frenatus. The sequence continues at coordinate 154,202 of VZTR01002062.1, forward strand.
TCTCATTCCCCTACACTGGGGATTGTTTTCCCTTTGAAGGAAGAAGTCTTTTCTCTAAGGGAGCAGGAGAAAGAACAGACAAATTCAAATAACCAGAAATTCCCAGACGAGCAAAAAGCCTTGGAGTCCCATACATAATCTTCCTCCAGTTTGGCTTGGAATGTGGAAAACAGGCACTGACATCAAAATAAAAAGCATTTTCTGAAGCTGATGATGTGTGTAAGGCAGCTGGGGGTGAGGGGTTCAGAAAACATGTCCTTTCCTCCTTGGGTTCATTGTTCCTAACTGCAGTGTTAAGGGGGTAGTTTAGTCCTAAACATGAAGTTTAGCTCCTGCTTCAAACTAGTACACCCTGTCATGACTCTGGCTTTTATTCTTGTCACCTGGCCTTCTTCCACACATTATTACTATTTCTATTTTCTCATCTCCTAAAAAAAAAAGACGCTGGCATAAAAATATTCCTGATCTGTGCCTAATGGAAACATACAGCACACAGAGCATCCCCAAAACTCATAATGTCAAAGCTTGGAGAGGAAAATTATATTATATCCTAGGTCTAGATTATTCCAGCAAATGTAAACAAAACATTACAACTTCTAAAGTTAACTGACCAGTAGCCCACATCCCACTATCAAATGGCTTATTTATCTGCATTACTTACAATACATCCTTTATCAGAACAGTCATTTTAAAATAAGGTCATTATCTTGGGAAAGAAAAAGAAATCAGAGTACAGTTGTATAATTATTTTCAAAATCTTTATGGAAATCATTACACCATTTAGGCTGTAGAACTGAATCTTCTAAACTAATGGCACTCCTGTCTCCAGACCTGATATGTAGGTGTGCTGATTTACAACATGAATCTGATCTTGTGTGGGTGGGAACAGATGCACATTCATGCACATATATACAGGTGAAGGTGGAGTTGAAGTAATCAGTAATGGCAGGAATAAAACTCCAAGACATCAGATTATTTAAAAAAAAAAAAGTTTATGTATTAGGGTATTATCTTAAAAGGAAAACAGAAGTATATTTAGACAATAGATAAGGAAAATTTTACAAAACAGATAAAGGTAAAAAATATTTCACTGTAAATCAAGATAGGTGAGATGCAGGGGAGGGAAGAATAGGAAGCCAGTTATCACAAAACCCCAGGAGATAACCGTGTGGAACTGAAGGATGAAAGCTTAGATAAAGGCAATTAAAATATTTTCTATGGTACATTAGATTTGGACTTCATTATAGTTGGTGTTTTGGAGTCCACACTGATACAAGCTAAAACATACTAGAGAGATCCAAAGCAATCATAATTATTTTTATAACTACAAAAACAGGTAGAGTAGCTCACATCCCCATTCTGAGGCTATTGGTCTTTTCCATGCTCAGCCACACTGGGGTGAACAGAGAACAACCTGTGGAGAGAAACCAAGTAAACTGCATACCTGGGAAATAAAGGGCTTCTGTGATGAAATTAAAACTTATATTAGGAAATGTGAATTACAGTCAAATGGAGAGGTGGGCTTTTTGAAATGAGTAAACCCCAGCCCATGATATGGGATAATGCACCAGGTATTAGACACTGCATGAAATATTTGCCATGGGTTCTTCCACACAGATACCCAGGAAGAAAACTTTCAAGGACAGTTGTAATGGAATTTTTGCTGCATAACTGAAGAAAATAAGGCTGAAAGATAAATAAAGGAGCTTGGCAACAAATCATATATTTGAAAACCAAATTATAGACTTTTGGCCAATAACAAAAAAATTGGGAGTTTTTCTTGAACAAGTGGTATGGAATGAGTGCACTTAAAGAAAGATTCAGGCACCTTTTGCATGGCTTTGTGCCAAGAACCAAAAATTCCTGCAGTTCTTTTTATGATAGCATATACAGACTTGATTTATTCCAGAAGGATGGCAATTCAGCCCACGCTTTTTGACAGAAAGTAAGATACTTGGATATTTGCATTGATGCCTGCCAAGAACAAAAGTGAGTTTTAGGCAGACTTTTCCTTACCTCTTCTGAGGAAACATCAAAGTGTTGCTGCCAGCAAACTACAGCTCAGGGAACTGGGACTTTGCTTGGCCCACACAGAAGAACATGCACTAAAGCTACTGAAACCAAATATTTGGTTTCTTCCAACAGCCATAGGAAGCTGAGACCCTTGAAAGGAAGTGTTGATCTCAGATGCATCTTCAGCATTGTTTGAAAATTCAGAAGTGCTCAAGACCAAAGTTACCAAGCATTCAGTTTGATATGCTAAAGAATTTTTTTATTATCCATGACTACCTTCTGAGTACCTATGACTGAAACCAGGTTTCTCTCTTTTCTTTTCATGCTTTGCCTGAATATTTTCATTGTTTTCCTACTGTAGCAATGAATGCAATGTTAATACTTTCCATTCCTCAAAATGCTGCATCAGAACCATGCAGTAAATATAGACCCTAATTCATGGTTCTCCTGATGGGTCTCAAGAGCAACAGTTTTCTCTTCAGGGGAATTTGATGATCCAGCAGGAAAATATAACAGAAATTTTGGCTTAAGAGCTTCCACAGCTCTAAGGCATCTTGCAACAGTTTATTTTTGTTCATCCTCAGCTCAGTTATTAGCCAAACCATCTGGCTATTGACCAAATTATCTCATGCTCTTGGGAACCATGGACATTCACTTCCATTTAATCTTTAGGTGGAAATTAATGAACTAATTTCAGCAGTTGAATACCTGAATCACTGCTTATTCCCTCTGAAGAGGACAAAATACAAACATTGAAACTAAATCTGAAATTTTTGATGTCATGTCACAAAGGAGGAAAGCAGAGCTGCTATACTGGCAAGTTCTTGGATTCTGAGAGCATCCTGAGAGGCAAAATCACACAGGATATGGGTGAAAGAACCAAACCAGCAAGCTTCAAAAAGAAAAGTAAACTGCAAGTTCCTTGATCTGCAACTGCCTTGATCTGCTGCCTTTCAGCCATGCAGATAGCATTCACTACAAATAACTACTTCATTACTTTGGCTGTATTTAATTTCAGACCAAAAAAGGCCCATCAAACTTACCACAACAACTCATACTCCAAAGGAGCCATAGAAGTGGAAGTCAGTATTTAGAAAATTGTATTTCAGGACTTAACCAGAGAGTTATCTAGGATGCATGGTCTTCAAGCCAGTTATTTTAACAAATGTGGAAAGGTTTTCTGACCCCTTGAGACAGGCAATATCTCCTCCTATTTTACTTTTTGGCCTTTTGATTTACATACAGAACCAAAAAAACACTAAGTGCTAGGACCTCCAGGCACAACAGTGGAGGGAGAAAGCTACCAAAATACATTCTGCATCCTGACAGATATCACAGACTGGCTTTTAGGTCACTTAATGTTATTACAGAGTGCTTCAGAAATGCATATAACACTGAACCATGCCATCCTTTTTCACTACCACAGGATATAACACTTTGGCATATTTATACATTTGAATTGTGCCCAGGATAGACATCAAGAAACTGACAGTCAAAGGTAATACCATACATACCTGGGTTCATTGTATATTTTCACAGAAGTTTGATATAAACCACCTTAAAGATGTCACTGCTTTTCGTACGTCTTGACTTAATCTATATGAACATTTTATATTAGTGTTCTCCTTACCAAAAGCTATTCCATTTACCTGGAGTCACACCTCATCCCATTTCATTCTCACCCTTCCTGAGAAACAAGATTTCCTCCCTCAGGCTTCACATATAGCAACCATAGGCCAACTCTGCAACACCCACCAGCACAGCACCAAAGGAGATAAGTGTCTGTTGAAATATTTATAAACTTGACTTCCATGCCACAACACAAACAAAATTTTTAAGAAACTTCCTCCTTATATGTGAGTTAAACAAACACCTATTTGAAGGAAAACACAACTAAGCTGTTCTGTGAAGTAGAAGAAGGAAAGTAAATTATTCAGGCCCAATTCAATCACCCTGAAGCTGTTACAAAGGCCATGAAAAGAAGAAAGGTGTGACAATACCAGCCAGCAAACTCCCTGTCTCAATGGAAACTTCAACAGGCTGATGACTGACCCATCCAGAGGACTGAATGTTCTAGGATCTCCAAAACAAGGCCATCCCTTTAGAGAAAGCAAAGAAGTTGTTACTGACACTGTTCACACTCTATAGAAAACGCACCAGTTCCCAGCAGTGTCACACTGGGACTTTTCAGTAGCCCTTAGGTAAATATCTATTTACTAAACTACTGCAGGAAACTTTTGCACTCAGTGCAGGCAGGAATTAAAGGAGTCTCTGTCAGGACTCAATGGCACTGTTATGAGACAGACCAGCACGAAAGATCTGCTCAGGAGACCCTTACAGGCATTCAGCTGGAGGAATTTCAAATCCAGATTTAGTGAGGTGAAGAGTGTATAACAACCAGCATCTTCCACAGAGAGCCTGTGTTCATCGTGGCAGAGCCCTGCCCCTCACATGTCTGTAGCTGCAGCTACACCCACCCTCACCTGACTGAGCTCCAGAAGGCCACGTACACTGACAGAGCTTGGCTTCACATGGGCTCAAGGCCCTGGTCACACCTTTTTGACACAAATTCTCTGCTCAGATGATGAGGATGTGGCACCCACAAGAAGCCAAGGATGAGCTTAAGCAGTAGCTTTAGTACAGCAGACTCCTGTCAGCTTCTGCTGCCACAACACACAGAACCCTTTGCTGCATGGTGTCAGCTTCAGAACCAGTTTAATCAAGTCAAAATGGGACTACCAGCATGAACAATTCCTATTTCCAGATACTTTTCACTTCCCTGTGCTGATTACATCTAGCACAACTTGTTCATTCACTTTTCTGGGAGCAAAACAATCTGGGCTAGAACAATTTTAACCTACTGGAATAACTGAAAACTGTGAGATGGAAACTAAGATCATCTGAAACCTACACAGTTGGACTGAAAAATTCCCTGAAGGCATGTACTAACTTTCACACCCTTATGCTTCTTCTGCCTCTTCCCTCTTGGCAAACTCACAGGAACAGATACCATTTAACAATTACTCCTACTCCGTTTTCTTTGCTGTTAAAAACATTACTTAAGAAAATACAATCTATGAGCCATTCTACAATTAGAAATCCACTCTGGAAAAAAAATAGCTTGATACTAAAAAAGACTTAGATTTTCTAGTGGGATCAGAGCTACCTGCACAGGATAGCAATCCAGTTTTTAAATGCAGAACTTTGATGAAGTAAATCAGAGAGCAGCACACACTAAGATATATGTAAAGAGAAATCCAAGTAAGTATTAGCCATTCTGTTGGTCAAATTAACTGAGTTCTAGTAAAGCTTTTAGGTGTGCCTCAGGCAAATTGCAGTGTGTTTTAAGCCAGAGTTATAAGTTTAGCATAGGTATCAAAGAAAAGGGAACCCACCTAGTGGCAAGGAGTCACTTTGCAGTAAACAGCAACCCCTATTTTTAGCAGTAAATATAGAAAAGAATTATGGAATCATCCAGATTGGAAATGACATCTAAGATCATCAAGTTCCATTATTCCTGTAGTGTAAAAGTCCCATAGCTGGGTAAGAGAAACCACCCCCAAAGGTAATCCTATTTCTGATGCCAAAATGGATATCCAGATATTTGTATCAGGCAAAGAAGCAGTGATGTTCTTATAATATTTATCAAACAGGATTCAACAAACATAGAATTTAAAAATAGCATGGCATAGCATGGTATAGAGGTATAGAGCTGCTCCTTGATTTTATGAGAGTAAATGTACAGAAGCAAGGAGAAATGTGATGGTGGTAGGAAGGAAGAGGGGGAAAAAAACCAAACAAAACAAAATCAACCACCAACAAGGAAAGGACTACTCAAATAGCTTCAGATGAAAAATCTGAGGCAGTGATATCACTGAAGCTTTGTCCTCCAAAGTCTCTCAGTACTAATCTTAAAGATGCATTCTCATTTGGAGCTGCTGTCATTTTAGACCTTTCCACAGCAGGGACTCAAGACAAAAAACAAAGAACAAGTTAAGGAAAGAGAGACTCCATATACTTAAGGAAGGTGATCAGAGGTTAAAAATCACTTTAAGAGGTAGCAAAACGCAATTCCCAGCTCAGGAGAGTAATCTGTTTGGGGAGACAATTCCTAAAGGCTCCTCTTGAATCCTCTGAGTCCTCTTGTAGAAGGATTTGCAGGTAATGTTTTCCCCACTCACAAAAACATTATTTTAGAGGCATTTTACTGAGGCAACACAGACAGCATGGGGAGGCTTACCATGACAATTTTACATGAATGGCTATGTCTGAAGCCCAGTTTCAATGTTTCTGTACTTTAAAAGCTGGTATAGAGATTTTATAGTTGCCTAAATAACAAAAGCAAAATATCCCTCCAGGGAGAAGGGGAAAAAATAATGAATACTTATTATCTAGAGAATTGTTTACACTCCAGCATTTGCACTACAAAGGTTGATTAAGTGATGTGAATAAAAGTGGTAAGGGGAATTAATTTTCAGCCATGGACTGCATTAGAGCTTAGGGCAGTCCCTCTCCTTTGCCAAGTGAGAATGGAGATTGGAGGGGATTTGGTGCAGAAGCCAGGCAAACAACTACTTTTGATCTATGCAGTCACTCAATGTGATTTATTTCCTGAGAAACACAGTAGGCGCAAGACTTCAAGTCCCTTAAACACAGGTGACCCACACACACACAGAGCCTTTTATAGGTTTCATTTCTCAGTCCTCAAAATTCCTCTGAGCTGCTCTGAGAATGTTACCAGGTTTCTAGAATAGAGCTACTATTACAGAGCAAGGGGGAGCCTTTTCTTCATTAAGAAGAGTTCATACAAATCACTCTTACATAATTTAAGAATCCTAAAAAAAATTCAAAATAACTTTTCACATAGAAATCCTTAAGTAGATTGCTTCACTGCTTCTGCCACAGTTCTGCTTTGGGCACTCTTCTGTGCAATCCTGAATGTTTTTTGTTTCTGATGTATAATACACCTGCAACTTAATAGAGTGGAAGGTGTAAATTTAATTGACATTTTCAAAAGTTAACAGAACTGTTTTAAGGGACAAGCTCCTAGTTAAATGCATTTCCCACAGGCAGACAATTCTAAATGTTTTTCTCCTTAAAATTACATAACATTCACATGACTTGTGTCAGTGGTATACACAGGAAATAGAATTTTAAATAAATACTGTAAGGCTTATGTAGGAAATTTTATAGACAGACATCACAATAGAGTAGGAGGAATACCTTGCTGGAGGAAGTTAGGAAGGCCTGTTCTCCACACTGAAGAGCCTCCAGTCCAGCTGATTGTTTAGGTAAAAAAATACGAAACAAAAGCCCAGATGTTAACATGTAGCTGCTTTACTGAAGATCCAGCTCCTACAGGGGCTGCCCAGTGTAAAGGTCCCACAGTGGGCAGCAGAATCTCTCCAAGCTGAACTCGGGCACCCCCTGAGGAGGAGGCATGGCAGTTCCTCTTTTCAGTTAATCCTCGGCTTTTTTCCAAAGACCTCTCCAGAAAGGATAATTAATGCTAATTACGGGGCTTGAGGTTTTTTAAATGAAGTACACAAACCTCCATCTCTATGAAGCTGGGCCTTATTAGATGCTGAAATAAAGAAATTAAAGACTTCAAAAGTTGGGAGTTTTTTTGCTAATTCTTTGAGCCATTCATTGCATCTTGCATCAAAAATAAGTTTTATTAAAGTTAAATTGCTTTTAAAGCAGTGGTCTCTTGCTTGTGAGCCAGTCTACAGCTCTGAACTTCTGTCAGAACTGTCTATCTTAAAGACATGCAGGAGAAAAAAATGCAACAGAAATACATTTTTCACTTAAAAAAAATAATATAAAATACATTTTTGGAGTTCCTGTTGAACTGCTCTAAACCAGTGATTAAAACAACAAAAAATATATGAGTGTTCTCTCTTTAAAAAGTCAAAGTCTCCGAGTAGAATCAATTGTTACGGTTTGTTTGTACAATATTCACAAATATGCCATCATATTTACTTATTCTAATCCTATACCATGCCTTCATTTTTTTCTTTTTACTTACACAACAACCATAAACATTTCAATCTCCTTCTCCCTTTCTTCCTCTCTGACAGATGCTTCATGTATTAAGCTTTCTTTAGCACTGTGCAACACTTCTGACATCACCAGTGATATCCTGGGGTTGCCCAAGGCTAGGATTTGGTATGTCCTGGCCATATTTCCAGAGTTCCTTCAGGTAGCAGTGGTGGATAATTGAGTATCTGCTACCACAGATATTATCACAGTTTTATTTGCACTGTTGTAGCTCCTGGATACCATAGTCAGGGGGAAGCATCCTATTGTGACAGACCCTTAAGGGCACATGATGAAAAGATGTTCCTTCCTCAAAATATCTACAATCCAGGCAAGATTGTGATGGGAGAAGGAGATGGATGTAAGGAAACCAGAATCCACAACAGAGGAGTTTGCATTCAAAGAGATGAGAAAAGTACAGTATGCAATACTGAAAAGAGTTGGAAAACCCAGGGGGAAAAGGTCAACTCAAACAATTTTTGCCACTTTATAATATTTTTCAAGTCTACTACAGAAGAGAAAGAATGAGTTCTTCTCTGAATTATTAGCAATCTTTTTGTTCCAATTTCTTGTCCTGAAATTGGTGTCCACAGGAAGGTCAAAGCAGAAGGGTGGTGGGTTTTCCCCTCCCAATAGCCCTATCTCCCCTTCAACTGAAACAGATTTGAGTAACAAAACAACTTGAGCATAAAGATCAGATCAGTTTTCTTGCATGCACTGAGCACGAGGAAAATCAGCAGCTGATGTCAGTGGAAGCAAACTGAAGCAGTGCCAGGTTAAGCTGCACCAAAAGCAGGCCCATGTACCATAACGCTGAGGGGTTTTTTGCCAGACCTTCCTCAAATCCTGTCCAATGTCTTCCAATGCCAAACCCAGCATCTGAGTCCTAAAGAACCATCAGAAATAAACCAAAGTAGCCCCCAGGCTGTCCACAGCAGAAGTAGCTTGGGTTCTGATGTGCATTTGAGACATGGAGACTTAGACATCCTTTCATAAGTAGCAGCTCTTCTCTTGTAAAATGATCAGAAAAAAAGAGAGACAAAATATTATTTTCACTTTTTCCTTCTACCTCATCCATTGCAGATGACACCTGAGGAAAGAGTTCTCTTTTTTAAATAAAATTCACCCAAAAAAAGTAAACATGCATTTTTGATGACCAACATCTGAGCTCTCGTTTAGAAGTTCATATTACACTTTTCTTGTTCATATAATGTTCATATAAAATGCATTATGCATTTTCCTGACTTACTTCCAAATACTGCAAGAACAAAGAAAAATCCTTCCAATCACGAAAACAGCCAGAAATGTACTACACTGCTTCAGAGGTTAGAAAAGCCTTTTAGCTTCAGCTGGATGCTATTCATTTCTGAAGGCACCACTCTTGGTAGTCTTTGTTATATTATCGTTGAGGAAGCCTTGTAAATGAGATTATAATTCAATATTACTATTTTCATAGATTGCAAAGTTATTCAGGGCCAAAAGCAAACAACGTATTCCATTCTTAATGTAGACTTTATCTTTCTCCCTTTCACAAGGTCTTGAACATCCCTAAATATCTGCATTTACTCCCAGCTCCCCATGGCAGCTGTTTGCACTTAGACCAAGTGAAGCTGATGCACGTGGAAAATTTGACCATTGTGCATGGCAAACATGTTTATTTGGGCATCTTTATGTGACACGAGGGACAAAGGCAAACACTGAAAAACTACTGCTTCTCCCCACCACATCTCTGTGTGTTCCACAGGCTCTTGACTACCTCCTGTGCTTCCCTGTGAGTGGGATGAGCTCCTCTTCCTAACCCTGGCAACCACCTTGTCTCCTTCAGCTTGAGTAAGCTTAGACCTCATCAAGCTGCCTTTCTTTTCAGCTTTTTCCTGTCAGAGTTCACATAAATTGCAGAGACAGCAAAGGGTAAGATTTATACCTTTCCTTTTAAGTAAATTATTTGCTTTTCACATTTTTTACTCACAGCTCAAGAGGCCAGCCTAATCCTGCTTTCCATCTTGGTTCTCCAAATGCATGCACAAATAAGATAATCTACGGACATTTCAGCATAGAATATTTTCCTGCATGACACTCACCACCACTTGCATTCATACAGTTTCTTTTCTGTTCCCCACACTGCACACCTGACCCCTGACCAGATCATTTCCACAACATTAGCAAACCTTTTTATTATGTACCTAGTCCTTTCAAATCAATCTTTACTCCTGCCCAAAGGTTTACTAATACTGTATTTTAAAATGTTGATTCTTCTTTGCTCTGTATTAATATCCATTTTAGGAAGTGAGTCCGTGAACTTAGATAACTTTGTTACTCTCCAAGATGATTAATGAGGTGATCTTAAGTATCAATAGTGCAACACCAGCATTTTGAAAAACTATTTATATTACACAGCAAAAAAAAAAAGAGATTTTTAACTTCCACATAAAACAACTCCAGAATGGAGATGTTTCCTCCAGTTAAGTCTTTGTTTATTTTAACCATGACAAAAGCAGACCTTTTTGCTCTAGGTTGCATGCTGTAGGACTCCAGCGTGGAGTGGTTTACATCCACTGGTTTCAGCACATAAACACAGAACGTTATCCTGTGAAATGAAGACACAGTTCTGTGGAACTCCTGTATTTATAAATTAGGCTTGTAAATGAAGAAACTTTCCTGGAAGAGATCAAGACACTGGAGTGTTCCTTTTCTAAACATGGTTTGGTATTGTACAAGTCAAAGCCAGAATGTTAATGGGTTGCATATAAAGCTTAAGACAAGCTGATTACAACAAAGTCTGCTTTTGACAGCTACCATCCTACCACTGACAACACATTGTACTCTGCCATCAGGTTTCTCCCTCTAGCAATTTGTATTTCTGCTAAACACATAAGCAAATTTCTTCATGTAAACAGTGAATTAAGCTGTAGTTTCACCTGTCCAAAACACTAAAAGAATAGAGCTGGCAGAAATCAAAAGCTAGGGTAAGAGGGTTTTATAGCTCCACCTGTCTGTTTTGCAGCTGCTGTTCTTGTGTCCTTCCAGGGCAAGCTATGGTCAGAAATAGAAAATTACATACCACAAGGAGTGTCTTATCAGAAATCCAAGCTATGCTGAAAGTAGCAAGTGTCAAAACCACAGCAAGAGCCTTTCTTGTGAGATGTCTCAGCTTGAACACATTGAGCAGTTCAGATAAGGTTTACCAAAGCCTCTGGATATGATTATCCAAGCCTCTCTTACTGTCCACTCTCAAATATGTGGATTACAGCAGCTTGTTCAGCAGTCACTTTCCATCCTTTCTGCTGGGAGGTGAGAGTTACCCGGATACCCGGCTTCCACAAAAGCAATCCTCAGCTTCCCAGGAGCAGCCAAGCCTCCTAAGCATGGCACCCAGGCCAGCCTCAGCTTGCTGCCCGCCCAAGGAGGCTGGGGAGGGCAGCAGCAGGAGGCCTGAGCTGCCCCGGGTGTGAGCAAAAGAAAGCCAGCCAGAGCACCAGGGAGCAGGCAGACAGGCAGGAGTCCTGTCAGCGCAGACACTGCTGAGCTGCTGGCAAAGCTACCCCAACACTGGCCCATTCCTTGGCAATGCCAGCCACCTGGCTGTGACAAGGGCCAACCCAGACCTTCCATAACGTCACAAAAGAGACTCGGTGGTAGAAACTATTTAAGATGCACCAGAATACAAATACTGCAGTCTGATGAGCTCTTCAGCACTCACTGCCTGTTTTCCATGAATAGCTACGGTATTTGCCTGCCTTCTCTTAGTCCCTCCTGCAGAAAAGTCCCAGCAATCACAGAAAAGAAATACAATCTATACACACTGGTCATTATTTTCCAGACCACATTTTGGATTAAAAAAATTCCTTCCTAAAACGTGCACATCAATTTCACTAATACCAACAACAATTTTCAAATTTGAAGCGCTAAGAAAGACTGCACAAGTTCACCAGAACAGATGAGAGGTGCAGTGAATGGAATTTTAGTGCTGTTCATTGTCATAATTACAGTGAATAATACTTTGGCAGAAAGAGCAGAGTCCTGATTGTTCCAGGAACTTCCAACAATCAACAGACTATTACCTCACTTATTTACACCAGAGACCTGATCTTCCAGTCACACGAAGCACGTAGCACGGGCTTTAAACACACGAGCAGTCTAATTGACTTGTTTGGCACAGCTGAGGTGCTGAGGAATCAACCTGAGACTGAAGCACATGTTCTCCTGCTAAAGGCTTTCTCGGTGCTCTGCATACTGAAATCATTCCAGCCTCCCTTTCTTTTCCCCTCTAAAACACCTGGGATATACTCCCTGATGTCCTGCCACTCGCCACACTGGCATGATTTGATCTGAAAATTCAGTTTACTGGTGGCTTACTTGCACAAGAACCCAGTGGACTTAAAAGGCACAAGTGAGTACCCCAGTCACCTAGGAATGGCTGGAGAAGATTGAAAGGTTTGGCTTTGTTTGCAGTAGGTACAAAGGTAACTACTTTGTCTGAAAGCAGACTCATGAAGTTCAACCCCCTGCTTTCACTTGCACTGAGAACATATACCCAAATTCAAGACTTACAAAAGGGTAGAAAATTTTGAAATTCCAGGTCTTCCCAAATAAACTTCCTTTGATTCACAGGTTGTCTAGGGCAGTTTTGAAAGCTAACAAGGAATAAAACCAGAACTGGAAATCAAATAACCTTATTTAATTTTGTGGTTGTTGACACAACTTGTTACATGTGTTTCCTACCAGAATAAATGAAATCATAGTCATCTGATTTCCAAATTACCATATCTATTGTTTCAGAAACACTGGGTGTAAATAATTGCAGTGCAATCGCCGATGTCTGGACCTCTCTCATCCGGAACCGTTATCAGGATTAGCATAAATTACGGTGCCATCTAATAATGAAATCACTGAACACTGATTGTGCCAGCTATTTAAACCTGTAATTATTGCTCATTAGAAACGTGTTTCACATTATTTGCCCCTTGCAGGCCCAAAGTTGTTGTCTAAAGGCTTCTGCAAAGAATTCTACGGGGAGAAGACTGTGGAGAAATTTGAAACAATAGGCACAAATTTCAGCTGCAAAGGCTGTCTGTCAAAAGGAACACCTTGTGGGCACCATTCATCCAACCTGAAAGACATCTCCATCTGTCACTGCAAAGGAAAGTTGCAACAGGCAAGAAAGGAACACTCTGGTACCATTCACATAGGTATGAAGAACATGTGGTTTTCTGCTTAAGTGGACAGTGGTAAGCTCACAGTGTTTGTTAACACAGCACACACTTAACATAAGAGACTCTAAATGAAACAAGCTCCTGACCTAGCCAGAGGAAAGGCTTTTTGGTAGCTCTTGTCATGGCTAGGTAGGGATAGACAGCTACATGGGACACCCCACCAAAGGCAGTTTAGGACAGATGTCAGAACTAAAGCAAAAATGGCTATAACCTTTGCATGGTCCTCTGCAAAGGGTTTGCAAAAGACAGTTGATTAAGACTTGTCAGTTGCCCTTCTGGATCAAGCTGTTTACAAGATGAAATGTCTAAGAAGAGGCTCAGAAAAGTGCTTTTCAGTCCTAATAGGTATTTAAAATCCATTTTCCTTGACAGAGTGAAACCAATTTACTTTTTGCCACCTTCTTCCCACTGCACATGCAAAAACTTTTACAGAGGACAAAAATAATAGCCTTTGACACTTTCAGAAGCAAAAAGGTACAGAAGCAAGAGAACAGACAAGTATATATCATTTTAAAAGACACACCTTAGTGCAGAGATCTCAACTGACAGTGAGCCTGTTCATCTTCCCTGATGCCTCCTTCCAACAGCTGATTCAAGCCACAGAGTTCCATCCCTGTGGTCAGTGGCTTCAGAAGCCACACAAACAACTCAGCTCAGCTGCCAAGGTACACATCCCCTGCAGACTGCAGACCCTCACAGCAACTGGAGGCACACCCATGAAGGCTTGAGCACTCTTGAAAGTTTAGCTTGTATTAATACTTCACAAAATTGTAGGAGCCCCTCTCCACTTCAGCCAGGGTGCAGCAGGCTCAGTCTGTCCATTCTCTGAACAGAAGACCTTTATTTTATTCACCACAGGCTCTGCAACATGGAGGGTCTCCAGCTTTCTGATAACTGAGTGATTCTGCCCAGCTCCCAGCCACTTGCAGCAACATACTGCCATGATGCAGGGTTCAACAAACCTAATCATTGGCTGGGGCATTTAACTAATTGGTTCTATATCCCTAAATTTCCTACCATCACCTGGCAGATAATACAAGCCTTACCAGAGATTGTAACTTGATACACACAGAATAGAGGAGAAGCTGTATCCTTACATGATGTGAGTGCAGCTCTTCTTTTTAGAATTCAACAACTAGCAGCTTCAAAAATAAAATTAAATGCTTTCTTGAATGTGTGGGACAAAACATGTTCAAAAAGTAAGCCACAGGTGTTCTCTTGACAGGTGTTTGCAAATAAAATCACATATTCCAGGCAAAACCAATCTATGCTTTTTGTACCAATATGATGCTACCTGCAGGTATTTACCCTCAGATAAAGCTTTGCATTAACAGAATATTGCCTTACTTACAACTGTAGTCTGTGATGTTACTACTGCAAATATTTGAAATTCAATATCTGATGGAAATAATAAGCTGACTTGGCTTAAAAAAATTATTAGGCAGTTATGTTGTACCACGATTAGCTCTAGTTGTCTGCATCAGTGAATATCCTTACAGAACTGTGAGTCCTCCAGAAAAAAAGGAGCCATTTTTGGCTGTTCTGATCTGTGTCTGTGAACAATGTAGAGCCCAAGTGTATCTTCTTTTTTATTACCAAATGGTCTTCTCCAGTAATTTACTGGGCACTAAGCCAGATTCTGTTATTTGGTCTTTCTCTCCAAGTTTTTGGCTTTGTCAGGTCTTGCAGGTTACTATTTATGATTTTGGAGAGAAAGAACTCTAGGAGATTGTTTATTAAAATAAAAATAAGCACTTTGATAATTTGTCAGTGTCAGTAACTTTCAACCTAGACTGTGTGGACAACACTGGTTTCTATTGCACAGGATGAGGGATACATCAAACGGAGAAAAAAAATATCCATCTTACACAGAATTGCTAAACTTCCTTCAGACTGTTGAAATCTTTAAACTATTTGCAGTTTATAAAATAAATTGGTATTCTTTAACGCCAAACAGGATAAACTGCAATTCTATTCAAATTATTGTTCTGCTTTTTCTTTTTGACAGTAGAAACCAGGAATTTTCTTTCCATTTGACTGTAATATTATATTTGGTGCATATATTCTGTTTTCTTCAAACAGAAGTGGTGATGTGTGGTGACAAGAAAACAGACCTCATATTACCATATATTTATACTCTGTAGAAGGAATTATGGTACATTAATAGGTTTATTAAAGAAGACTGCTGTCCTTTAGGCACATAAAAGGACAAGGCATCAAGCAGCTTCACAATTATCCACCCACTACCTATTTGTTTACCCAATTTAAAATACTGAAAACTAATCAAAGAGGAGAAACTGGGGAAAGAGGAGAGTTTAAAATAGCAGCAGTTAGTAAATACATACCTCTCATTGGAGAGCTGAGAGATCTGTACATCTTGGACAAGATACCAAGGCTCCAAAGTGATTTCACCATTTTAATATGGATTAATTGCCATATTAATTGGTCATATTTCATTGCAAGGTTGTGTTAAAGCTTTGATTAAGAATTATCTTAGCATACCTCTGAGCAAGGGAGAAAAAGAAGCACTGCTCTTCTCGCTGGTACAAGAGCAAACCAACAGTCAGTCATTCAAAGCAACAGTGTTAATGATACAAAACTTGTGATTTGTACTGTTTTGTGCATTTTATACCTGCTTTCATCTCCTTACCATCTCATACAACATAATAACTGAAGAAAACTTTAAAGCAAAATTAGGTAAAAGTTTCTCGATTTCCTAGTCATAGGATTGCAGATAAAACTAAGGCTCCTGACAAACACTACTTTATTATAAATATAAAGGGAAAACCAGTAAGTTTCAAAATACCTGAGATACCAGACCTTAAATGAATCACTTCAATTCTGCCTGAAATAGCAGAAAGAGCCTCAGAGGAGGGAGAATAGGGAGTCAAGTGCATCTGTGTACTCAGCAGGATACACTGAATACAGTTTAGCATAGGTAAGATAAAAATGCTATATTATCACATTTAAAAAATGTGAGTATATAGGGTTTGTTGAGAGATGTATAAATATTTTCCCATTACAGTGTGTGTGTTCACTTGCAGGTATATCTAAATATGATATAACGTACTGGTATAAAGAAAATTGGGAATTGAAATCTTAATATGGCTATGTCTCCATAAAAGCCTGCCTAATAGCACCAGGTCAGCGAGCCCTCAGCAATAGATGGCCTAGCTACAAGTTCTAAGCAAAGCAATATGGTTCCAGCCTAAAAAAAACCAAAAACACCACCACAAAAAAATTACACCACGAAAATTTGCTTTATAAATAAAAGAGATGATAGCCTGGATGCTTAGAAGTCATTTCTCTCCACATAAGAGGGTAAGATCTTTCTGGTATTTCTACATGTAAATTCTGAGTCTTAACCTCTCTGGGAGAGATAAATGTGATATCAGACTCTAGAGCATTACATATTCTCTCTGTCTCTGTCCCTTTCTCTCTGTATATATTAATTTTATAGATCTTTTTATTGTCTCAACTATACTGGTTGCGTGAGAAGCAGAACAATAGGCCAAGTACTTCCATTTCACACATGCCACCTCCATAATTCAACAAAGAACAGTAAAGAAGATCTATAAACTTGTTATAAATCAGTGCCCTAAACTAAATTAACCATTGAAATAGATTACCATAAAAATAATGTCATAAAAATATTCTTCACCTTTCTAGTCCGTGTATGTGTGCTTGTGTGTGCCCACACTCGGGCTGCTATCCCAGCACCAAGGCCAGTGCTCCTGCTCACCCTGTGGCAGGATGCCTTCCACAGCCCTGGAGGAGACAGCAGGCAGGCCTGTGGGGATGAGCTTTCATATCTCTGTGTCTGGGAAAGTAACTCATAAATAGGTCCCCTAAAATCTAGTTACTCTGTATAACTCACCTGTAGTAGTAGTGAGTCAGCTCTGCTTTCTTATTAGCAGTGAAGCTCTAGCCTTTTTGGCTGTATCTCTGAGGCACTTTTGGAAAAAAAGATTAAACCAAATCAAGTTGCAGGCTGAAGGATATGGCAATTTACACAATACACAGCCTTTCCCAAGCCTGAGTCCTGCTCTGCTGCCACTACACCCCCACTCCCCCAGTACTTGACCTTTATATACATTGAGCTCTATGAGAAAGGCATGTGTAAATACATGGAGAGTATACAGAGACAACTGGGTGAAGTTCATTTCTGGACTGATTAGGCAGTGGTTCAAGAGCTGGTAGGAGTTTTTCTGTCCAGCTGACAATCACTCTATAAAAAGACATTAGAACAGCAGAGCCCAAGGTGGTTCTCCTGAAGGTGGTGCTTTCCTTACCCACCTCCAGCAGTGTTTTCTCCTGAGCTCACATGTTGCTGCCATTTAGTTCAGAGTCATCACATGGGAGCACACCTGTATTACTCAGCTGTTGTCTGACATTAGCTATCAAAATGGCTTTCTTAAATCTGTGCCTGTGCCAGGCACAACAACAGCAACCATCCCTGAGAACCAGCAGCACCAAGGCAAGAGTAACTCAGGCCCCATCCTGGCCTCCCTCTGCAGCCTGCCAGTCCTGGTAGACTTTCTCAATCCGTATTTTGAAGAGAACTGTGAAACCTTCCAGAAAGGCAATCCAGCTGCTTGAAGTGGTACAATTGAGCAGCAGCCACCCGGCACAACCAAGGTCTCATCAGCACTGGGAAGTATTGCCTTTGGTAAAAAATGGGAATGGAGCACAAAGAACAACTATGCCCAGGCAATAAAATGGGTCAAAACCCTAGAAAACTGCTCTCTTTCCTGCTAGTGAGATGGAGAGGAGAATGTGGAGAGAAACAACTACCTCATGAAAAAGAAAGAGAAAGCCTGGGGAAAACTGTAAGGCCTGAACTGAAGGAGAGGGACTTGTGATATGTGAGAGAACTGAAAACAGCAGTTTGGGAGGTATCAGTCGTTGTCTCAGCCCAGTTTAAAGGGCTGGTCAACACTCCAGAAAGAGCCTGTGAGGTATTTCCTAACTGGGGATTTTAGAACTGAACAGGAAACATAGATCACACTGAGGAAAT
This sequence comes from Chaetops frenatus, assembly GCA_013400775.1. Lineage (NCBI taxonomy): Eukaryota > Metazoa > Chordata > Aves > Passeriformes > Picathartidae > Chaetops > Chaetops frenatus. Next base: position 172,484 of record VZTR01002062.1, read on the forward strand.
GGAATTATTTCTTTCTGCTCACTGGGTTCACATGTACATAGCCTGGGTTTTCCACAATCAAATTCTGGTGCAATGTGTGTTCAAGTCTTTATTTTGTTCTGATTTAGGACTTAGTGTTACTGTAAAGATTCAAGAAGATCACTGTCAACTAAAGTTTCCTTAATTTGAAATGGGTTCTATCTTTATCTCAAAGGAGTAAAGAACAGGCTATCATTATTTGGGCTAGGGCTGAGAAAGTAGGTGCAGAACTAAGATGGAGGTAAATTAAAGCAGCCATACAGATTTGTAACATGAATTTTGTAATGTAACTGGCACAGAAGTTAATCCAGACTGTGCAGCAATTCCCTTTTTCATACACTGTGGGAAGCAACAGGGTTCAAAGCTTCATTGCCCCTGAACAGGAAGGACTGTATATTTTGTTTTTAAATGCCTTGGTCTGGTAGATAAGATAAACTCATCCTTGAAGATAGAACAGTCTTCATGCCATTCCAAATAATCATTGTTAGAAATGCACTGAACTGCTAGGCCAGTTAATAACGACATCACATTTTATTTATATGGCTCCCATCTGCTGAAGCCTTCTAGGCAGCTCACAATGGGTTTGATTTTTGGCCAGAATTTAGCATAGCTTCTGTTTATATGGATGCAAATAACAGCAGTTGGATGGCTGTGTACATAAACAGGCCTGACTACTAATCTTTGTGGCCATGATGCATGGTTTTATTCCTTCATGCAACAACAAAATGTCCATCTGAAAAGTCCCTCTGACAAAGAATACAAAGTGTGAAAAAGAACTAAGTTTTTCTGAGTTTGAATTGTTTCGAAGGATCCAGCACTGGCCTTGGCAGCCCTATGTAGGGAGCATCACCATGAAAGGGGCATCACCACTATGCCCACTGCTTAGCAAGGACCCCAGACTTCACTCTCCCCAGGACAGGGCACAGCCCTGCAAAGAAGAAAGAACTAGATGCTCATTTCCTCCTCCCATCACCTCCTCTCTCACTCACCACATCTCCCCCACACTCAGCCAGCCCTAACTCCCCTTCTCACCCAGCTCTGCAGGGCGTCTCTCTGCCAATGTCCTTTCCCTCTTCCTTGCCCTCTTCCTGAGCTTTGTTTTGGCTGTTTCCATGCCCCTCACAGCCAATTTTCTGACTCAGGGTACTGACCTCTCCAAGGGTTCCTTCCTACACCACCCAGTGCTGCCACTGCCATGGGCACTGATCTCCACACCCTTGCTTAGCACTGCCAACCACGGGTCCTTCACCAACACATTTCAGCAGTGCAGGACATCTCTTAGGTGTCTACGTCAGACAGACTTCATCTTTTTGCCTTTCAAGCTGAAAAAAAGATGGAAATATGAATGCCCTGTCAAGTTCAGTGCTTATTGTCTGGAGTGCTTCTATCAACTTGATGGCAGTGAGCGCGGTGCCTGGCAGTGCTCACCGAGCTGGGCCTTTGGATAATGGGGATATTTATAGTATGTGCATTGCTTATGTACCAATTGCTGCCAAAGTAGTAAACAAACAAATGTTCTCCATAAAACAATGAGAAAGTAGGATCATAATCTTTGATGGATGAGTGAGGATGACAGGTTTAAAAAGGCTTCCTCGCTCTTTTATGCAGATTGCTTTTCCAACTGCCTGAATCGCAGCCAGCAAGAGAAGTCTGAAAGTCTGGAAATGGATTGGGAAGAGCAATTCCACACTCTGCAATCCACCCACTGCTGGAGAAGGATGTGAATGTGTGTCTAGCACTGACCCTACAGGGCAAGAGATGCAAGAGGATGGTCTCTCCAGGTGCCAAGAGGGACAGCCCAGAGCCACACTGCAAGATGTGCACCAAGCAAGCTTTACCTGCAGGAGCAGGATATGAACAGAACACAGCAAAAACACTTGTCAGGCCCTTTGAGACAGATCTGCTGCTCAGCAAGAACTTCCCAGATTGGTGGAGACCTCAGTGGGTGTAAGAATGATCTTCTACAGAAGCTGTTCTGAAGAGTGTTTCATTGAGGTTTGCAACCTGAATCTACTCTGGGAGGACAAGTCTAGGCATGGTTCATCCAAGTTCCCCAACAGGATGCATTAGAGAGACATGTTAAAACTAAGATCCATACATTGCTCTGGATCTAAGCTTTCAATCAGTGTCAAATCTGCCTGCAAACTAAATTTGCATTTGCATTTCCCTCCATACACCCACATTAAAATGAAGATATGCTCAGTGCAACCTCATTCATGTTTAAATTCAGATGTAAACTAACCAATCCACAAGTCTGAGCATGGCTCCTTACACCTTCCTGGAAGTCCAGAGAGATTTAAAATCAGTGATCTTGATCAAGACATTGAATAACTGATTAAATTCCATTTAGATGCTTGTTTAGGTACTGCCTCAGTAAATTGCAATATGTGTGGTTTAAAAAGCAGCTTAACTGAAAATGTGAGACAGTTGTACCACACTAATCCAAGACAGTTCATAGTGGTTTTGAACTACATGTGAATGGCCTGACTTCCAGATTGCCATGCAGTGATAACTACAAGTTACATCAGTGGGTGTTCCTATCTTTGAACATCAGGCCATTAGAGACACTCACCTTGAAGTTATATTAAAAATATTAAAATATAATATCAGTGTGGATCCACTAAAATAGTATTATTATGAAACATCTGTATTACCTGAATAAGAACCATTATTTGTTGGTTGAAATACAGAATAAAATTAATGTTGATGACTCAACTAATAACTTCGTATTTAAACAACAAGTTTCAAGGATAGGCTCCTCAGGCATTATGGAGATGAGAAGCATAAACATGCCATTACAATTTTAGGTAGGCAGAATGCAATTATCCAAGTTGGATTCTGGCCAGAACAATGGGCACTACCCCCTCCTATTCTTGTTTTTAGAAAAGCTCCCTGACAAAAGCGACAACAGCTGTTACAAGAGAGGAATCCATCAGTTGCTCACACCACCCATGTACTTGATTTAAACATCCTCAATTTCTACCAGAAACAAACAGAGAAGAGGAAGAAACTGGCCAATCACCCACACAAGGAAAGTTGCATGCTAATATTCTCCTTCCTCTTGGACTTCACGCAGGAAAAATTCAAATTTCTTACTTGAACTTGAACTGCTTTAGTTTTTATGATGGGGGTCCAGAGCTGCTTTGAGTGGGGTGAACCTGCTGGGAAGATATTACCCTGTTGGGCAAGACTTACTGAGAGATGCAGGGGAAAAATGGGTGTCTCCTCAACCATCCCATAGCCCTGCCACTCTCCTGTGTGCATAGCATCTGTAACACACGTACTGCTACATCTTCCCCATTTCTCTTTGCACTCTAAGTCACCAGGATCTTTCCTGATGGATGGACTTTGCAGATACAGATGGTAATTAGCTCTGTGCCCACTGCAGTGAGCATGAAGACCAGAGCTCACAGGAATTCTCCCTGTACCAGGATGAGACTGCAGAGCAGTGATCCCCTCTGGAATCTATTCCACAGCTTTACTATCCCAAAATAAATATTCTCAAAAGACAAGTTTTCTCCCTACAGTTTCTCCTTAAATTACAAGGCATTACGTAGTCTCTCTGGGATTCAAGTATCATCTCAGCCACTGAACAACCTCTAATGGCCATTTAGGATTCACAAGAGCCCTGTTTCAGTGGAGCACTCAAGCCTGGCTCCAGATGATCAGAAACTGCAGGTCAGGAAAGCACTTACATCCCGGAAAAATGGTAGAACTGAGGTACATGTTTAAATTCCTCCTGGACAGAGAGGAGGATATTCACACTTAAAAATGCTTTACTTTTTTGGGGCAAGATTCCCAGAAGAATTGCACTGGATGAGTACTGAACCCTGCCAAAAAAAAAAAAAAAAATTTCTTTGTTCCTTTTCCCCTTAAAAGCCTCCTTAGCCGCTAGCAGACTTGGGC
>VZTR01002062.1:176526-238367 GCA_013400775.1 Chaetops frenatus
AAATCCCAAAAAAAATGGCACGGAGGGAGAACTAACCCCGCAAAAAAAAAAAAAAAAAAAAATTATCTCTGTCCCTTTCCTCCTGAAATGCCTCCTGAGCTGCTAGCAGACTGAGGCTATTCTAGAACTAAAAAGGGAAATTTATTCAACAAGCAGTATAGCAGGTGGCAGCTGCTAAACAATCTGCCACCAATCAGCAGTTTATGAAAGAGAGTAAAGAATCCAATAATAACTCACAGTTGGGGAGGGAGACACCAAGCCTGCAGTTATTGAGGGAAGCTCATAACTACACAGAGTCAACTCTTCAGCAAAATTATTTCTTCTAAAATCTGCTTAATTGCTACAGTTGGTGTTCCCCAACTCCTGCAGCCAGGACAGCCACAGCTGACCCACCACGATGTAAGCTGTAGGTTAGAGCTGGGAGGCTTCTTAGGAGGGCCAAGCTGCTAAAAACTGAGGCTGGTGGAAAACCCAAATAATTTTATCTCTGTTCTTTTGCCCATTTCATTGTCCTGGAGAAAGTCTATCCTTATGCAAGAGCCCAGGACTTCCAGGACATCCAGCCCTCTCCAAGACGTAAGTATGCAGATCAGTCAATGGCGTGATTTTCTCCAGTGCCTTCACGGTGCCAGTCTGGTGAGGTGGAGCTCAAGGTATGAGGAAGATGGTGAAGGTGGTCTGCCAGGGCACCTGAGCCCACCTGCAGGTTCCTGGACCTCTTCCTCTCCAGTGAACCGGGTTTGCTGTGGTTACTTAGAACTCAAAATCCTGAAAGTATGAAATTAAGCAAAATAGATCTGAGTTCAGCTTCTGAGGACTAAGACAACTCCATCCAGCCTCACAGTAAATCTGTTTTTCCAGCTATGTTACAGCACCATCTACAGGCCTTTACTGATGGAAACTTTGCCTCAGACAGGTTGTTTCACTGTCTGTGTATAAATATTTTGTGGCTTCAGCAGCCTGTCTAGTGCAGTGACAGACTGCACAGTCCAGCTTAGTGTAAATGGGGCAAAATGTCATTAGGCTGGGCTGAGAAAATAGTTGGGTAACAGATGATAGACAGGGTTGCTTCTTCACAAGAAGTAGCTAATTAGTCAGTGGCTTTGGATTTCAATAGCTTGACTCTAAGGCACAATGTAGGGTTCATAAATTCATTTTTGTTTGAAACATTCAACTAAAGTTGCATTTTAGTTATACAGTTCTGCTTAGAACAGTTGAACCAGAACTGCAGGAGAGAAAAGTCAAAATGCAGAAATCAGATTTCAGCTAAAAATGGAACAACAGATTTTTACTGCTATAGTATAGGATTAAAATACTACTGTCCATATAGGACTCCATATGTGAATATAGTAAGAAAAGTTGATCCACCAGGATTCATTATTCTTATCTTAGCTGTTTGACACAAGCAGAACCCTCTACAAGACATAACCTGGCTCATCTCTTTCTGGAGACTATTATTTGCTAAATTATGTGACAGAACAAAAGAAAGTTAATTGCTGCTATGCATTTATAGGATCCTGGGATAAGCACTGGTCTCATGTGAAGAGGGGTGCGGTGAAGCAAACCTACAGGACAGCAATTATTCCTAGTAAAATATCATCTCTTCATCCAAAATTTATCTGCCATAAGAAAGAGATTCTGTCTTCATCTGAAGTATCAAACCACAAACACAATGTAGATTGGTCATTTCTGGCACCAAATGCAGTCTACTTGAAATCCTGAAGAAAGATCCAAACAAGTAGGAGCTAAATAGGAATCAANCTCGAGAGGGGAAATGGTATTTCAAGCTGTTCTCTGCAGCTAGGAGAGAAAAGGGCTTTTATTTTTTGATAGGAAACTTAAGATCCAAACAATCACATGTAGAGAAAACCTGAAGCTTTAGGACAGAATATTAACTATGACAAGGCTCATGATAATATCTCAAGTGCTGGCAGCACTTTGTGAGGCAGCACACAAAGTCTACTGGAAATTTTCAGGTTTTGAATCTCTGCCATGAAAATAATTTAGCTCTAATATCTATGTCATGTGGGGACCACATGCCTAAATGCCTTTTAAATGACATTCTCCCTCTCATTCCAAAATGGAGAAAAGGTAAATGGACAGGGGGATATGCACGTCACAGTTACCACCTGTGCAAGGATTTTGTTGTCTAAAATGCCGTTGTCTTGAATACTACACATCTTATGGAATTAAAAGTCATAAAGCTGCTGTCTTATTAAGTGTAACAGCACAGAGTGCACACCAACCGCTTTGGATTAATTGCACATATAAAAACAGATTTCTTTTTTAAAAGTCTGCACGCAGAGAAGAATCATTAATTTCACTTGAAGTGATTCCCAAACAGGATATGGAGCCTCTAACAGCCCTTTGGGTTGTGCCAATTGTTTTGTGCAGGTGTTTAATCCAAGTGCTCAGCCGCACGTAGGGAACAGTCATTCTGCAAGCACCGGGTGGAGTGGGAGCTGCATGGTGGTGTCACATAACTGCAAGGGGTTGATTCCTCAAAATCAGCAGAAACCTCGGGAAGCTGCTAATTCTTGTAAACAAGAGCCTGGCTTTTACCGAGCAAAATGGAGCAGAAAACACTGAAGTACACGAGAACCAAACTCCTTCTGCGAAAGGCTCTTTTATTATACCAGTGAAGCACTAAAACCTGCCATAAACAAGCTGATTGCTCATTTCAGCCTCTCTCTCTCTGTCTGCAGTCAGGAAAAGCAGCAGCAACCACAGACCGAGTTGAACGGCTGGAATAGGAAACATCTCTTGAAGGTCAACGCTCCTTGTATTTTTAGTTTTCATTAGAACTTCCTCATTCACACGGACTTGAAAACAATATATACACATATAGGATAAAAGCTGAGCTGCAATTGTTGTATGTACAACACATCCCACCCTTTTCCCTCTCTTTGTAGCACTGCAGTTTGATAGCAGGCTGCAGAAAGATTGGATGGCTCCGAGGTGAAGGAAGGGGACAGGTTCCAAGGTGTCACAAAGAATTTTTGAACCTACCACACCTCCACTGTGAGGAGTCTGATGAAAAGAGAGGTTCCCTTAAAAGCCACTATGGCATCTACTGAAAAAGATTGCATGCCCACCTCTGACTTGCAGGAAAGCAGCCCTGCTGCAGGAACCAGGCTGAGTCATTGGCAGTGTCCTGGGAGGAAGGAGAGAAAGAAGGGGAGGAGAAAGAGAAAACCGAGGAGGATGCAGGAAGGCTGCACCCCACAGCCTTGCACAATCAAAATATGTTTCCAAAGGGAGAGTGGCTGCAAAGCTCTGTGCAAGGCTGTCTGTGGAGATCAAGTCATAGTCTCAAACCCCTTCCCACTTTTTGTCCCAGTCTCTTTCTCAGAGGCTACCTGCCACAGCTCTTCCGTCTCTGACTCAAGTAGGTCCTCAAAGTGATTCCCATACAACAGATCTGAAATTAACTCCAGGAAGCATCAGTTTAGTAGCTTCTAGAGATGTGGAATCAAGAGAAAAGAGGAAAAAAAAAAAGTAGAAAATGATGAAATGGGCATGAAGGCTACAGATGATGATGTGGATGATGTGATCGAAACACAGATAGCCCAGGAGTTCAGCCCTTAAAAGTGGAACGTGGTTCCCACAAGAATCTGCACTCCAGCCTGTGTTGATCCAGAGTTGGCAGTAGCTTTCACTCAACCCTACTCAAAAATCTGTGTTGCCTTAAGTATTGCCAGGCCAAATACACAAACTTACTGAAGCAGCTGAAGCACAAGAGCTAAGCCACAGAGAAAAGCAGTGAGTGCTTCCCAGCCTGTCATCAACACCCCACAGCAGCTGGCACCTCCCACTCGGGGTGCCACAGCCTACCCTGCCCCACACCAGCACTGCCATCCTGCCATCACAGCAACTGCAGAACAGCTTCTCCCACCAAACAGGACCAGCACTGCCATCACAGCAACTGCAGAACAGCTTCTCCCACCAAATGGGACCAGCACTGCCATCCTGCCATCACAGCTTCTCCCACCAAACAGGACCAGCACTGCCATCACAGCAGATGCAGAACAGCTTCTCCCACCAAATGGGACGGGCGGTTGGTGCTACGGGCAGGCTGTAAGAGAGAACACCAGCTCAGACTGGGTTTCACCGACGAAATGTAGCTGGCATAAAGCAAGTGCATTCACTAATGAATTATTCCAGGATAATTAACAGTCTGAGGGAGACATTTGCAACAGTTTAATGCTTACTGTCAAGGGAAGCAAGTACCAAGCTCAGCACTGCCTCACCAACTCACAAAAGGAAGCAAAGCAAAAATACAAGGGAGTAAAATATCAACGAAAAAAAATATGGCATCTGTGAGCTGTTAATTACAAAGGTGCACATGTTAGAGTAACAAGGATGGTAACAGAGTTTTATTAGTAGACAAGAGATCTGTTTTATGTAGCTTTGTAAAAGAGGCAGCACCCAGTGGACCCAACATTGGGCTGGTGCAAACAGCATTTCTCTGAAGCCCATGCAGATCTAACTTTGGCACTCAGCACTGTCTGCACCTCCCTGCAGACAGTAAAACTGCTTGCAAGGTACTGCAGGGAGCAGTGGGGTTCTGTGCTTTTCACACACTAGGTGTTTTCATGCCTGGTCTTTGATGTAAACTTGCATCTTTCAAGCCATAAAAAGTGGGGGGTTTTTTTCAGCCTGAGTACTGGCTCAAAGTGTCACACTCAGCCCACCAAGGTGCTGGGCAGTTGAAGCCACATGCACGGGCAGAGTGGCAGCTGGCACACTGCAGGGAAGACACCCCAAGGAGATTAGTAGTTTACCTACATATCACAGGGATAAATAAATGGCAAATAATCTGATATCAATCTTACAATGTGCTTTCTTTTTTTTTTTTTTTTTACTATGCTCGAGGCAACATAACTCAAATGCTTCTGTGCAGTCATTATGCACAGAGCCAACATGAGCTCCCACTTATTAAAGTATATTTAGCACCCTTACTCTGAAGCTCTCAGATCAATGGAGTCCACAGTCTTAATCTCACATTGCTCTTGCTAACAATGTGGTTACTGTAGTACTGGCCCTGATTCTCAAAGGAAAGAGGATATTAGAGCAGGAACCTCTGGTAATGAAATCTCATGTAATGAAAGAGTGCTTACAGTGAAATGTTCACACGTTGCCAGCAAATCAGAGCCTTACAAGGTGATTTCTGAAAGCCTCTGTAATTATACAAGTGCCACAAAGTGCAGTTGGGTGGCATGCAGGTTATTTAACATTTATTGTTACCACATAACACACTATAACTCTGCAAGTAAAGAGGGTGTGAGGGGTAGCAGTATTTCACAAAATACACACAACACAATTAAGAATCACAGGCTTGGAACATTTATAAGTGCTTTCAGTATATGTTGCTCCTTGTTAAAAATGAACTGCGTGCAGCTTAAAACAGTCTTATACCTGTAGATAGCAAGAAACCACAAGGGAGAAATCTTGCCAGTGGATAGTAAAAGAGTGCAGCAGCCACATAATGAAGAAGGAGTGTGTGAAAAAAATTAAGCATTGTAAGGAGAAAGCCTGTGTGCTATGGAAGTGCTGCCCTGTGGGACAAGGTGTTTCAGCCTTGTTTCAACCTCACAACTGGTGACAGGCGAATCAAAGCAATCTTCTTGTCACCAGTGGTAGGAAAAGACTGGAATCCTCACAGTGCTCTAAGTGTGAGCAAAGGCTGTGCATCTGCAAATCCTCTGTATGTGGTATCTCAACACAGAAAGGTCATCCATGTTAGGAAGGGTTGCAGGATTAGGCCCTCAAGGTAAGAATTCAAGCAAAGGGGAGCAGAGTGACTTGTGCACAGGTGCTTCCCCTGGTGTCAACAAACTGTTAAGACGTTAACTTTTGGCTTGTCCTCTGAGCTAAAGGTAAGTGTAACCAAAACCACCTTCAGCTCTTGCAGACCTAATGGCCATCCTGACACTCAGCAGGAATTCAGCAACCCTCATTCTGGTACAAAAATAGTAAAACTTTTCTATTTGAAACATCCTTTCAGAATATTCTCAGCAATATCAGCAGCTTTCAGACCGATGTACCCATGTAATCATCAACCAGTTGATCATCTACCTTTTACAGTATCCCACATTAGTTACTTCCTCCCCAACCAGAAGGTCCATAAGAAGACACTGGTGTTTGGCTCCTTGTTATCAATTGAATTCCAGAGGTGGTGTAGGGGTTAACAGACCAGGTATTAAGAAAGCCAGGAAGCCAGATGTCTCCTCTGCATGAATAAACATGCTAGAAATATGTCTGTCTGCTTGGCCAGCTCTGCCAAGACCATCTTCCATCAAGATCACTCTTTCAGGATAGCACAGGTGCAGCCTGTGAATCCAGTATATTCATCAGCAGAGCCTGAAATCTCTGTTACAAATTGGAGCTCATTTGATCTAGACACTGTGTTGATACATTAGAGGCAGGTCCTAACATGGGATATTCAGTGTCTGAACAAATAAGGCAGATAAAGACTAGGAGGGAAAGAGGCAGCTCAACTCCCTCATGATCATAAAATAAAGGAAGAACTAGGAAAATAAGTGCTGTAGTCTACCCCATCTGCTGTGCTGTTCAAAGACCTTTTATTTTCTGTTCATTACTTGTTAATTATTTCTGAATGCTGGAGAAGGCGAAAAGCTGAAGACAAACAAGCCCCCACAGAGTCAGAAAACACCCCCGCTGTAAGGCAGGCTCGAATTGGTTGAGTTTGCAGCCAAAAGCACTCCCAGGAGAGGGAGCAGAGCTTGCTGCTACAAGAAAAGGGCCAGTTGGTTTCTGAAGCCCACAGAGACAAAGCTTGGGACAGAAACTGGGAGAAAGCTGCACACACATGAGCAGGCTGTGCCTTTCCGAGGCTGGCAATGAGCAGCAGCAGGCTGCCGTGTGCCAGCAGGGGATGGCTGGGACACAAAGGTGACACAGCACACCCGGCTCCTCCGGCACAGGGCTGTCCCAGGGCCGCTCTCTGCCACAGCTCCACGGCTCACTCTAACCCGGTGTCCTCCTAGGAATCCCACTCTTCTGTACTGAGGAGCAAGTGTCTGCTGGACTGCCTGTGCGCTTTGGTAAACAACACTCAGTTTGAAAACTGAGGTCTGGGCATGTATATATTAGCAAAGGTCCTCTAGCTCAACACAGCTGCTGTAGATGCTTTTATGCAATTTGCACAATAAACTCACCTCAGACACCAAGCTCCAGAAAGTATCTTCCACTTTGAGGTGTTAATGTCTCATCAAGTCAAAAGTCAATAAAAATTAAAATATGACAGCTGTATAGAATTTTATAGCAACAACATAAAAATTGGGATTTACAGAAAGGTTTGGGGTTTTTTTCCTTGTTGTAGACAAAATATGAGAGGGGCAATCCCTTGTCTATAGAGACATATCCTTCAGTAAAGCCATCATAAAGAATTTAAAACCCTGATAATGATAAAGGGCAAGGTTGAATTTTTCAGTACTTGCAGTACCTATGCCAATGCAGATAACCTGTATGGCTTTGCTCAACATTTAATCTTTCCCTTTTTTTCCCCTCAAAAAAAAAAATCCTCAGGTAAATTTCTAACATACATCCAGGGATGTTTTAATATAAAGTTGTTTTTTGTATGAACTAATTATCAAGTATAAGAGAACCGAGCAACAGTTTTCTTTGTCAGAGTTAACAGTAATGTTGGGTCAAGCAGTAGAGCCCAGCTTCACAGCTGTTTGCAGCATTTATGCCAACAGTGCTTAAACAAGCACTCTGAAGCTGCCTGCTTTCGCCTCTGGCCTGAGCTCTGCCCTTTCCGTGGTGAATCCCGCTGCGACTGATGGGGACTGACAGCCACTCCCCATCCACCTGCCCCGGGACCTGCTGAGCACAGCAGCAGAGGAAGCATGCAGGAGACACCAACAGCACTGACAGCAGGGATCTGCTGGGGCTGGGGCAGGCAGCTGCTGGATCCCCAACCACCACCTCTGCTCCCAGGGATGGGTGGTGAGGAACTTCTGCACTAAGAAGTGGCACTAATGTCACTGGGCTTGGCAACCAGCAATTGACTTACCCCTCTGAAAGAGTGTCTGATCTCTTCTTCAGCCCGTTTAAAACCTTGTCTTCTAGTCAGGTTAAAGAAATTAAGTGCACAATTCAATTAGGAGCTGTACAAAACAAGAAGTTTCTTTTATTTTCTGCCTGAAAGGTTCACGGGTTACTCAAATGAAGCTACAGTGCTGCTGAGTACTTTCATCTCCCATTGGCTTCAAACAGCTTTGTGAGTTCTTAGCGACTACCAAAAACCAAGTTGAATATAAACACATAACCTAAATTACATGAACATTTCCTTTCTCATTCATCTTTCTCTACTCTACAGAAATGTTGACTTTCCTAATGATGTTTTAGACATACTGGGAAAGTATACAACCCATTACATAGCCATAAATATAACAATAGAGTTAGACTAGTTTTCTGATTTTGTAAAGAATTAGTAGGGACATGAATGCCCCAGCTTGCAAAACCAATTTGCTTATTCAACTTAGATGTTTATCCATCAAAACATTTTAATTTCCAGTTCAAATCATTGTCATGAGTTCTGCTCTGATCTTCTTGGCCACAGATGTAACTCAAGTAACAAAAATCAGAGAAAAAGCTAAAAAGGAAATCAATGAAAGTTCTGTGATGAGAAGGTCAAAATATTGCTCAAATTTGAAAGACAGGCAGTGGTGTTTATGCCAATACAGAGTCTGTGTTACTGATTGCTTTTCCCCAGCTGGGTAGCTTTGCCAAGCATCATATTCTGCTGGGTTTCAGCTATACTTGTGTGGATATTGCTCCACAGATCAAAGACACAGAACCATAACAGAGGGAGTCATATTCATAAACGTGCTCTTACACCACTGATTTGCTTGCAGAGCTATAATAGTTGCCATGTCACCACTAATCCTCTCTTCCCTGGTCAGCTCTTATATGTTATGGCTGACACTGTAGTTATTTCTTTTTAGTGACTTGGTAAGGCAGATAATACTTCACACAGGTCTCCTGTTCACACAGATTCAGACAAAGCACAGGCGAGTTTTAGAAATGCCACCACAGCTTCACAGAGCACAGATGACAGACATTCATGGCCACTGTAAGGCACAGACAATCAAAGCAGTGAGGGAGAGATTCCACTGGTAAAACATGGCCCAAATAAAACCCAGAAAGGTTTAACATACTCACTGCAAATGACGAGGATCCTGGATATTGCTCCAGGGGGCGTGTGCGGTGTACAGCCTTTTCACCATAGTAAATCAGTTGATTTGGTTGGAATTCATGTCTCCCTATCACCACTCCTGCTGCCAGATCCCAGATAAAGTGTCACCAACAGCCTCAAGAAGCCTGGGGGGCATTGGTAGGTCCTGGCCACCAGTGGAGTGGCAAGGTTCCTTCTCCATAGCAATGCTTTGGTAAGAAAGAGAAGGTGAAGAGGGGTGAACAGGTTGTTTACAGGCAACACACATTTAATCTGTCTGCCTCTAAACATGCACTGACCAGAGCTGCAATTAATTTACAGATCAATCTGCCACATCCAGACTCCCTCTAGTTCCCTCTGCAATGCTTTCTAACAAGTCTTTGTTATGAACTTGATCTGTGGATGGAGACACGAACAAAGAAATAAAATGGGTAGGAGAAAGATATTAAATCCATCAGCAATTTTATTCAGTTTGTAACTACAAACATTAGTAGTTGTAGTAATATCCCCGGTCTTAAACAGTTTCTGGTATGGAAAATTGGAAAACCACAGTAATTGAAATCAACCAGATGAATTTAGTACTAGGACACAACATCTTGGAGGGGGACTCATGTCAGTTTTGTTGGTTTCCATGGATCAGTTCTAGTGTAGGGCAACTCTTATGTCAAGTAAAAGACCTTGATGTGTCTTTAGTATAATGTTATCCAGTCATACTTTTTATAATTTATTTGTAAATTTTGAGCAGAAAAGAGAAGTCTTGAATTTGTTTCAGCAGAAATCTGATAAACGTCTCCTAGATCTATAGCTTCCCTCCATTTTGTACTACTCATTACCTTTTGCCCGCCCTGCAGTTTTGTTTGAGGGTTTTTTTGAGAAAGGGAGACAACAAAATTTTTTTTAAGGTAGAGTTGCACCTGCTGCATTTTCCGTATGCCTGTACAGGTAGGTTAAATCTCCTTACTTGTCATTTTCCTAGGTTACAGTCATGTTTCTGGCAAAATGAGATGTGTTTTCAGTTCACAGGGTCCAGATATGATTTACAGAATTTCCAAAGGTACTCGGTGTTGATCTGGCAGCGTTTCCTTTAAAAATTACCTTCCACTTGCCAGCAGTGCACAAACTAGCATAAAGTACTTTTGAACCTACCCTTAGCACGATAAACAGAAAATTACTTTTTTAATGATTATCCTTCTATTTTCTTTGATAACTTCATTACTCACTCTTATTCTACTACTTATCTGTGGTTATCACATGGATCTCATACCTTCAGAAATGGGTCTCTTTTCTCAGCTCTAGACACTGTTATTTGACCTAAAGCAAGAATTGTTTTCTTTTCCTTTCCTTCACATCTTTTGCCTCTCAGTGAGCTTCACAAATAACTTTTCTAGCCTTGCCATATTAGGCTTATTCTCTCTGAAGGCACATTGGTAACTTTTATCAAAGCACACTTCCCCATATATTTTGTGATCTCAGCTCTCAGAATCTCCAGTAACTTGCCTGCAACTGATGTTCAATTTACTAGCCCATTATTTCCTATTACCATACTGCTTCTTTCAGAGACTAAGATAATGTTCGTTTCCTTTGTGTCCATTTACACCGCTCTGCCTCCCTATAGAACTATTAAATATTCATTAATAATTCATTCAGGATTCTCCTACAGTGACAAAACTCAGGACACTCCTATCCCTCCAGCTTGCCAAAGACCCGCTAGCAAGCAACTCATCTGAGACCACAGATGCTAAAATTTATAGATGTGGCCTCTTTTTTTGTCATTTCCCAAAATAACACAGGTTTTCTCAGGATAGCATTTGAACTAAATAATAGCTTTTTAGAAACATAAACTCTAGGTTTTAAGAATTACCACTGCTGAGAAACCCACTGCAACCTACATGAATTGGATTTGAATTTGGCCAACTTCATTTTTGTCTTGTACCAAAACCACAAACAAGTCAACCCTTAACTTTCTTTCAATGCAGATAACCACACACTTGCATCTGTAGGTCATTGATGAACCTATTTGTGTTGTTACAATTTTTGGGTGGCAGACCTTGGCAAGGGACAGGCCTTCCATCCTGTGGGGTCTGTTAGAGGGACAGTGCCACCAGCCTGGTCCTACCCTGCCTGCTGCAGTGTGAGCACTGCTCTGTGCCACAGTTGCTTTAGGACCTCATGTTACACAGATTATTCATCACTGTTCCTGAGGCTTTGCCAGCAATCTGAGACAACAGAAAGTGAATAAAAAAATCCATCAACTCAATGTCCAAATCTTTCTCCTCAGTTTCTCTTTTAACTTTCTGCTCTAAGTTTCCACAGTTCAGTAAAATCTTCATTCTTAGCATCAAAAAGCTACCTTTTCCATGAAAGGAAGTTTCAGCAGCTGTGAATGCTAATACCATGATGATATTGGTAATTTCTAGTGACTCCTTCCAACTCTCCCTTGCTCTAGCCAGTGTAAGCTTTTATCTTTCACAAAAATAGGTGTAGGACTGGAGTCCCCTTTACACAGCATTAGTCCAGCATCACAAAGCTCCCACTTTGTGTGGCAGTTCTGTTCAAAGCAGTGGCATACAGTTCCAATGCTCAGGAATAGATAAATATGCCTTGGCATTTCTACCCAGAATTTACAAAAACCTGCCAGGTCGGTATAACTAGGTTCAAAATATCTTACATGGAAAGACTTACTGCATTCCTATGCTTCTATTTTTGCCAGACCTGAAGTTCTGCATGAAAATGTTCAGGAAATGTTCACACACATAATCATGCAAGCTACACCTTGTAAATAAAAGTGTCTATTTAGAAGGGAGGGGACTGGACAGCAGAGGTGTGAGTTTTCTTCAAACAGCAGTGAGGATGGTATAAACACTGAGTAAGAAGAAACCTTTTCTACAACATTTATTTGCAAAAGGCAGACTGAAGTGTTTCTGCTCCCCGTGGCAGAGGAAGGGTACAGGAACCCCTCTGGCCAGCCACCTGTTTAGAGGTAATGCCACTAAAAGGGGGAAAAAAACCCAGAGATAATTTGCAAAGTTCTGGCTTTAAAATACCCTTTTCAAGAGTGTAAGGGAAGAGCAAAGCAGACCTCAGCACCTAACCTGCCCTCTCCTGCTCTGTAAGGCATAAGGAAATGAATCACACTTGCAGGAAAGCATGTGGCTGATGCTGCCCTTAACAAAACACTTTTCCTGGGTGCTTTGCTCCCCCAGCTCAGCTCTCAGCCTCTCCCAACAGGGTCAGAGGCCGCCTGTGATGCTGTAGCAGCTGGTGATGCCACCCCTGTGGCAGAGGCTGCACACTGGGACCAGGAGCCC
Source organism: Chaetops frenatus (assembly GCA_013400775.1). Classification (NCBI taxonomy): domain Eukaryota; kingdom Metazoa; phylum Chordata; class Aves; order Passeriformes; family Picathartidae; genus Chaetops; species Chaetops frenatus. The sequence goes on from VZTR01002062.1 coordinate 189,040, forward strand.
ACAGCCACTCCCATTTCACAACTCTTGGCCACAAACTCTTTCCCTGGGTCAGGCCCTTGAAGAAATTGTTACTGCCTTGATGAACAAACACAAAGTATTCCAGAGCCTGTAGCACCATCCTAAGAAATTTTTCCCTATTCCTGTAAACAGATTTCTATCCACAGGCAGACAAGCCTGGGAAGGTCTGGCAAATCCCTCCCCACAGCATTACTTTGGAGCCAACCTCATGACAAAGCAGAGAGTAGGTCATTAGCTGTGAGGAAAACTCAAATGGCCCTTGCCAGGAGATATGAAGGCAGGGGCTCCAGGGCTGCCAGCAGGTCCCTGTGCCTTTGCATGGGCCGGCAGTGCCTGGTGGGCTGGCCTGGGCTTGGGAGGAGGCTGCTGTGGGCTGCCTCGACCGGCAGGATCTGGCCAAACAACAGTGGTTTATCAGAGATTAGGCCATGAATCATCTCCAGACACAAGAACTGGCCCGAAACTCTGTGGGGTTCCCAAAAAGAAAAGGGGGAAAAAAAAGTGAAATAAAGGAAACCTCTCATGGGCTAAGCCACAGACTATGTCCAACCCCTCCCAATTTGTATTAACCCGAACCAGTCCAGGTGACACTCTTTGTATCCAAAGAGCACAAACCACTATTAAATTGACACTCTTTGTATCCAAAAGAGCAGAAAGCAGCATTCAATTAACCATCCTTTTCAATTTAAAATCTACATGACAAATCCTTCACTGAACTTGAGTGCTTCATGCCAAGCGAGATGGTTGCACGCGGCCCTTCAGTGCACGGCGCGCACCTCTCGGGCGTTCAGTTGGAGGCTGGCTTTGCTAAGCTGCATGCCTGAAGCCTGGCTCTCACCCATCCTTCTCCCAAAACACAGCCAAAGCGAGGGGCCGCAGATGGGCCGGGCGATGAGGAGCCGCGGGAGGAGCTGCAGGAGCCGCTCCGACAGCTCGGTACCGGCGCCGCTCTCCTGAGGAAAGCTGGGTCATTATTCAGTGGATGGAAGCCATTGGTCGTAAAAGGCGTTTCCACAAACGTAAACCCTTCTTTGCTGCCACATTAAATTTATCACAATGCAAAAGAACTGTCAGAGAGAGGGTTCTCGGTCTCCCCCATCTACCACGAGCCCATTTAAAGCAGATAGCTTCAATCGCTGGTGTGTTAGTTCGAAACTGTATCCAAATACCAATCCTCCTCGAATCCCTTGCATTCCTGCTCAAGGTAAAGTTATTTAGCGATTGCATGACGTACCGGGAGCAATGCTTCTATAGGGTACTTAACACCTTTCCTTATAAAAGAGAGGGACAGAAAGACAGAGAGAAATCCTTCTTCCTGAATTAATTTGCATGCAGCTATTACTCGCAGCAGACCTATGACATTTGATTTGAAGAAAAGTGCCTTTACTTTCTTTCATAAAATTTCACTTGTGCTTTGCTTAGCTAACAGAAACCTCTCTTCTCTGGCTTCCATTTTCTGAGGAATAGCAGCTCCACAAGCAAATGCATAAGTAACCAGCAAGCACTGCAATTTTTTGCTGGAAATCCAAGAAATTGCTGCAGCACATGGAAAAGCAAAATGGAGGCAAAGAGGCTGATTGTTACCCAGCTACAAGGTCTCTGCAGCTTACACCCCACCAACACCCAGAGACAGTGGAAGCATGCCCAGAAATATATATTTTTAAAAATAAATAAATAAGAATATTTTTTAAAAAGTCTGCCACAATATTCCTCACTCTGCTGAACACTACCAAGACCCAACAGGTAACTTTTACAATCCTACCCATCACTGGGATAACAGGATCTCCTGCTATCATTAGTTTTCAGTTCAAGTGGTAGTAGTCTCTGCTGAAATGCCTAAGGAGATGGATGAAAATCCTACAGGTGACAGGGAAAAGGCAATTCATAGCATCATACAGTACTCAGTTCAAATGTTTTTCTTTAAAGAAGTCCTGGTTTAAAACCAATGCTTTGCTTTTTAAAGCGATGTTCTGTTTTTAAAACAATGTTTTCAGATTCCAGCACTGTGAAATATCACTTCTTCCAGAAATGCATCCCCATATGGCAGACTTAAGGGACACAGTCTTAGACTAGCATTTCACCACAGAAACCTGTCTCAGTTAATGTACAGATTGGAAAATTAAAATCAGAGCAGCAACTAAAGCCTTCTTCAACAAAGGCCAGCTGGGGTTTGAATATAAAATTAGTAATGATGCATAATTAAGCAAAAAAATCTAAACACCCAGCAGTTTTCTATAAAGGAAGTCAATTTCATTTAGTTATTCTTAAAAATATTTTCCCCAAAAAGAAATGAACAGGGGGATACAGACTGACCTTGAAATGTTACACCATTATCTTTTGTGATATCCAGCAGAAAAAAAACCCCCACAAATTATTTTATAGGCACCTGGCTCATTATGTCTTAGGAATTAAATCCTCATTTATCTATATGCACCTAACAGTACCTATTCATCGCCTTCACTTAAAAACACATTGCCCTTCTTCCTAGCCTTGTTAATTTCCAGATGCTAATTAAATTTAAACTCATAAATGTATCTGTTTAGCATGCATGACTAGATCATCCCGCAATATCCATTATCCATTGTACATTCCAACATGTTTACCTACTGCTTTTGTTTTGGTTTGTTTTGTTTGGATCCATTTCCATCAGTTTAAAGGAGGGAGCTTATGAATTTAAGTTTCCTATTTTGATGCTGGGTGGCTGGATTCTCAGGCTTAGTGCTTTTGTAAACACCTTTGTCTCAACCTACCGTGAGGCAGAGGTATTTTCAGATTATAGCATCAGAATATGGAAGAGCAGAATGGGAAAAAAAAAAAAAATCCCCCTGCAAAGCGGCATACAGAGCATTTCAGCAAAGGTAAAAATTCCCTTTTTCCCCAGTCCCACCCTGAGCATTGCAAAGTCTAAATATGTTTTCTCATCTCTCTGCTCCACTCAGTGCAAGCAGCACAGCCCAAACTCATGAGGAAGGGACTGGGATTGTCATGATGGAAAACAGCACCTGAGTTCCAGCCTGACTCCCCTCGCAGGTTTGCAGGAGCTGGTCAGGAGGATGGCCTGGCAGCACAGCTGAGCACCTCCCTGCTGACACATTCAAGCACAGAGCCCTGGAGAGAAGCCTTAAATGGAGAAAACCTGAGAGGTCTGCAGAGCCCTGTCCCTGCTCTTGTCCCACAGGCTGCCACTGCATTGGCCAGGCTTGCAGCACTGGGCAGCAGCACCCTGGCCTTCGCTGGCTCTGCCTGCAACTGGTTTCCAAACTTCCCCACCACCACCTGGCACTTAGGGCAGGGACAACAAAAGACAGCTATTTCTCCTTCTTTGTTTCTGAGCCTGTACCAACTCCCTGGTCTCAGAGCCTGGTCCACTCCACACTCTCCATTTTTGGGTGTTTTGCACTTTTTTGGCATCAAGTAATGCCATCAACTTTGGTCAACAACTTAGTGACTGGGATTTGTTGTCATGAAGGATACCCATCCTATTAAAAAATCCTAAGATTTCAGCAGAAGTTTCTGCTTCAAAATAGGATTAAAAATCTGCTTTTTAGCAGCGGAGAGCATTTTGGGAAAAAAAAAATCTGCAAGTTTTGATCCTCTTCTCTCTCCCTTACTAATATTTCCTAACTGAAATCTGATTTCTTTTTTTATACTGAATTACATCAGCCAGGGAGGAGTTCAACCTAGTTTGACATTTCAGAGTGCAGACAGCATATCAACATAGTGTTCCCTGCCTTTCCCTGAAATGAAACCTCAGATCTGTGTTAGACTCCTAAGCATCTCATGCCAGACTGCCCCTTCTCCCCTACCATGCTCTGTCCCCCAGCATTACCACAAAAACCATGACTTCCAGCACGGCTCTTTCAGTCAGAAAGTTCTGTGTGGATGGTAAATGCACCTGTCCAGGAAGTCAGAGCAGCAGTGGGGCTCAGTGTCCACAAGCTTCCACTAGCAGTGGTCATTGCAGGGATTTTTAGGACACAGATGAATGCTGATTCAATCCAAAAGCCACCCAATTTTATTGGCATCAAGTACATGATGAATTACACCAGTTCAACGCAAAACAGAACCTACCCTCTATTTTCTCTATGAAAAACATGACTGTTCAAAGCCTCCTTTTTTCTGTTAAGAAAATGTAAGTGAAACATTCCCAGTGCAGAACTGGTACATGTGAAACTGCACATGTGATGCTTACTTAGGCAGAACTTAAAAACTTGGTTTTATTATGCATGTTCCCAAAACTACCAAAACACATCACTGCCCACCAACTTACTGAAAAAGATTCTTCAAAAAAATTCAGAATGATTCCAAGAAGGATGTTTTGAGTGATGCATTTGGCTTTGAAGATTACAGAAATGGCCTAGTAGGAAGAAAAGAGGAAACACAGTTCTTGCCACATGGGCTGGTTTTACTGCTGGAAAAGTAAGGATACTCCTGCTGTAAGAAATACCTGAGACTCAGCTTGCTGCAAAAGCAGAGGGAAACAAACTGGTTCACTTACACACCACCAATTTCAGTGATTTGCTTCGGCACAGGATCTGCAGTGATATTTCATTCACTCTAACACAGACAATCATCATCATCTGCACGTGGGTGCTGAGAGGACAAGGCACGAGCGTGGAAATCAAGGTCAAGAAAGCAGGAAGAGCTCCCCAGTTGATGCCAGGGAGCAGTTACTCCATTCTGCAATAACGCAGGTTAACAAATAATGTAATAAAGATTGGCGTGCTGCCAGGATGACTGAATTGATTCCTACACGGCACAGCACAAATCTTTTGATCTCCCCATAAAGAATGGGAAATTATAGCCACAGTGTGTACCTTGCAGGAAAAGCAAATAAAAATGAAATGAACATTTCTAGCAGTTTTGACCTTGCTTTGGGGAATACTGCTTTAAATTTGATTGCCCTGCCCACTTATTATTTCACAAGAAGACACAAGCAAGTCACAAAGACAGTTTTTAGTATTCCCTTTGATGAGGTAAAAAACTGGATTGTCTTCTCCCACCCATTCTTTTTCCCTCCATTCTTACACTCAACAGAAAAGATTTTATCCAGGCTTTGATTTGATTTTCAGGATTTCTGGTGGGAAATTCTTACAGAAGATATTTTGCTTCCATTGGGGCTTATGGTGCTATTCTGTCTAATTATTTCTGGCATTTTGCCCATCAAATTGTGAGTTTCTTCAAAGGAACAAAATGACAGGAGGCCTCCTTTAGAGCAATCATGGATCAGGTTTGAATTTTGTTGTCTTGGAAACAAGCTAGTTCTTGTCATTGAATATATTCATAAAATAATGGTTGAAACATCACTGATAATAATGGGCTCTTTGCTTGTCAAAATTCATGTTCTGGGAACTTTGCCGCAAGAAGCTCTGTCAAAGAGTTTTTGCAGATGTTGAAGCTAATTTCAACACTTCTGTTTAAAATCTCAGGCTCAGGATTCCCATCTCTCCACACCTGCGGCCAGCTCTGCTCATGGGAGGGGTCAGCGGGGGCTGGGAAATGCCCAGCATCCCTTCCCAGCGCAGCTGGGAGCACCAGCTACCTGCATCCCTGCAGCTGAGACACTGCGGCGTGCGCCCTCCTGCCCCCGCCGGTCAGCAACACACCCAGACCGGGGGACGAGCACCCAGCTTGGATAACTCGGTCTGCTTTATGCCGATTAGGTAGAAAAAGGTATTTTTCCCCTTGCTTGCTGATATGAGCCCCCAGGTTCAGGGTATTTGTACTCTCTGCCAGGGGTCTTACCAGCTTTTCAGCAGGTTCTTCACTTTACAAACAGATGGGTATTGACTGATGAGTAAAACCCAGAGACATAGGTGGTGTTTTTCAGGAAGACTATTCAAATCAGGAATCCCTTGTCTCTAAGCCTCTGTATCAATTAACCTGCCCTTGGTTTCAATTTTTCATATTTCCCTTGATTTTAAAACCAGGGGGAAAAAACCCCCTGCATCAAGACGCTGATGGTTTCTGAACAGTGTGAATCAAGCTGAAAACTGTACAGGGCTTGACAAACTCCTGTGTCTCCCTGATACTCCTTTTGTGCATGGCTGTGTGGATGTGCATGCACGTGTGCGTGGGAGTGGCACACAAATACGGAGGAAGAGGGGCTGAAGCTTTAAGAGCCACCAGTGGGGACAGGTCATAAAAAGCTTCCATTCTGCCAACTTGTCCGTGAAGCATTTGGCTGGATATAGTAAACCTGTGGGACGCTTGAGAAAATTAAAACTCTAAATTATTATGAGTGAGACTAGCCATAATAGATCTGATGTGAGAATCTTACTAGCAGTTTTATGATTTTTTTTTCTGTCCTTCTGAAATCACTACATAATGACACTCAATACTCAAATGTCTAACAAGGCCATTTAATGTAGCCTGCAGAAGAGGATTCTCCTGTGAAATTTTACTACAGCCTCTTTAGCACAAAGCTTTCTCAGATTATTAGTAATTTGCATTAGGTCTATTTAATTTTGAGGAGTGCCAGTTCAGTGACCACACGCATATTAGAGCTTAGCAAGTGCATGTGTCTAAAAAGTTACCAAAAGGTCATAGGAATTCTACAAGGCATTTGGGATTTTCAAATTTTCTCTTCATTGAAGCAAGGGAAACCAGCACGAACCTTTTCACGAGGCCAGAGCCTCTCATCTGAGACACGACGAGTTGCAATGCTATGCAATGCTCATCTCCCTGCAGCAGAATCCTTTCCCACTATATATAACAGCCTTTTAGCAAAAGTTTCCCATTTCACTGTGGAAGAACAGCCTGGTGATGGGGGAAATTCCTTCCGAGAACTCTGAAGGAAAAGCACAGCTTTCCTTGCAAGAACTGGTAAGAGCCCCCCTCTTTCCAAGCAAGAAACACATGGACTGCTGGTGTGACACATGTGCTGCCACGGAGTTAGGGGTCACTAGAGAAACTCCATGGCACTTGAAGGCAGGGCTAACAGAACAATCAAATAACAAGGGACAGCAGCAAATAAAAGCAACATCAAGAAAGGTCAGTTTTCTTTCACAAAGACATTCCTACTTTCTCCTTCCAACTTCATGCTTTGAGTTACTCCCAAAGCCTACGAGAAGTGTAACACTCAAAGGAAAAGGCATGATGAACCTTTTTTTGAGAACCCAGTTGCTTGGTAGCTGTGTTTCAGCAGAAAGGCCACATCTGCACCCAACTATAAGGTCATTCATGCCTCAGTGGGTGTAACAATTGCTCTCAGAGCCATGCAGTCTCCTGACACAAATGCCAGAGGAGAACTGCTTCTTCACCTTGGTGAGATGGAAAAAAGCCCTCGGAGTGTCTGCTGTCCTGTGCACCAAGGGCACATAAGCTGTACATAGCCTCACCACTTTGTGAGGATATTTTTATGCCTTAACTATTTTACACACATGCAGTATTTCAGACTCCTATCACAGCCACCTGACCACCAGAAAAAATATGATTATACTGGCTCAAGAAAGCAGGAACTTGCCAACAAAATTAGCTCATCCTTGTGAGTCAGACACTCCAATCAAGATTATAGAGTCTCCTACAGTAGGTCTGAGAGAAACACAGCTTTACAAGGACAGAGCACTTCAGGCAGTTCCACATCAGGATTCAAAAGGGATTGGTGTTATGTGTTGTAGCATTGCATTAGCCTGAATGCACACTGAAGCCCGGGAAGGTGAGGAGCAGACAGAAAGGAGAAAACTCTGCAATCTGTTCTTTGTAAGTCAATTATTATGAATCAGTTATCTAATGAAGCAGTAATAGGAATGATGACTAAGTAAAGTAGCTAATAAAGCTGATTTATGTGAAGTTGAAATTTTTAGTACTGTGCATTAAAATAAGCATGATGTCTCAGCATAGTAGGGACAACATTAGTGCTAAATATACCAAGCGCTTGCAATGCTTCAAGATGGTAATACAACTAGATATGCTGAGCTTCCACATTTCTGATTAAAAGCTTGGTTCTTCAGCACAGACCAACCTACTGGCCTTTCCATGCCACCCACACACTTGCTGAGAAACCCACCCCATTCAGAAGTCCGGGATGCCAGTACATCTTCTCAGCACCACTGGGAAAGAGAAGAAACAAATGAAGAGTCTGATAAGGCAGATGTTTTTCCTATTACCAGTGTCTCCATTTATTTTGCCTTTTTTTTTTTAAATTGTGAAACCAAACACGAGCATCTTACTAACCTTGACTGGAATAAATCTGATATTCTGCAACATGTATAGTGGGCAATAAACTATGGCACATATAGCATCCCAATATTGCATTTCCATTTTAACAGCTCAGCTATGAGAGTATTTCACTCATACACTAACCCAAATGATTACAGATGACTTTAATGCAATTTGCTCTTTTTTTGCTTTCATTGACTTTGGGAAATTAATAGACATTAGCAAGCTTGCCAAGGAAGTTTAAAGGCAGAAACAAATGAAGGTCTTGGGAGCCCAAAGCACAGGCTACTCAAACTATACCCTTCTGAGAGAGGAAATGTGTAGCGTGATATATTTGTTTGCTGTCACCGGCAGGAAGGCCTGCCAGGATGGCCTCACTCTTCTGGCACATGGTCAACTTCTCTCCCCACCCACAAAGTCAAACCAAAGCCAGGGGCACAAGGTCACCCAGGGCTCTCACTGCCTTTGGCTGAGAAAACTTTTCCTAGAGAAAAGACAGCTGAGATGAATCAAAAATTAATATTTGGGATAAGACTTCACAGTTCAAGTTCCCAAGCGAAGAATTTGACCGCACCCATGAAGCCACTGGTTCATCCCAGCACAGAGAGGAAGGGCTCAGCAGTGGGTGCACAAAGAGATTGCATTTTTGGGACCCCAAAGTAAGCACAGCAGCTGGCAGCTCCCAGCTCCACGGAGGAGCACATCCAAGAGCCCTGGCCAGACAAAATCCCATCACTAGAGCACACTTTGCATCATCTGTCCCAGAGGGACCAGTGCTTGCCCTGTAGGATTGCCATGATGCAGGACACACCACGGTGCTTGTGCACAGCTGCCTGAAACCCAGTATCCTCACCACCCTGAAATGACAGTGGGAACTTCAAAAGTTGATTTTTTTTGTACTGAAATCAAAAGACAGATGATACTTTATTAAGATGTAATTTGGGGGCAAGAACGATCAACCAAAGGCAGTAGCCAAAGGGCCAATATTTCTGAACACAGGCATTTTATTGCTTATAATTCCTCCTAACCATTCTCTCTCCCTTTCTGAGCCTCCGCCCATGAAATTGAAAGAGTTCTAGTAGAAATGCCTTTGTTGTATCAGCTTTGGAAATATGGATTACACTATTCTGTGAAAAACATTTATTACTCTGAACTGTGACTTGGACATTGTTGCATTTCTAGGGTTATAGATTTTCTTTCAGCTAAACTAAGGTTGTAAGTCACAGTGACAGTTGTAATGTGTGTAATACCACGGTACCAGATTCTATTACATACATATTTTTGCTAGAGGTTTATGATGTTAAAAATATTTCTTTTTTTCCCAATACCTTTCCCTACCTGTTGTGTAAATATATTGGAACCTATAACACTGAAGTCAATTTCCAGATGAAATGTGCATGGGAACAGGTAGTTTTTCCTTTTTCAAGGGAAAAAACCCCACAGACGGGGGGGGAAGGGTATACTGCATAAAACCTAATTATATTCAAGCACAATATTGAATTGTAATAAAAGATGAATGAGAGAAAGTGTGTGTCATTGTGAGGAATGAGGAAGGTTACAGAAAACTGAGACTAGGGAAGGATTTATCATGTGTGATGCTTCAGGCATTGTGTTGAAAGATCCGCAGACTTATTTGCAAGAGTGTTTTACGGGAAAAATAGAGCAGTCTACATAGGAAAGGATTACTATAGATTTTTATCCTTTATACAAGACAAAGATACAAAGATAAAACACTGTTTCTGTTTTAAAAAAGGAGAATCTATGGAAGAAGTCCCAGCTGCAATACAGAGGGGAAAACCTTTCAAACTGAGCTCTGAGGCCATCAACTGCATAAATTCAGGGAACAGACAGTTGTTAAAATACAGCTGATCCATAATTTTTAATGTAAGCACAAAAGTGTGCTGGGTTTAAAAAAAAAAAAAAAAAAAAAAAAAAAAAAAAAAAACAACAAAAAAAAAAGCTGTNTTAAAAAAAAATGTTTAAAAAATTTTTATGATAACAAAAAAAGGGTGGGGGGTTAAAAAAAAAAAAAAAAAAAAAAAAAAAACCACAAGTGCAACAACTAGAAAGCTTTCCAGTTTTGCTTGCAAAATCTCGGTGCACGTACACAGGCAAACAAACCTTTTGGCTGGTTGTTAGAATTCAGCTCTAGTACAGTCATAACACAGCTGTGGGAGCTGGAAAAATAATGGCATTCGGGTTGTATTCGTATGCAAACAGGCATGCCAAGACTTCCACTTTGCTTCCAGAATTTATCCAGTCTGCACATGTCATGTTTCAAACCAAACAGGGCTGGAAACCAGGAGGGTCAAGTACACCTGACATTCCTCTTCAGCTGCTCCTCCTTAACCTGGCGCCCAGTTGGGGCAGTGCAAGGCTGCTCCACTGCCTCTCCAAGCAGAGGTGGGATTAAGATGCTCTCACACCATTCCTAGCAAGCATGAACCTCCTGTTGGCATTATGTTTAAGAGCTGCAGAAAGGCTCTGGTTGGGCTGGACTGTGCATCAGACCCACAGAGTGTGTTGGGAGCTTGAACTCCCTACCAAGAAGCGTGTTCTGCTCTTCCATCACGCTTCCAACCACAGAATTCAAAGGCCTCCACAACAGGCATATCTAAATTAAGCTTCAGGAGGTGTTTACCCAGTTCACAAGGGTACTCTGCTCTCTATTTTACAAATGGAAAAACTGGGTCACTGAGAGGTTAAGTAACTTGCCCAAAGTCATTGTGCTGAATCAATTTCAAAACTAGGATTAGACAGAAATTCATTCTGAGCATCTGATCACAGAAACACAGACAGCGTTGACTTTTTTTTCCAAAAGAAGCTACTTATATGCTAAGCTATTTAGGGTTGAAAGGCAAAAGTAAAGAGCTTATTTTAGAAGTGAAGGGATTTGTTTTTAAAGAGTTTAAATTCAGGGAAGAAAGAAACAGGAAGCCACTATACAACATCCCCTTCAGAGCTGGAGCCTCCCCCTTGGGTACCCACCAGCCAGCTAATGCAGTCCTTAACCCTGAGGGCTGCACAGCCTGTCCACATGTCAAACCATAGCACCCCAAAAGAGCCACTGTAGCAGGAAGCACAGCTTCCAACCCCCAGGGCTCTGCAAACCCGTGCATCCCAGTGAAGGGAAGAATGGGACCATGGCCTCTAGGCTGCAGCCCCTGCTCCCACACAGCAGCTTCCCTGATGGCACTGGGCAGCTTGGAGCAATGCCAGCAGCCTCCCAGCCCACGACAGCTCAGAGCTGGGATGGAGGATCTGCTCTCATCCTTTCTGCCCACCCTGTTTGAATGGCATGGGGGCATTGACATTTCAGTCCCGTTCTGGAAACTCCACTGCATTCTCATTTCTCTCCGTGTGGAATTAAAAATAACATTAGGAAAGAAGGCTTACCAACCACAGAAACTCAATTAATGGGGCTGTCAAAGATCTGGCAGACTTCAGTGCCACCAGGATTTCAGATGCAATCCCCATGACAACATCAGCTTGACCCTTCCATACATATGAGCTATGATAATGTTCACACAGCTTTAAAAAATACTTCCTTTTTTTAACCACAGGCAAGTGCATCTGAGCTGATTCCCACAATGGATCACATTAAAGGGGATGTAGCACACCCTTCTGAGCTGCTACACAGCTTTTTATCTCATCTGCAGCCTCTGAGAGAGAATCCAAAGCTTCTGCTGGGGAAGAAAAGACAAGGGTCACTAGAACAACAAATGCCCACTATGTTCTGCTGCTAGTAAATTCGTGTCTATTAATTGCAATAAAGTATCAGGTTATACCAGCAAAGTGACACACAAGAAGTTCTCAGGAAAATAGGTAATGACAGGAAAAACAATCAGGCTAGAGGTTTTGTTTGCCACTCCCCCAGAGACTATGTAAATTGAAGCATTTTTTCTTATGCAAAGAGTTGAACCATGTAAAGGACAGAATCTGCAAAACTGCTGAGAGTCATATGGAGTATGAATATGCATTACAATTACAGAACCAACTTTTAACTGCCAGCAGGAGGAGTGACTCCAACAGCAACACCAGCAAATGCAGTGATGCCTTGAGGCCTGGCTGGGACCAGCATCCCATCTTATCCATTCATGTATGACCACAGAAGGACATTCATAATCTAAACAGCATCTTATCCAAAGATACATTCAGAGATCTACCCTCTTCTGCTGGAGGGCTTTGAGAAATACTGGTGTTAACAAACACCTAACAGACAAGAGCTGGCTTTATGCATTCTGGAAAATATGTGGGAACTTCTTGAAAACTTTAGTCCCTAAAGTGAAACTTCATATGTATTCAATTTGTTCTTAGGAAAACTTTACTTTGTGTTTTGCAAAACTCTTTGGAATTGCAGAAAAGCAAAGTATCTTACCATTTTTCTGTGCAAGTAGTGGTTTAGATACTGGCCTATGTGCAGTTCAAAAAGGGGCTGGGAGATTACAGGCTGAGCTCCACAGGTTAACTAACAGGTTTAACAGCTCAGCTGTAGTGTTACACTAACACTGATTTTTGTACTTAGCCTACTGAAGTCTAGAGCACCGGCTCAAATTCATTCAATTTTCCTTTTGTCACAGAAAACTTCCCAGTTTCACCCCCTTCCACTGGCTTTGCCTATGTGGCCTTCACCACCACTCTGCTTGTTCCAAAAGAGAAATCCATGCACATCGTGTTACAGCTGTGCTGCCCCCAGCATTGGCCAGGCTGGTGCAATGGAGGTGTTTCCCGAGTCTGACAGCATAATTTAGAGTTGTGTTACATCTTTTGTGCAGCTCCTGACCATGACACATGGGAACAGACCAAATGACTTGCTCAAGGTCACACTAGGAAGCAGTGACACAGCCAGGACTGGCCCTAATACAGAGCTTCAGGGGTTCCCCCCAAAGCCTGGACCCCCTTCATGCTGCCCTTCAAGGTGCCCACACAGGCCAAGCTCCTCCTTCACCCATTCATTTGGGGAACAAATGCCAGAGAGGATGTTTTCTAAACCAGGTGCCTTGAAAAGAGCTTTCTTTTGGATCCTAAGAGCCAGCCCCAGGAGTCAATCCAGATCAATAAGCCTAACGAGCTTCTGGAAGCCTTTTCTTCCAACAAAAAGCTTTTGGGACGGGAGGAGACAAGACACACACAAAAACAACACAGAAGTCTTACGTGCTCAAGAGAAAAGAGCAGAAAGAAACTGCACAGCACTCGACAAGAGAGACCAACTATTCAGAGATCAGAGTGTGCCATGGTGCTCTCCAGCAGTCATGCATAGCTGGACTGGTTAAATTCACTTTCCCTAACAGGGTGTTATTTGTGAGAGCCTTCAGCAGGGAGTGATCTGCAGACACCTTATTATAAACTTCTGCAGAGGTGAAGTCAGTGTTGAAACACTCTTCTCGTTCTGTCTTCCTCCTGCCTGCCTTGTTCCTCACATATCATTTTCTTTTATCAAAATGGATGGCAGTATCAAAATTGAAAGGAAGTAGAAGCTGTGAAAATAATAGACCCAGGAAAAGAATTTTTAATTTTGCCTCAATTTCTTTGATGATGAAACCAGCATTGAATATTAAACAAGTCCTGAGAGTTGAACATCAAGAATAGCTGAAAGTCTTCCTTCTGTCAGAAATGTGAGCAGAATTCCTCTATGGCCCACTTCAGCTTGTTATTCAGATACAGATAAAACTCTCCTCAACTTCCCTGGACAGATCTTGCTGTGCTGTGTCCATGCCCCCATCCCTTGGATTTCCCTCTGGCATCAGAGTTTGTCTGTGTTTTAACTGGAAAGGGTAGGGGGAGTTTTCCTCCATTTAAAACTAGGGTAGATTTTTATTCCAATACTTAAAAATAAATTCTGAGAAATGCATTCAGTAAAAACTTTTTTAAAATACTATGATAATGATTATTCTATCATTCTGTTTGGTTTATAGGAACTTAAATTACACTTTAAGGCCTAAGGGTAAAGGAAAACAAATAACATTTTTCTTTTTGACAAAACCCAAAACCACAGTGGAAGACGTTTTCCAAACTAGATTACAGTAATGGTCTCTTCTAGCCCTAAAAACCTCTGAGCCTCCCTTGATGCGATTAATAATAAAATTCTATCTAGGGCAAACAAAACAGAAAGCTCCACTTTGCCAGCCCTGCACAGGGATGGCAGCAATTTATAAAACCTGAAGCAGAAAGACTGCCAGAAGCAGAGTGACTGCTTGCCAGGAGGAGCACAGCAGAACGGTGCTGGAGGGGCAAGCTGCTTCTCCCAGCATGGAGCAGGGGCAGGAATGGGAGACAGGGACATCACCTGGTCCTGGGACAGGTACAGAGCCATACAGATGGTGGGTGAGGAGAGGACTTAGTTGGACAAGACATCCCACATGCTTCCCAGCACAAGGGGTTTGAAATTACAGAACCTTTCTAAAAGTCTTTTTCTGTTTTGTCTTTTGGGGTGTTTTTTTTTAAGTTGGGAGGTTTAAAATAACATCAATGTCTCATTACTGAATCTAACTTTGGAAATTTGATCCTCCCTCCTTTATAGGCACTTCCAAAGACTTGAGAAAAGTTTAGATGAGAACAGTGGGCTCCTCACAGATTGTGTCAGTGCAACCCAGCTTGCCTATGGATGAGAAATTGTAGTTTATTCTAGTTCTAATGGTCTTTCTTTTTTTTTTTTTTTTAATCTTTCCACAAATAAGAAGCAGATAAAACTATTTCCTCCTATTTAAAAATAGAATAGGGGTTCTTTGTTATTCAATAGACAAGCTCTTTGTCATAAAAAAACTGCACAAATCTTTTCTGCATTGCTTGATTATTGCAAATAGCCAGAGAAAACTCTACTGGCTTCCTATCATCTTGAACATTAAGTTTCATCTTTGCCAATATTTTGGGTTGCATTGCATGTTAAGGGTCTTAATAAAAACATCATTTATTCATTTTTAATCCAACTTCCTGAAGAGATGCAGTTGATATGACTGTGCTGCCTGAATTTCCAAGTTCTACTTCTTTCCAGTAACATCAAACCTGTTGTCTAGTTTTAACTAAATCTGACAAGAGCATACTGCTTCTGCTAAAACAAATTTCTAGTGGGAACAAAACTATCATTGGATGCCAGCAAATCTACACTGGAGATATTTTACACATGCTGTAACCACAAGACAAGTTTTGATCAATCTCTGCACTCCGTTGGGCAAGAGAGAGCCTCACCATGAGATGCAAATGAAGTGCAATAAATTCCACTGCTCACTGACCTTGCAGCACTAGGGGTGTTATGGAGAGTCCCCCTCCACTACCCCCGTGCAGGTGGGAAGGACCCAGGAGGCACCGAGCCCTCCTCTTCTCACCTTCCAACCTGTTCAGCTTCAGAAGACCCTTCTAACCAACATTCTCTCCACTGCCATCAGAAAGGCTCTTTCATGCAGGGCTTTTCAGGTGTCACTGTTAGGATATACGAAGGCTGGACAGGGACTTCTACGGACAACTAAAACCTGACCACTTTTTCTTGTGTCCACCAGCTGGAGTGATGGTGAGCTGCGTGCCCAGCACTCACCAGAAACACCTGCAGCACCCAGGAGCAAAGGCAAGCAAAACAAATGACCCAAGGACCATGCTGCAAAGTGAGCACCAGCTCAGGAGAAAGTGCCTGCAGTCCTCATACAGATGCAGAAACTGAACAAGTGGGAAGACTCTCAACAAGCCTGCACAAGGGAATTAGAGGAGGAGGATCTCAACAAGTCTCCTGCCTAATTCCATTTCTCCAGTCTCTGGAGAGCACTGGGGTGGTGTCATGGTTTAACCCCAGCCAGCAACCAAGCCCTGTGCAGCCACTTGCTCATTCTCCCACCTGCAAGATCAGGGACAGAATTGGAAGGGTAAAAGCTAGGAAACTTCTGGATTGAGATAAAGACAGTTTAACAGGAAGAACAAAAGCTGTGCAGACAAGCAAAGGAAAAAAAGGAATTTATTTGCTACTTCCCACAGGTGTGGGCAGGCAGGTGTTCAGCCATCTCCAGGAGAGCAGGGCCCCATCACGCATAATGGTGACTCGGGAAGCCAAGTCCCATCGCTCCAAATGTCTCTCCCTTCCTCCTCCTTCTTCCCCTCACTTTATATACTGAGCATGTTTGATGCTTTGGAATATCCCTTTGGTCAGTCTGTGTCACCTGTCCCAGCTGTGTCTCCTGCCAGCCTGCCATGTACCCCCAGCCCCTCACCAGCATGGCAGGAAAGGCCTTGGCTCTGTGTAAGCCCTGCTCAGCAATAACAAAAACATCTCTGCATTATCAACCCTTTGCTCAGCACAAATCCAAAACAGAGCCACCGTGAAGAAAGTTAACTCTACCCCAGCTGAAACTAGCACAGACCTGCCTTGCACACAGCCACTTTGTCCCTGAGCACTCCTAAGCCATCCCACTGCAAACCTGGAGCAGGAGAGGACACTCCACTGTCTTTCATCAAGCGTGTTCGGGGCTAAAACAGAAAAACCAAACGCTGCCAGAGCTGCTGCCCCGCTTCTCCTCACCAGCTCTCACGCCTTTGCCCTTGCACCAGTGTCCCCTGTGCCTGTATAGGCTTTGACCACTCTTTGGGACCCAACACAACAGTTTCCAGCACTTGCACTTGCTGTGAGGCCATTTGCCAAACACCCTCCCTTGCGGGTGTGACGGGAGGAAACAAACCCACCAGGGGACCGAGCGTCCTGGTGGCCTCCGAGCAGCGGGCCAGGAGCCCGGCAGGACAGACAGCCTCTAAAGCAGCACCCGAACAGAACAGCTTCCCCAGCAAAATCACCAACTGCTGGCAAGGGAACAGGCAACTCCAGAGCGCCCAGTGGACACACACAGGAGCAGCTGACGAAGGGGGTTTTTGCACAATGCATAAGCAGAGCACAGAGACAGATCCTCGCGCTAGAGCGTAGCCTGACAGCCCCCAAGCCCTGAGCACAATTTTGGCCTTTGTTGTCAGAAAGAGTTTAAATTTAAAGGGCTGGCTGGACCAGCTTGAGTTGTGCTGGATTGCCCCCTGCAGCCCACGGGTTGCATCGTCCCCAGCACAGGGCTGGCCTCACATCGTGGCACACAAAATCACCCCCCGAGAAAAGGCTCTGCCATCATTTTAATAACATTTTCCCTCCTGGCTGTAACCAGAGAAAGATGGTTTGCTTGTTTGTTTCCAGATGGTTCTACCTGATTACAAGGGGAGCTTGGCAAAAGAAATTACCTTTTAAGAAACACTGCAGCCTCATGCAGTCTTTTCTTCTGCTTGTGGACAGCAAATATCTTTTCCTAGGTATTTCCTCTCTTTTTACAATAGGAAAAGTTGTGGAAAGAGGAAGGGGACAGAGAATAGGTGATCAAATATTTTCTATTTCTCCCAAGCAAGCGAAAGCGGCAAAGCAAAGGAGATGTCAAAAGAAGGTGCTTTTTTCCCTCTCCACACACTTCAAAGATATTTATCCTTGTAGAAGAGATAAAGTACAGACAGCCAGAGACAACTCTGAAGAGTGCACAGAGCACAGATGTGGAGAAAACCAGGGTAGGCCTTATTTTGTTTAGCAGCAAAAGCAGTACCAGATAATCAGTTATTTTACTCATGTACTCATGTCCCTGCCTCGCCACACTGCTATAAAACTTTTGAAGTATCGTGGTTTACTTGCTAGTAAATGCTGGACTTCAAAGGAATAGGAAATGGATGCTGAATGGCAAAGTGACCTTTTATTACTCCAGCTACAGTTTGTAACCTGGAACATGACAGAACATTTTTCATTCCACTTTAACAAAAAAAAAATCCCACAAAGGATCACACCTTCAAAGCAGCTTCAGTCCAAACATTACAGAGCAGTTTTGACAAGATACTGAAGTATGTTTTCTAGTTCTAGTCACGCAGCATGGACCAGGGTTACAAGAGGTTAGAGCTCATTGCAGAAGTCTCTTTCTGGCTTCATTAGCTGTCATTATAGGCTCTTTTCTGGCCTCAGATATTGCCCTCTCACTGTCTCCAGATGTTTTCACTGGTAGAAGCAATCTTCAATTTCTGTAGGTGAGTGGCAGCCACAGTGCATGGTAACTGAGGTTTCCCCAGTGAGAAGTCTCTAATTTTAATCTTCACAATCCAGTAAATATCAAAATTTGGTGGCTGTTTTGGACATGTATCTACTTCAATGACATTGTCTCTTAGGAATAGTCTCACCATGAGATTAGCCACCATATAGCATCTTTGGTTCATGTGCTTTGTGAATTTGCCTTCAGCTACTGTAAAGCGAAAAGATTCTGGCAGAGACTTGAGATGAGCTATTTATTTGAGGCTTCACAGTCCCACCAAATGAAAGCAAAAGAGCAGCTTTAGACTGCAAGACAGGGTTCACAAGATATACTACAATATAGTGTACAATACTACAATATTTATATTACCTTGGGCACTGATTAGCTTGGAAAGTAATATGGGTCTATCAGTGCATCAATGCAACCCAGGAAGGACAGCAACAATTTGTGCTACTTCACCCAAACTATGTTGTTTAAAAAGCACTAACAGTGAAGATCCCATCACTACTTAGACTTGGGTTCCTGGCTCTAAGTCTTGGCAGAATTTCTAGTCTGGGCAAAACAAAATGAGCAGATGTGATGCTTGTCACATCACCATCACTCACATGACATTGAAATACAGCACTCTTGCCCTCTTTTGGCAGGATTGGGTGTCCCTAGGCAGCAAGGGCTAAAGACAGGCAGGGGATCCAGCTCCCCCTGTCATACCCAGCACAGTAAATCCTGGCATGTCTCCTTGCAGTTCCCTGCTCACAGAGGCTGGCACTCCCCAAAACCTCCCCCCAGGCTCAGATGAGATCTCTGACACACCCTCACCTCCTACCACCCACCCTAGATCCAGCCTTTTTTTTTATCTTTGAGGTAAAGGCTGCAGGGCCTGACAAAATCCTCTTATGCCAGGGTTGTAGAGGGGATGAAAATGTATTCAGTAGCAAAGTAAGTGTGGAAGGACTTTGGAGAACAGGAAGAGTGAACTGCAGCATCTAAATGATAACAAGCAAGGTCAAGCTGATGTAACACGTTGGCAAAGAGTAGTCAGGACACAGGAAATAAAAGGAAGAGAAAGAGAGAAAAACCCAAGAAGGAGAAGAGAAAAAACTAAAAGGGAAAACATTCAGTCATTTGAAAATGAAGAGGAATCTAACTGGAAAGAAACATATGCTAGGAATAGGTGAGAGAAATAAGAAAAATGGATAAAAGATCACAATTCCATAGCAAAGTGGGAGACTGAATTAAATGCTCAACAAAGCAAAATATTAACAACACTGGCACCATATCCTGTAACCACTTCAGGTGTATTATTATGTGCCTGAATGAGGGTCTATTTCCTTCTGCTTTTCCAGAAATTGAGAACAATATGTGATAGTGCATCCAGACCAGGCAGAAAAGAAAACCCAGTAGTTAGGAGGATGAGTTAGGACTGGTGACTTACCATGTTCTTTTCCTCATCTCTAACAAATTGATTTAGCACAGAAAATAAAAAAGAGAGAAAGTATAATGGATCAGAGGAAAGGCAGGGGGATCTAGAAAAAGAAAAGTATGGCTAAAAGAACAAAGCAAGAACTACTCAGGATAAACATCATGGTTTTAAAATCCTATCAACATTTCAATATGGCACTTTAGAAAAAAGCACTGAGTTTACTAATCCCACCTGTGGATTTCATTTCCCTTAGCCCAAGAGGTTCAAAAGTTCCTCAGTCAAAGTTCAAAGGTTCCTCTGATGACATCCTTGCTTGACCCTGAAACATCCCAGCTTCCTCCCAACTGGATTTAAGGGTCTCCACCATCCTTGAGAGGGACAAAAAAGTTGCATGGGTAGTTTTACAAAATTCCAGATGAGCTACTCAAAGAGAAGAGCTGGAAAAACTCACCTCCCTGATGCAAAGAAATAAGAGAAGGCTACACTGTCTACACCACCCCAGCTGAAACCAAAGAGTAGAAACTCCACTCCCCACTTAGTCAGTGTTTTTTAGAGAAATAATTTTTTAAGTGTTTCTCTCCACCTGGTGAGGAATAAAGCCAGCATTTTGGCTGAACATCAGAAAATTTGTAAACACGAGCATGGAGCCTCCATAACCAGCTTAAATCAAGGTTTTCTTCCAAGCATGCTGATACAGAGAGCGTGTGGGAGACAAATTTAGACATCAAACAAGGGCCCACACAGTAGAAATCCATCTGGCTACACTCAAAAACGGGCATTCACTGACTCAGATGTGCTTTTACATTATACACTAAGCCATTTGGATGACAGTAAAACTGAGCCAGTCAGAAACATCATCATGTTTATATCTGCCAGTTCTGCCAGGATAAAGTTGGTACATCATTTATGAGCATTCAGCATTCCACAAGGCTCACAATATGGGAAATTTATCTACGGCCTCCTGTACATAAATAAATATTGTATTATCTCCTACGCCGGTACTACTGATATTGTGTGGGAACAGATTTTGTCTTCCATCAGCAAACTGGTGGGATTTAATAACATTTTTGGTCATCCCATCCAACTGGAAAGACACATCACACCCATTACACTGAATGGCTCATCATCAGATGAATATATAAATCTGAGAGAGCTGCAAACAGCAAGAAAGGGACAGAATCTTTTATCGAACATAGATACATTTTCATCTGACAAATGGGAGTCTCCGGGGACTTAGAATTTATCAGTTGTGAACCAACAGTGTGCTCAGTATTGCACATGACTCAGTGAGAAGATGGGCCTGATGAGTTTGCAATCCAAGGTACTGAGTCCTGGAAATGCTCTGGTTGAAATATTCACAGGCATAAAATTAACATGAGGTGTCTGGTGGATTGGGTCATGTCTAATGTCCATGGAGAAACAAAGCAAGTGGAGCATAACATGAAATCCAGAACTACCATCACAGTTTTGCAGCCTGAAGGTTTCTCTAGTAGCAACCAATACCAGCAGCAGGTAACTAGCTGCCACCAGATAGAAAACAGCAGTCAGTGTCTCCAGGGCTTCCTTTCAGTGTGTAGGGTGACTTTCTTTCTCTCTCAGTAACTAACAAGCCCTTCCTCCACAGGATAAACTGTATTGTCCAAAAGACTGCAAACAAATTGTCCAAAAGACAGTTCAAGGCCCTCTGCCTAGGACTACATGGCCATTAGACATTACCTAAACGTTGTGGCAAGTTCCTGCTTCCCAGGTTTAAATTTGACTTAGCCCTTGAGCTTCCCTCTAAGTAGTACCTCAGCTGTGGCATTTCCCCACTACTTCCATGTGGCATTTTAAGACATCTCAAATACTCCAGTGATTGCAGATTCTGGTTTAGATGGCAGCTGCCTCCTTTTGCCTTGGCTTGCACCATTTCTCTCTTTGAGTGTCTTCCCCAAAACTCCTAGGAAGGGGACAGTACCTGCTGTGTTCCCACCTTCCCTCTCTCTCATCAGGGTCTGAATTTGGTCCTAACCCAGGCCTGGAATCCTTGGGAAGCCAGAGGGACAGAAACTCTTCCATGAGCTCCCACTGAGGTACTCACATGTGACTTTGGCCCAAGTCACACCAAACTCCTCTCCTAATATTTTCTTGACTCTAGGTCCACTTTCAGCCGTCCAAAGCCTTGTCTTTTGCCTCCTGCTGCTTTGCTGTAGGCCACTGCCTGTAAGAGGAAATTCAGAAGCAGAAAATGAGGTAGAGGTTCTGCCATAGAGCCTGAGAGATTTGTTCCCAGAGCCAGAAGAACAGTGCCATGGGAACAGCCAAAGCACAGCTGCCTGGGCACAGGGAGCAGAACCAGAAAGAGGGAAGGAGACCAGAAGATGTAAAGGTGATGCAGAGCTTTAGAAAACACCTAGTCCTACAAAAATCCCTGACCAGGCATCCTTTGAGTTCAGTGGAAGTACAATTTCACTCCAGTTGCCACTCTGGCACATGCATGCAAAAGATGTTGTGCTCCCTTCCTCTCCAGTGAGATCTGACCTGTTATAACTACTCTCAAGTGCTGCTTTATTAACCCTGCTCTGGATGCTGTGCCTTATTTTGATCTCTGTTCTTTGCACAAAGAATAGAGTACAGTACAGCAGAAATAAAATCTGTGTATGGTCTAAGGCATTACAATAAAAGCAGAGCACATTCCAGGTGTAAGAGTCTGTTCTTAGCTGATGCAAACTAACAGGAGCCAGGAAAACTTCCAGCGGTTTCCCCACAATCCTCCAACTCTCTTTTTCAGTTATGTGAAGATATCGGAAAGGCTGCTGAAATTTGATAATACAATAAATCTGTTCCTAAAAGAGGCTGAGTTCTGGGATTGTCCCCATCTCCTTTGGCAATCCCATGTGTTATTTCTGAACCTGAAGACACCATTATGTTTTTTTAATTTAATTAACTTCCAGTAAAGCTGCTTATACTGGAAACAATAAAACTCTTTCTACCATGTCACTCTTCCTTCTTTAACACACATATAAAACACACAGAAGCCTCAAGAAAGCTCCAGGCACTCTAAGAAGAAATAACCAAATACCACCAAATATTTAATTTTCTATGCCGGAAATGAGAAACAGGTGTAATTAAAATAACACTTTTTAAATTAAGTGACCTCTCTTGACCAACCATCTGTGAATAATTCTGATTTTTTTTCCCATTATTACTGCAAAATTAAAACTAGGGCATATAAATGACGAGATCCTCTTTAACTATCTTTAAGCACCAGCAATATATATTTTCCACCAGTTAAAATCCTTAATGATACCAAAAATCTGTCAAGCATAACTCCCCCAATTCATTTGCCTGAAACCATCAATATTTTATCATGCATTTGCAGTTGGCTTTAATTTAACAGTCCAGGTTACTAATCAAACAAAACACCCAAGTCATTAAAAGTTAGCGTGCCATTTAGAAAGTGCATTTCACGTTTATTAAAATATCTTTCATGGAGCCATTAGAAGGCTAAAGTTTTAATTACAATCAGATATTTAGTTCTACTTCAGTTATGCTTTTGGCACTCTCTTGCAACTGCCTTGATTAATCTTCCAGACAGAGCTCATCCATTACCTCCTGAAATTATTTTCCTCTTAACTTCTTCATAATTCATCTTTTTTCTTCCCCCCTCCAAACATGTAAAATGCATTAAAAAGGTGTGCACAATACCTGCCTGAAAGATAAGTCATTAGAAAGATTCCATTTCAAATGCAATTTATTCTCAAAAGTACCAAATAGCCATAATTCAAGCAGATGTATTGAAATTGAAATGTAGGTTTTCTTGTCTTTGTTGTCATTTTAACTATTTTCCTACAAATGAGAGACTAATCTGTGCCGCTCTTTCTCCTGTCTCAGGTTTTGAAATATACAGTTCAGCTGAATTTTGCCTGGGTAATTCTGAGGGCACCTCAAGCTCACACACAGTCTCTGTTATAGAAAATTTCCCACTTTTTTCCTCCTCTTTAATATAATGGTCATATTGCAATACATTTTACCAAACTTCTGTGCTGAGATCATTTCAATGGCTCTTTTCTATCCATTTTAACTAACATCATGTGAAACCTCAGTCAGCAGTAATGAGAAAATACTCTCATGTTGATTGATATTTTAGAGCTAAACAGACACCTACACTATGTTTTGCAAAGTTTTACTCTAAATGGATGTAAAATTTCAAGGACTGAGGAAACAAATTTGGAGGAACAACTCTGGCCCAGAGATCCCTCTCATTTCCAGCTGAGCTTTGACATTTTCCCTGGATTCAAATCCTCTAAACTCCACATTTCTCATTCTACATGCTTTTTTGCTGGAGGTATAGACAGATTTGGATTACACACACAAAAGCAAAGCCTTGAAGGAACCCAAATGGACAGCTGAAGATCAGACTTGTCACCCACTGGTTTAGATTCTCAGGTACATTGGCTATTACAGCCCCTTCTCCAGGGCTCAACCTCATCCTGAGACTGAATGGGATCAGAGCATGATCTTCTCAGACTCTGTTATGCATCATCATCCTTTAACTTATCCACAGCTGCAGCAAGTCTATTGAGAAACAGACTGGAGAGACCTCTCCAGAGCTCAGACAGCCCACAGCTGCCCACTGCCTGCTTGCAGGAGTCTCCTGTGGAGAACAGGCTGGCCTGTGCCCCGTGCCCACAGCCAGACCAGGAGCCAGACCTCATCGGGGAGAGGCTGAGCCTTGCTCCCAGCAGAAGGCTGACAACAGCACCACATAAACCTTTAATCTGCCTCTCCTCCTTCATCAGCTGGATCCAGGGCCACATCCACCTGCATGAGGAAAACCTCTGTGCTCATGTGAGTCTGAACCAAACACAAGTGGACATCTCTCCTACAACAGCATCTCACAACAACGTTGAATCCTGGTACTTCACACCAGCGGAGATCATATGGTGGCAGGCAGGGAATAGAAGGGATTCAAACAGAGGCCTCTACCCTCATATTCATTTGGTCATCAGAATTGGATCCAGGTAGACTCGGGAAGAGAGCTGCAGAAGCATTTCAAGACAAATCTCAAGCACTTAGGCAGCAAGATGGGAGATGCTTGAAGAGTCTCTCTACACGGCCCTTGTACAGCACTGCCTGTGTTGTACTGAAAAGCCTGCCTTTATTGTCTTCTGTGCTGGAGATTATTGATTTCTTTCTTTTGAACCTATCCAATCCGTTTTTTAATTGGAAAATACAGCAAATTGCTTTAAGCCAATCTGTTTAAAGCAGGTTTAAAGGGGTTTTCCATTATATTCTTAAACAACATTTGAAAATGTAAGTTAAGAAATGGGAGCATATAAGGAGGGGGGAGGGAGATGGGAAATCAGAGGAACAGACTAGAGATAAATGGGACATTGTGGTTACCAGTAACCTCAGGTCTCTGATGCCTGTCACATACTCCACATGGACCAAGGAAATAAAGGCGGAGCAGAGCCATTTCTAAAAGAAAAGGAAACAGGCAGAGCGGGCCGAACGACGCCCAGCTTTGGAACAGCCCCTGCACTGACAAAAGGTCATGTTTAGGATGAGGGGAGGGTGTTTTCACTGTGGCGGTGTTCCAGGGTGAGATGGATGCTCCGGCGAGAGCAGCAGGCTGGCGTGCCGCAGCTCCCCGGAGCGAAGGCCGGTGCCGCAGCACCATCTAGTGCCAGCTATCAATAGCACGGAGGATTCGCAGCCCTTTCCCAAACTCTCACCCCTGTTCCCGAAAGCCAGACCCTGCTGAAGAACGAGCCTGTAGGTCATTTTAAACATGCGACTTCTCGACAGCCAGGTGGGCCAAGGAAAACTCTGGCTCAGGATGAGAAGCACGGGGCTGCGGCAAGAGGACCGGAGGGCTCTTTACAGCTCTTTACAAAAGTGAATGGCAAAAGTTTTGGTTCTGACACCGATGACGCTGTATTCAACTTGTCTCAGGAAAAGGATTTGTATCACTGAGCCTCCTAGACACACGGTTTTTTGAAGGAAAACTTTTCTTTCCTTTAATTTTTGAAAACAGTGCTCCGATCATCTTTGGTGTTTGCGACTTTGACATTATATAGATTGGTTAGATTTACTCCCCAGCAGAACACTGAGCAATAATAAACGGAAATTATGATTAAGATCCTCTCCACATAGGACATAAAAGACAATTTCTGCAAGTGGAACCATTTAAGAGGAGCCAGGGACATGCCCTTACCAATACACATCCTGAAATCCTGTCTTCACTGGAGTACAGTGAGCGTTACTGCTGATTTCAATGGGACTGTGATTTCTTTCAATCCTCCTACATCTCATCGTGGCAAGTGCCAGATGCTGATATAAGTTAACTGAAGCCTCCTGTCATATGTACTGCACTTCACTAAATTCACAGGTGTGCCAAATAATGCAATCTACTGGAGCTATAGGCAGCATTATAGAGCTGAACATAGGAAGAAAATTGACTGCCTTTCATGCAGGGCTTCAGTATTGACAGCTGATTGCTGCACTTGACTTAAATGAAACAAAATCTTCAGAGAAGCATATTGACTAGTCTATGCATAAAAATCATTCCATTGCAATAAAGCTGGAAAACACAGACTTTTCCTGACAGCAATATTCTGCTGTCCCTTAAGAGGGCTACGGATCA
Source organism: Chaetops frenatus (assembly GCA_013400775.1). Lineage (NCBI taxonomy): Eukaryota > Metazoa > Chordata > Aves > Passeriformes > Picathartidae > Chaetops > Chaetops frenatus. The sequence continues at coordinate 215,285 of VZTR01002062.1, forward strand.
AGGAGATGATACTTTAATTATTGAAATTTTATTTTCCTCTAAAAAGAATTTTCATTTTCTTGTAAGTAGCAGAATAAGGGCTGCTAAACCAACTAGAGGTGTATTTATTCCTCTGCTTATAGAGCATCTTTCCAATATGGCCCCATCTCTGCCGACTTTATGCACCATAATAGCAAAAAAAAAATTAACATTATTGATGGTAATATTTTTAATAATAATAAATGTTAATTTTTAAAAACCCCAAACCTAAACATAATAACCAGAGATCAACAAAAATGCCAGTTGCTCTTTTGCCATAGGTGAGATATAGTAAAAGGAGTGGAAAGCATCAGTTCTTCTTTCCTTACGTCTTATCTTTGGTGGTAAGAGCAAAGGAATATAACACAAAAACAAGGGAAAAATCTAATGTGGAACTAATGTAACATTTACCACTTATTATCTGATTATTGTTCCTGATGATATTTCCATTTCTCTAATCGTTAATCTTCTTGTATGTAGATTGAAAGACCTTCAGGGCAAGACTCTTTCTACATGTCTGTGTAACATCTAACACAGTGAGATCCTGATCCTCCCTCTCGCCTCCAGAAATTTATGTAATTAAAATATGCAAGTGATAAGAGTCTCCAAGCTTGACTCACCAAAGAATTTGGGAAATACAGTTGTTAGTTTCTCAGCACTCCTAGGTTTGCAGAACTGGGAGTCCTTAATCAGGTGCCCAGGTCCTGCTGGCCTGGGCAGAAGCAATTGCAGCACGGATGGCAGACCAGTGCCAATGCAAAACCAAGAATGTGTTACTCAGGAACTGGATGATCTTGAGGGTCTCTTCCAGCCTTGATGAGTCTAGGAAGCAATAATGGGACCCTGCAGGTCTCCCCTGGCAAATCTGCAGCTATTGTAGGTGTCTGGTGACAGGCTCAACAGAGCCATGAGCGTGCACCCTACTCCACAGCAGGCACAGTCACAGATGTGCCCTGTGTTTTATATTGGCTCAAACAGCTTTGTCACTAAATGTCAAGTTGTGTCTAAAAAGGAGGTCCTTAGCCCAGGTGCTGTTCAAGCAGAGCAGTGCTGTTCCACAGCTCCACCACTTCTGCCTTGTTCAGGGCACAGACATGCAAGGAAATGAAATTTGCCTTGTTCACCCAGTAGTATACGATTATATGTGGTTACAAGGAGATACCTGATAGAACAAATTAACAATGAAAAAGTAATCATTTTTTTAAAGACCCAGTAAAACCAATAACAATGCAGGGAGGTGACTTCTGCCAGACTGTCAGCCAGAAAAACTGTGGAAGACAGACAGGTGTGAGCCTTATGACTCCTCCCTGCTGGGCTCCCACCAGTGCCACTGTGGAAAATGAAGCCCTGCAAGCCCACAGCAAAGAAGCTGCAGAACACAAAGTGGAGCTCGGATGAAGAAGTATCAGGCAAATAAATCAATTTGTCAGCTCCAGCGCTCCTGACTGGAATCTTCCATGACAACTATGCAAACCCATTCCAGGAGGACTGGATGACTATCCTGATTCAAACAGAGATAATTCAATGCCCTTCCTAGATTTACAGCAAAAGGTTTGGATATTTTGAGTATTGACATGTTATAGCAAGAATCATTGCTTCTAGAACGCAGGAAACACACAGAAAAGAGGGTGTCACTTTGGGACAGAGAGCAAGGCAGCAGAGCACTGTGACCAGCCCTACTTCAGCTGCAGCATGAGGAAATGTAAACACCCCTTCAGGCCTTTCCCACATCTGGTATTTTTTTCTTCCAGCAATGATCTCTCTGAGCCAATTTGTGCCAAACAGCTACTCAAGCACCTCAGGAGCATTTGCAGAATTCAGGGTAAACAGCAAAAATGTGTGTTTGAAGAAGCAGAGTAACGGCTACAAGCAGGTGGTGCAGCAAATGAAATAATTTATTCCCAGCAACCATCTACTTGAGACTGACAGTTCTCCTTCCTTGATGCTTCTGAGCAGTGGGGAGCACTGGCTGAAGGACTCTGTTAAACTGAGATAGTACAAGATGTTGAATAAATGTCAAAGATTATGTTATTTTAGAGGTCACAGTCCACTTCAGAAACTCCCAAGGAAGATATGCGAGGAAGGACAATGAAATTACGGGGGGGGGGGGGGGGGGGNCTTGAAGAGGAGTCAACAGGAGGTTGTGCAGAAGAGTTGATGGCAGAAAGGAATTCACAGTGAAAGATGGCCAGAAATACTAAGGCTGGTAGGGAGCCAAAGCATGAGTAAACAGCACAGTAATATGAAATTAGTCTGGAAGGCATTTGGGGTAAAAAAAAGAAATATAAACTCAGGTATATGGACATGCCAGCAACACAATTTTAACTGGCTTATAAATCACTACTCACGGTTTGTTAATGTCAAGAAACAAAGCTAGTAATAGTACTAGACTGGATAATCGAAGTTAACAGTCAGTTAAGGTGATATTAATTGTATTTGACTGATGAGAAGGGGCAGGAGAGTGAATAGCTGGCAGAGGGAAAATGTAAAATTTGATCCCTGCTAAATGAGGCATGATGAATAATGGTTTTTCTTGTCAAAACCACTGCTAGATTCCCCTCAAGCTGCGAGCGGGTATTCAGGAACACGTGTCTGGTTTTAACCAGGGGTCTGATCGTTCTCCTAATAAAAGAAAAAAAGATAACTGATGCAAAAAGGAACTGAAAAATACCAATAAAATGTCCTACAGCCACAAGCTGAAATTCCATCTTATTTCACAAAATGTACATCCAAAGCAAGTTAAAAACAATCCAGGGAGGGTACCTATTATCTTGCATGAACAGACAGCAGCTGTTGACAGGAGTTAATAGCATTTCTCAAGAAACTGGGCTTAATCTGTTTTTTGTTGAAACATATTTTTTTCCATGTATTTATTAACAATAAGCAGAATTTCTGACTATATACTCTCTAAACAAAGCATTAAAAGTGGATCTGACCTAAATAAAATAATACAGCAGAAACATAAGTCATTCAGATTTTAGGATAAGGTTATTCAGAGAGTTAATGTGAGTGGCTTGTATTTATCTTACTTGCTAAATCTTTCCAGAAATTGTTCAGCTGTTAGCCTGCTCTATTTATGTAAGCAGTTGTCCTGTTACAATGTGCATGAGGCTGAATTGCACTTTTTTGGGGAGCAAAGCAGAAACAAATGCATCTGTTGACTGCAGTCTGATGTATTCTAAAACAGCTCTCAGTTCTTGTTTTAGAGAATCAGGACATTTCCTATCATCATTATAAAAAAATGAAATTGTGGTACGGCAATTACTAAATCATTACTCTCTTTAGTTTTCCTGTTATGCACAAGACAGCTCTGTCCAATTATTGGCTCAAGAGCCCCAGGGGTTATGTACATAGAAACTTACTCCACATAACAAACCAATAAAGATGCTGAAAGTCATATGCAGAACAGAGATGTGCAATAAAAGCAACAATGCCTGAGATTCATTCGCTCTATAAACTACCTTTCAGACATTTTTTCTCTATTGTTGCTGAAGTAAACTGATGCTAGATGTTTTAACAGCAGCTACAGAAATAATTTAGGCAGACAACAAGCAAAGCATGTCCTGGAGATGGACTGCTGAGCAAGCAGAGCCACAGATGCATCAAGGTCCCACCGATTCCAACGAAGAAAACACTGAGCAGCAGGGCTATGTAGCTATGTAGTCTACACATCCAAATTTTTAAATCAAAGGTCAAAAAGAACCTTAGCCAGCCATTCCATTACAGAGCTTCTTACATCTTGCCCACCTATTACTGACCATCTTGAACCACTGTGAAACAAATAGATCCAGTGATTGCCCAGATTGCCAGGCACACAAAGGAAATCAAAGTTTTGACAGATAGAGAATTAGGACTCCCAGCCCACTAAATCATGAGGTTGCAAATGAGACGACATCACTGCACAGTTCAGGCCAAAATTCAAACTTCCCCTGAATTTAGAGGGACCAAAAGTCCAAGTTCTAATTTAGATTAGATTAATTCATAAGCTCAAGGGTCTGCAAACATGATTCATGTTTATGAATCATGCTAATGGCATCTCTAATACAAGTGTACAGTGCCACTGAGATCAGTGAGGAGGCCTGAAGACCTTACAGAGCCCTTCCAGCTCTTACAGGCAACACGAGGTGCAAGTAGAGGTCAGGCTGAAAAGCAGAAGGGACTTATCTGCATAGCAGGACTTAAACCCAGCGTCCATCTGCAATGTAAACCCAAAGATGTCACCAGTCATGTGTTAGTACTAATTAAATGATCCCAGGAACCTTACATTTGACAGCTTACCTTTCACTACCTTTGCAGCTCTGTGGTTACCCACTTTTTTCTAGTCCAAGAACTCTGCCGCACTGCTGGAATACTCAGGGTGCTACCCCTGCCAAGTTCTTCTAGCTGCAGAGGTGACCCCAGGCTGTCCCTGCAATGGTCTTGTAACCACAACTCCTTTCTCAGACACAAGCATGTCTTCACAACTCACACACACCTGCAGCCACAAGCACCATCTAAACACTGCACCTGCTGCCTCTCTCAGACACAGCCTCCCAGAGCCTGCTGAAATGCAGCAGCAGCGCTCTGCAGATGACGTGGCAGCATCTACCTCCTGACCACCTATGCTGGGAGAGGTGGCAGAAGAAGCCCTAGCCTGGGTGTGTGCCAGAGGAGGGGTCCAGCTTTGTGAGCAGTGTCTGGGTGACAGAACAGGCAGAAGTGTGCATGCAGCCTGCACACTGCTGCTCAGACCACACTGTCATGCATCATTCAGAGAGAAGACACTGCATGTTATTACAGCCTTCTATCTAACAAAGCCCATGATGAGGAAAGTACATACTTGCTGTGCAGGTAGTAAATAATTCAAGGTTTTGATATCCCCCATTTTGCAGAAGTTTTTGTGACAGCCTTTTCTTTAACTTACACTTTTTTTTTTTTTTAATTGCAATGCTTGTGAAAGTAAAAATACTATCACTTTAATGACACAAACAAATTCCACATAAACTTATAAGCAGGTTCCTACAAACACTTCTTCAGCCCAGCCTGAAATACCCCTGCTGATCCCATGCAAAACCTGCCAGTTTCACACAACTGCCTGCTGTTGATGTGACCTTTCAAAGATGTCAAGCTGAAGTGAATTACAGAAGAGTTCAGTACGCCTCAAACAGGCACTGGGAAGAAAGCACAGTTGTGTGTGTTGTTCAGGAGAGGGGAAAGCTCTATTATGTATGTGCCTTGCTGGAAACCAGCCCTTCATTTCCCTCTAACAACAGGGTCTCTCCTGCGCTCATTTCTGCAAGGAGCACACATTGGTTGGTTTAATAACATCAATGTAAGCAACAAATAACAAAAAGGGAACTTTCACTTCTTTTTGATTTCGCCCTCTTCCCGCAGCCCTGGGTGCATATGAGATTTCCCCCCCCTCTATCACTTGAAGTTGATTTTAGCAATATGCCACTTACACAAAGAGGTGCTGAGGTCGATTGGGACCCTTTGTGGGTCATCTAGTCCATCCCCTGCTTTGCTACAGATTTCTAATCTCTGTGTCACAAGCATCCAAAAGCAGAACATATGCAGGAGGTATTCATCCGTGTACTTTTCAAAGAACTCAAAAGCTTTCTAGCCTATTAACTTATCCAGATATCATACTTCTAAATTTTTCCACCAGAAAGACAAAAAGACATGTGGCACCATGAGAAAGTGGCTGCAGCAAATTCCCATAAGCACACAGTGGGGATCACCCCTCGGCAGTGGACATGCAGAGCAGGCACAAATGGAGGCTTTGTAAATTCACGTACGTATTAGCACAGCCTATTGTCAATGGTAAAACTACTGAGAAGGTTGTACTTCCACTAGGAGTCATCTGCCAGAAACTGCAGCAATTTAAGTCACTTTATCTGTAAATGGAAATAGACCATTTGCAGCTCCAGCTCATTTCCCTGAGAGTACTTTGATAGAAGCTGTAAAAAGAGCCCCCACGTAAGAGCTGTCCTTCACATGTGCTCACACAAGCGTGGGCTGAGGGTCTCCTTGTGGAGGTTCTTGGTGGGGTGAAGCAGGGACAACATTTATCTGTGAAATTTTTGAGACAATCGATGGGGTGTTTTTTATTTTCAAACCAAGAGGAACATTTGTAGTGTTGAACTAATATGCAAACACAATATACCAGCCTGCAGTAAAAAAAAAAAAAAATAAAGAAAAGTACGTGGGCAACATCCCTAAAAGCTGTGTCTGGAAACCGGGCTCATGCAGATGAGCTGAAGCCAGGCTCTGAGGCTTCCCACTCGCTCACAGCAGAGGGCTGTGTTGGGCTGAGCAAAGGAGGGATTGGCAGCCAGGAGACTTAGCTGCAGGGGAAAAAAAGAGGTTTTAAGCAGAAACAAAATCTCAGGTCACTCACGGTAGGACAGGGAAGAATCAGGAAGGACCAGTACGACTTCCTCTCATCTCCCCTCCTCAGAGCACTGGGGGGTCCTGCTTCATCCCACTAATTCACAGTACATTGTGAACTCTGGGCCATGCAACTCATCCTCCCCTGAAATAAGCTTACTTTTCCTGTGGTCTCACCCAATTTCAGTTCCAAACATTAATTTATTTTGTTACACACGTTTATTCCAGGAGAGAGTGGCTCCTTTGCTGCCACTGTACAAATCGATTGTCCGCTGTTTGCCAAAGGCACACACGCATTTCTGCTCACTCCACTACAAAAGGGACACATCAGCACTGGCAGTGCTTCTGGGACAAATGTTATGGATGATTAGAAACCCAGGGATGGAAGAGCAAGTGCAAGGAAATGGAGCTGTTATCTAAGAAAGGAGATGGGTGCTACAACATACCCTTTAAAACACCACAGACTTTACGTACCTGATAGAACACCAAATATTTCATTTCAGTGATATAAGGGATATTCTGAGATAAACAGTATGCATTGTTGCTATAACAACATGTCAGGAGTGCTACCATCACAGCATTAAAACTGCAGATATTTGTGATGGAGCTTGATTCATAAGCAAAGAGACAGAAGCCTAGAAGGCTGTAACGAGCAGAAGCCTGAGGTCAGATCAAATATGTTTAGGGGAGGAGGGGGAAATAGAACTGCAGGATTTGAACAAGGCAAAAACAGTATTAGGTGGTTGTAATGACCACTCAGCCCAAACAACCGCCTAGCACCAAAGCTCCTTCATCATAACAGTTTCAGTTTTGCTGTACTGACAAAAAGTGTCCCATGTCAACATGAGGAAGAGCTCTGTTTCACCTCTTGTGTGACTTACACACATGAGACTGACCTTCAGTTTAAGAGGTGCTCACTTAAGGGTGAGCTCTTCTGTTCCTGGCATACCTTTGGGAAGATGAGTTGTTCTTATTTTGCTCACTATGACATGTCAATACTCTGAAGAATTGACAAGTATTGCAGTCTAGATAAATCTATCGGTGAGCAGCTGCCTCTCATGTATTTTTGAGAAGTAATAGTTCTGGTGTCTCCTGGAGTTTTATCAAGGGAGCTCTTTCCTGGCAAAAACATGAGGCAGAGCATCAGCAGAGAGACGTTCAGCCTTTCTGGCACTTACTGTTGAGTGGGCTCTGTACTCCACTGCTATTTTCATTGTTGAGTCACCCAAGCACTGAGGCACTTCTCACAGGAACAATTTGTATAGAAACCTATTTTGAGAAGGATAAGGTTCACCCTCAGAGGTACAGTGATTGCACATCAGGCTACTCAGCCTGTTCTCAAATGAGTCACAAAAATCTCCTCACAAGGGTAAATGTCAAGATACACTGGCCATGAGTCACAGCTCTCATCCTCTGTTTTGAAAGGTTTGTATCCTTATGAACTGTTAGTGAGACTGAGACAGAAGCATAATGTTGTTAAACTTGAAACACTGGAATTAAGTATTTCCACCCTTATTTAGATGGGTCTGTCCTGTAGCACTATTTCAGGTGACTGAACTAGCACCTGGACCAGAAAGGTGACAATTTATATAAATAGGAAAGAGCAAGAACTGTCAGAAACTCAGTATCCCACAGCAGCAGTATATTTCAAATCTTAAGTCTTATATGAGATAAATCTCATTTAGAGGTTGTGGATTACTGTCTCCCTTTTTATTTTCTGGTACATCCAGTACAACCTAGGAATAGGGATTAGTCTGAATATAAACAATCTATTCAAAGTAAAAATTGGGCAGTGTGAGAAATTGACAAGGAGGTGATACATGTTTTTCAACCACCTTGAAAAAATGGTGGGTCTCATTCACGAGGTACAAATCAACAACCAAAGACAAATTTAGGAAAGAGTTGCTTGTTTTTTCAGATAAAACTAGTCTATTAATGCCAGCCTGATACACATAGTGATATACTAATGCAAGCAAACTAATCCCATTGCCACATAGTTTGAGGTTTTGAATAATTTGCAGCTAAATTCAATGACAGTTTACAATGAAGCTTAATTGGCTCTAGATTATTGCGTTGTATTTTGTACACCTGTCTTTGTTTTAATTTCAATTAGCATTGCTGACATTGTAATCCCATTATTGCTATTATGCTGACAAGGAACAAGTGTTTGCTGTCTATCTGCCTCCAGAACACAAGCTCCATGACAGGCTTCAAGGTTCATCATTACTGAGCAGACCATCCCTCAATACTGCATTCAGCAAGCAGTAAGCATCCAAAATCATGGGCCAGTGCAGATTCAGCCTCTTCTTGGCAGTGCTGAGAGCTGTGAGCACCACAGTCTGGCCACCTGCAAGCAGCATCAGCACCCATCCCTGGGGATTGCAGGGTGCCCCTCCAGGAGGTAAGCACTGCCCAGGCACGGCAGCACCCACATCTGCTTACCTTCTCCATGCCCATCACAAAATCCAAGAGGAGGTGACAGTGGAGTCACTAACGTTATTAATCCATAACCACCCATTAATTTAACAAATGTACATTCCCCTCTGCAGGGGACTAGACAGAGCAGGGATGTTATAAAATCCCCAGCACTGGTGCTGTCTCAGGTTAGACAGGCATCAGTCTGGTTCAACAAAGCAGATGCTGCTGATCTGCACAACTGGTCCTGCACTTGGATGGGACACGAGCAAAGCCATGTCCAGTGTAATTTCTTCTGTGGAACTCAGGTTTTACTATCCTAACATTGCCTTGCTCTTTTTCTTTTGTCTTTTCATCAAAACAAACCATTTACTGACTTAAAACCCACAAAGGTGCAGAGAAGTGAGAGCTGCCTCCTGCTAACTTGGGCCCTTAGCAAACTGATCATGACAGTGTCTGATGAAAGGTAATTAAAGGGGACTGCACTGGCCAGTCTGTTCAAGGTCACCTCAGCACCGAAAGCACAGGCTGGAACAGTGTCCCACACTGGTCCTGTCTGCAATAAATAATGGGGACGTATTGCCCAAGAGTAGCTGAAACATTTCAGATCAAGCAGTCAGGTAAAATACCTTCTAGATTAGACACAAGACCACAGTGCAATTAGAGGTGTGATAGGAGCACACCTGGGCCAGGCCCACCCTGTTGGTGGCCAGCAAACACATCTGACACAGTAAAACTTGTGGCACATTTCACATTTCACCATGGTGGGAAGATTTGTATGGACTTTTGAAAACTACAACAGCAGGTATTTGTTCCTTTCCCACATCAAGCATTTCTGATAAAATTAATCAGCAGCCTGGTTGTACAAGCCTTCCTTGACAATTCCCAATTATTAATTCAAACTCCCCTCACAATTATTAATTATTATTAGTAATCAATTATTAATAATTATACCTCTGTTAATATCCAGAAGCTGTGGCTGGGAGACGGCACTAAGTAATGATCAGGAGTAATTTTTTGGCAGACCAAGCCAAAACGACATATGGACTCTGGTTCACCAGGGGAGCTCCTAAATAATCTGTAACTAGCACTCCACAGTGCTTTCCTAACCAAAATATCTACAGCTACTGTATGAAAACGACTTCAGCAAACAAACACAACACAAGTGTAAATTGAAATGTTGAGAAAGCTAAAAGTCCTGGGCTTTATCTGTTACAGGGTATGCTAAAAATAAACTAGAACAGTAGGGTAATAAATATGGAGAGGATATCCATAACCCAAGTATTACTATCCTTGCCTAAATTGCCTTAAAACAAGGAAAAGTATGATCAACCAAAGACTTGGAAAATGGGATGAATTAGGAAACAGACTTTCAGTACAATCAGAAAGAGCACACATTTAACATAGCATGGAAACTGAAAGTGAAAACAGTGAGCCGAAGGGAAAGAGGGCCAACAGCAGAAAAAACGCAGGAGGACAATAGAAAAAAGCAGTCTTATCAACTTTCCTCTTCATAAAAATAGGAATTCTGTCTCCAAAACATAATTAAATTAAAAACAACAGCGAAACTAAAACAAACAAATAAACAATACCCTGCAGGATTTCAAGACTGAAAAGACTTTCCCCCCTCCTCNGGGCTTAATCTCATTTTGTTTATTAAAGATTTTGACTGTGTGCAGAGCCTGCACTTGGGTGTGCCTTGTTTGGCACTGAATTGCAATACAAACAAACTCCAGCTGTGATGCATGAAAAGCTTAGGAGCAGCAGAGAGCTTAATGTCTCTAATTAATGTCTGTTTGGACCTAAAATGAGGCATTGGAGACTCCAGATAAGCTTTGGCATGTAGCACATTTCAAAGGGGAATTAGGAACCAGATAGTTTATTCACTGTGCTCTGGATATATTTGCAAAATGGAGATGGTGATGAGATAAGAGTATTTTCTTCTGTGCTGTGCCTGGGCACAGTCATTCCTTGTGTCTCCCTTTTATTGCATGGCAGGTCAAGAAAAGGAGAAAGATGTGAAAGAATACCATGTTTACCTTACCTTCAGACCTACCCTTAAAGCAGTGCAGCTATGTCAAAATTTGACATGAAATGTAAACCACCTAAAAGTACAGGTTCCTTCCCCTGTAACAGATTTTCAGTGCATGTACTCTTTACAAACCAAAAATGACTGAAAGCTAGCTTTAAGTGGGGATAAAAAGGACCAGGTTTATCAAAGCTTTCATTAAACCCACAAGCCATAAAATAATCATAACCTTTCTGGTCTCTGTGCACCACAAAGAAGAAAACACACACAGAGTGCACTTCTGCCACTGCTCAAAAGCTGAGTGCATTTGTGGGCACAGGCCATTCTCACTCAGCTCCACTGTCCTCAGAGCACAGACCTCTACTTGGCTCCATATTCCCCTGCTGAGGTCTCACTGGCTGTGATAAAAGCACAATTCAAGGCAGTATACAGATACCATCTGCCTGAACTTACAGTCCTGAAGCCAGGATATTTCCTCCTCAATACCCCTCCTTACCAAGCAATGTTACACACTTCCACACTTTTGTTTCATCACCTAGGTTCTCATTGCTGCCTACTTGCCCAGGCTTGACCACAAAATACTTAGATCCATAATACAAAGAACCTTAAGCCCCCATCCTGTTATGCAACTCACCTCCCACCCTTCACAAGTGTCAGGAACACGTCACAAACAGGTCTGGCTCTGAGGCCCATCAGGTGTCACCTGCAGTGCTGGCACGGTCACCAACCCCACCCATGCTCCCCAGTCCCCAAAGATCCTCTGAAGCCAATTCTAGAAAACAAAACAGGGATGGAGGCTGGCCAGGGACAGCATGGTGTGGTGGTTAACCAAGAATGGTGGTGGCTGACTAAGAAGCTCCTGTGGAAAAAGGGTTATTTCAGCTTCTTGTGCATAAGAAGAGACCCAAGACAGCCAGCATGTGGCAGCAAATGTGTGTACAGTAGGATACAGCATAGAAATAGCATGCTCACAGAATGCAAAAATTAATTACCATAATAAAAAAATAGACACACGACTCTGGGATAAGTCAATATAAAACAGAAAGTCAGTCCCTTCTGTTCCCAAAGCAAATCAGACCACTGTGAACAATCCACAAACCCTTCAGCAGAAACGGGCCAGCACAGGGCTGGCTCTAACTCAGCACACCCAGTTAACCAATTTCCTCAGCTGCCCGTTGGTCATGGCCTTCAGAAGGGACTTCTAGGAAAACGGAGTCAGTAATGCCTTCTGGAAGGATCCACCTCCCCTCAGAAAGACACTGTGAACAGGAACTGTTGACCTCAGACACAGACAATCATTGCAATGATCAATGGTAGATATAGATAGATATAGATATATATATATATAGTGACTCATAATGAAAACATTATTGATTATTAATGACCAACATTTTGAAACTATTTCCAGTGTTACTGTCATAATTATGAGCTCCCATTCAGGAAGACAGAAACATTCAGTACCAGGTAATCCCATCTTTCAGCTTATCACCAATTTTTCAATATTTTATCATATAAAATGGCCCATACTTCAAATCAGGGTTGAATCATCCTATTAGCCTACCAGAAGCAGGGAAAAAGGTATGGAATTGATTTGGATTACCCAATTTTTAGCCCTTCATTAGGTCATAACAGATTGTGTTTAGCACCACTATAAGTCTGCAGGAATTTAAAATCTGATATATTTTCTTCTCAGTTATCCCTGCTTCCTCAGCTGCAAGTGGACTCTCCCCAGAAAGCATACTTCAATTTTATTCTTCACAGAAGTTCAGTGTACCTAAGCATAAGAAATAAGGTAAAAAAATCTCATGGAACTGCTCTGTGCTGCCACAAACTGAACTATTTGCTGTACCGTAGTCAGCTCAGGCTATCTGAAGTTCTCAGCCCTGTACAAAAATGGTACTCAAAATTCATCTTTAATGCTGAAATGTGGCTGATCTTCAGGTTTAAAGTCCAGATTGGGGCTGCCATCCTCATTCAGAATTCGCCGAGAGGTATAGCCAACAATTGGATATTTGGCTTTGTAAACATTATTGAAGATGTCATCCAGGGACTTCAGTTCCTCCTCTGTGAGTCCTGTTGTGTCATGTGTAAGATCTGCTGGATCCAGAGACATCTTTGCAACTCCTCTTGTTGAGTCTTTTCCAACCAAAGCATTGTATGGGGCTCCTTTTCCATAAAATTCTTTTCCAGAGGTGACATCAAACACTACTCCCTTCACTGCCAGGTAGCTAAACTGTGCAGAGCTAAACTTTTAAGCCAAGGATCTTGCATCAGAAGTTCCCAGTTGATTTGCCCTAAGGATAGAGATTCCCAGATTTAAAGCCCTCAAATTGGCATCCTTCCCCAGTGCTGCCTTCACTTTACAGAAGCATTTACACTGAGTACAAGGAAAATGCAAGTGTTAATGCTTTGAGAATAGACTTTCGCTTATTTCTCACAAATACTCCGCTTCACTACAATAGATTACGTTGGCTAAAGGTTTGAATTTTAAGTAACCACTTACAAAGGGAGAATAAGTAAGCGCTAAATACACTGCACTCAGCATTCAATAGGGCAAGGAAGCACGGTATCTCCAAACAGTCCAGACTCACAGAGATTAAATCCTGGCACTTGGCACATGACTGATACCAATCCCACCGACTCGAACAGGGCTGGGATCCCTCGGCATTTCGGCCAAGCGAACTGCTACCCTAACAGCAGAGTTACCTAAGCCCTGCTCTAGCTGAAGACAACGAGGAAACTGAGCAGGAAAAGGGAAATAAAAGCATTGGCTCAAGACAACCAGAGGCCCTGTCCCCTGGTGGCAGCACGGGGCTGGCAGAGGTCCAAAGCAGAGCACGGCTGAGCCAGCAGGGCAGCGCACCCGCCGCACCGAGAACACGGACACACGGCAGCGGCTCCACCCTCGCTCCCAGGCACCCCAAGGGATGGGCTCTACCCCCACCGGCTTCAGCAGATTCAAAACAAGCTAGGACGTGTTTTCCCCTGATAAAACATAAATAAAACCTAAAGACAAAGGAGAGTCACTAAATTGTTACCTGCTGCTGTGATCTGTGTATCCTACAGCACCGTTTTCTCTGTCCCCGCTCAGTTTCCTTTAAGTCACCAAAAAGGTGGACTTTCGGCAGTGAACATCACACAACCACCCAGGGTTTCTGTGGAATTTGTTGGCTTTTCAAGTTTTGATGACAATCTGATGATTTTCCCAGCCTCAGTGGACAAATCTCTGCTCTCCATTTCAGAGAATGGAGAACCAGTCGTATCAGCGTGGGAGGGGAGCACAGCAGGACACAGCCCTGTGGATGGCGATAACAAAAATTCTTTCTGGCACGGCAGGTACAGGAACATGAGGAAGCCTTGCTAGATTTGGTGCTGACATGTAAGGAGGGATCACCTGGGAAAGCAAAGGTGACAGCAAGCAAGGAATGATAAGACTGACTGATCCTTTGGAAGGATGAGTAGAAGGAATTAAGAAAATTACCCTGAGTACAAGGTACATTTAAAGAAAGATGCCTGTTACAAACTCACGTTCTGTATTTAGGAAATAAAAAAATAAATAAAGGAGGAATTAGGGTGCCAATTCCTCAAAGAAATTACACAAAAGCTCTTTATTCACCTCAGATAAAACCAGGGAAATATACACAAAACAATCTAGGTCTTACTATTAAAGATGGATGTAAAAGAATAGCAGGAGTGCCTAGAGACAAAAGCAGGACTGGTAAGACAAAGTGAGATGCAACTAAGAAGGAACATTAACATGTACACTCTGGCAGCTAGAAGAATAGGAAATTGAACTTAGGAATTAAAAAAACGAAAATATTAAAAAATGGCAGAAGTCCACAACACTTAATATCATCACAGATGAGTCCAGAAACACCAGCAGCATGCAGATGGTTAATACAATTGACATCAAAATCAAAAAGGGTAAAAGATAACATATGGCACTGCTGCTTAAGTATTTCCGAGAAAAATACTTTAAAGTAATGAAATCAAAAAAGATTCACATATTGCTTGAAATTTTAACCCAAAATCCCCAGTAAGACTGACACATTATGATAACTTGGCCATCCTTTTTCATATTGGTAGAGCATGATATTGTCTGTTCTAGGATAATAATTTAAAAAGAAAAAAAACACACACACTAACAACAAACAAACAAAAAAAAAACCCCACACTAAAAAAACAAACACCAAAAAAACCCAGAGGAATTGTTGGTAGTCATCCTGAGGAGCCCATAGGCAGTTTCTAGAAGGCAGAAGATCTATAGCACCTCTCTAACAAGGGGAGGAAAAAAACAGAGCTGGAAATTAAAAACCTGTCATGTTCAATTACCAGAAAACTACAAGAATAAATCACACAATCTGTAAACCTACCAAAGATACTAAAGCAGATAAATGGTAAGGAACAAATCATACCAAACCTATCTCATTTCCTTCCACAATAGTCCAACAGGCCTTGTGGACAGGGAAGAAGAAATCCATGTCAAAGCTCAATTTCAGTAATGGCCTTTGACATTACCCAGTATGACAAACTTGTCAGTAAGTAAGCTGCAGAAGCAAAGATTAGATCAAACCACCATAGGATGCCTGTAAAAGTCATCAGACACTATTCCTAAGGGGTAATTACCTGTGGTTCCCTTTCAAAAAAAGAAAATGCATGGAGGTGGATATTTCACGGATAACTGCACCACTTCATTCAATGCTTTCACTAATAATTTGGACAATGGAATAAACAACCTTATTAAGTCTGCACATGAGAAAGTAGGGAGAACTGCAAGTATACTGGATGGCAAACAGAATTCAACATAAACAAACTGGAAAGTAGTTGGGAAAATGAAAAAGGACACAAACCAAACAGGAACTTATGTCAAGCACTGTATTTTCATAATAGCTCCCAAATCAATGACTTTGGGACAGGAAATGGCTGGCAAGGTAACAGCTCTTAGGTAGGGGGTAAGGCAGCAGATACCAAGCAAAAGGCAAGTCAATATAATGCCATCTTGAAAAGAGAAACATTGGGCAGGGATGTATGAACAGGATTATTTCATGTGGGTTTCAGGATACAATTTGTCTATTTCAGTTGGCACTGATAAGGCCTCAGATGAGGTAACATCCAGTTTCAGAAAGTACTTGAGGCAATTTAGCTTATGGAAGATTATCAATTCCCTGCCTTGTCCCTCCTGCCTTGAAGTATCTAAAAACTTGTTGCAAAAGAACAATCACAGATCTTTGCACATGCTAGACAGGACAGGTTTAAAGAAAAGCAGGATTATGGTTAGAAATAAAGAAAATCATTACAACTGGAAGGGTAGTAGTCCCAACCAACAAGAGATTACCTGGTTTGTTTCTTTATTTGTACAAGCATATGACACATACAAAAAGCACTCAAAAAGACACATAGGGACAAGAACAATCAGACCACTCTTTAGCTTCCAAAACTACAGAAGACCCCACTGATCACGAAAATAGACTCCCTTCTCTTCAAAACCATGAACTGCATTTTGCTGTGCAAGCAGTCCCCAAAATGAATCTCTAATTGGAACAGAGCTCTTCAAAAGCACAAAGCTGGGGAGCTGGGAGCAGCTGGGGAATCAGCCACTTGCAGACAGACAGGTGCCATTTCCTTTTCACTAGTGTAAACTCCATGGCTCATTTGACAGCATCCTTGTTAAAGAGTAGTTCTGGCCAGGTTGCCATTTGCTGACGGCTTTGGGAGAAGGTTGTTTTGACTAGAAACCTTAGACTTAGGGCTCATTTAGAAGCATAGCCATTGTTTGATGTTTTTAATCCACTTGACATCCTGGCTTGTTATACCAGTACATCAAGATGGTATGACAAATAGGCTAATTAAATGGAGAGCAGGGACTATTTTCACCAGCTTCACCCCACACTATAAAGATGAGCTCTAATTCCTTGAGTGCTGTCATTCAAAACAAGTCAGTGAATTTAGAGTTATTGCCAGGGGAATCGAAGGGATAAGGTGAAGGTGCCCTGAGGTATGTCAATTGAGTTGTCAATGGAAAATCTGTCTCATTCCCAGAGGGAAATTTTCAATCAGGTGTAAAGAAAAAGCTGGAAGCTAATGTACTTGAGGCCAAACACACAGTGTGGTTGAAGGATACCTAGCCTGGGCACATGCTAAGAAGGATGCTACAGTCTCCCTGATACTCTCCTAAATTTATTTGGATGTGAAAGCAATGACTGGAAGCTGGGTTTCCCCCAGGTGAGTGACCGTACTACTGCATTTTAGTTACCTAAGTTAAAGCTGACATTAACTTCATCCATAGAGGGTAACCACATTCCATACCCATTAGACTGGACACAGAGACAAGAGGAATTCAAGATACAGGGATCCTCATTTTTGCCAAGATCTCAGAGACCTTATAGTCCAAAGAGGCTAAACACTGGCTCTAGCAAGAAGAAAAGCTCTCTCTCTTTTCAGCTACTGCAAAAGGCCAATATAAAGGGCTACTCTCTGGCAGAAGGCATCTAGGTGGTATTTTTCAAGCATTCTGACCCCTACAATAAAACAGTTCTTCTCTTGCTAAGGAAGATCCAGGGCTGGGAGACAACAGAGCATTCCTTTTTAACAATTCTTAACCACATATCATTCGGGAACCCACAAAAGAACAATAACACCAATTCTAAATTAACCAAAAGGAAAGAAAAAAATACTCCATATACTTACTGCATTATTCCAATACTTACTGCAAAAACAAGCTTGTTTTCCCTTGTTTACAGTTTTGGGCCTTTCATGAGAGGAACAAGCTCCCAAAAATAAGCTATTTTCAAGTTCCACACAGCACAGCCTCAAACGGAATTAGTGGGAATTAGATTATTCTTTTTGTTCTCTTCCAGAAACAATACTTTACAGAAAATGAGTGGAAATACTTTTATTTCTTAACAGCAGAGTCATTCAAGACTATGACATGTTAAGTCTCAAATATAGAAGTCCTCAAATGTGAGTAAGAATGAATCAATATTTAAGCCCAGAAGACAACTCAGGACACATATTCCAAGGCAAAAATAACAACAAAGTACAGGGCAAGTCCATCAGACACCTGTTCTGAAAACAGCTCATAAGAAGGTAAATAACTGCTCAGCTTGCAAGCTGTTCCGTTTTATAGGAAATATACTTGCAAAATATTGCAGCAGATGCCCCTCTTGCTTTTTTTTTTTTTGTCATTTCAAGCTCATAAAATAGTGAGGTTTGTTCTGTTGGTTTCAGTCTTATTAACTATCATGTTTTAAAATATAGCATTGAGGGAAATGCAGTGTTGCTGTAAAGATCATCCTGGAATTATGTCACCACTGTCATCTCAGCACCTTCCCTATACTTTCACTCTGTCATCCTATGATTTTCTAACACTTTGGATTCTGTATCATTCTCCTAATGCCTGCTGCTTCAGTTGCTATTATGATCCACGTAAATTTTTTTCTCACACTCCTTCACCTGATTTCTTCCTTGGTCTTTAAAGAACAACAGAAAAGCTGTTTCACAAAGGTGCTTCCTGAGATCAATTAGTCCAGCCTCCCACTGAAAGCAGGACTAATGCCAACACTAGTTCTAATCAGGTCATGGCTTAGTCGTGACTTTGTCCAGAGAAGTCTTGAAAACCTTCAAGGAGAAAGGTTTCACAACTGCTCTAGGAAACCTGTTCCTAACTCCTATCTTTATAGTCTCTTCTTATCACCCTTCTGGAATCAAAGAGCCCAAAACCAGACACAGTATTGCAGCAGCTGCTTCAGCAACATGATAATGACAAAGATTTTCCTCAATGTGGTGGCCACATTCTCCTACCATAGGCTAGCATGCAGGCTGCCATAATTATGTCGTGAATTCACTGCTGGCTCATGTTCAGCACACACAACTGATTCCCACAATCTCTCTCAGCAAAGCTGAGAATTTTGTACTTCTCCTTGACAAACAGCCTGAGGTTTCTGTCAGCCAAATTCTGAACCCAGGCTCTATCTTGCCACAAAAAATAATTCTTTTCCCCATAGAAAAACACTGACTAATAATTAGGGTCACCTTTGAAGATACTGAACATCAGCCTCAATATCATTTTACAGGGTACTCCACTTTTAGCCACTTTATGAATTAACATTGAGCAACTGATGTGAGTACAGTGATCCATTCAGTTCAAACCACCAAACAGTCCATTCACATCACTCACAGCTCCTCTGGTCCACATACACTGTGGGAGAGTGTGTCAGAAGCCACTCTAAAGTCAACATTGGAGAATATCCACCACTGCCCTCACTGAATAACAAGTCATTTAATCTTATAAGGCCATCTGGTTGTCTAAGCAATGTTTTTACACATCTCCTTTATAGCCTGTCCTTACTTATTTCCACTTCTTTTCAGTCTCCTAGTCCACTAACAAGGACTTGCTTATATAAGTAGGTCTTTCCAAAAAAAAAAAAGTATTCACCCTCACAGGCCAGATGTCTGAGCAGACTCTCACCACAGTATCACAACTGATACTTTCCAGGTTTTCCTTTGTTAATGTAATTCAGTGCTTTACCTTTGGTAACTTCAGTCTCCAACTGTCAAAACACACCTGGTAACTCAGCAGGCGAGATAAAATGGACATAGATGGATTTCTGTTTCTCTTATCCCTGTTTCCTCAACATGCCTACTGTCCTGTCTAGGCCTGAAACTATTTAAGAAAGCATACAGTGGTTGAAACCAGTCTAAATGCGCAATGCAAAGGGTTTATCAGTATTTTTGTGGAGAGTTCCAATGTTGCTGAAATGTCAGATGAAAGAGGAAGTCTTCCTTCTTCCAGGAAGACTCCTTCTTGCAGCAAGTAGAGACATCCATATCATTGGTATGTCATGGGATGTGTATACATTGGCTTTGAAAGGAATGGGTATCACCATCATCTATCAAATTAGAGACTACCCATCAGTGTAGCAGGTCTACTGACAGATTGCAGTCACCAGGCAAAGGAGGAACAACAGACTTGAACTACACTTGTCACTCTTCTGAACAAGACTTACCATTTTCCAAAAGGCACAAGACAAAACATTTGTGCTCACATGTGCACGTGACATTGAGCAGAGGGAGTATGGAAACGCAAAATGTCAGGCCGTCTGCTTTACACCATGCAGCACAAACCAGAGAGCTGGCATGCTTTACTTCAGCTTCTTCATGATTCCTCACAAACACTTGAAATTTTTTCAATGTAAGCATAGCTTAATATAACTCTCTTCTCAAGGAAATGCAGAGAAGTGGCACAAGTCCTTCTGCAGGGTACTTCTGATCTCAGTGTCAGGCACCATCACATTGTACAGGCAGACCCTGCAGCTGTGTCCTGACCCAGAAAGCCTCACATCCACAGAAGCTGTCACTTATTCTCTGGGTACAGAAAGACCCTTGATCCCTCTCCACTCAAGTCCACCTTTCCATTTGATTAGAAAACCAAAAGTTCAATGGGTCCCTCTTTGTGGTCCAAGACAGACTGCACATTTTATTCTCTGNGCACAATGCAAAGGGTTTATCAGTAGTTCTGTGAAGAGTTCCAATGTTGCTGAAATGTCAGACAAAAGAGGAAGTCTTCCTTCTTCCAGGAAGACTCCTTGCAGCAAGCAGAGACATCCATATCATTGGTATGTCATGGGATGTGTATACATTGGCTTTGAAAGGAATGAGTATCACCATCATCTATCAAATTAGAGACTACCCATCAGTGTAGCAGGTCTACTGACAGATTGCAGTCACCAGGCAAAGGAGGAACAACAGACTTGAACTACACTTGTCACTCTTCTGAACAAGACTTACCATTTTCCAAAAGGCACAAGACAAAACATTTGTGCTCACATGTGCACGTGACATTGAGCAGAGGGAGTATGGAAACGCAAAATGTCAGGCCGTCTGCTTTACACCATGCAGCACAAACCAGAGAGCTGGCATGCTTTACTTCAGCTTCTTCATGATTCCTCACAAACACTTGAAATTTTTTCAATGTAAGCATAGCTTAATATAACTCTCTTCTCAAGGAAATGCAGAGAAGTGGCACAAGTCCTTCTGCAGGGTACTTCTGATCTCAGTGTCAGGCACCATCACATTGTACAGGCAGACCCTGCAGCTGTGTCCTGACCCAGAAAGCCTCACATCCACAGAAGCTGTCACTTATTCTCTGGGTACAGAAAGACCCTTGATCCCTCTCCACTGAAGTCCACCTTTCCATTTGATTAGAAAACCAAAAGTTCAATGGGTCCCTCTTTGTGGTCCAAGACAGACTGCACATTTTATTCTCTGTCATGATGAGCTGAGCACTACTCTTCTGTCCAACCTACTGAAATACTCTACAACACAGAAGGTTTTTGAAGACTTTTTTTTAAACAAGTCTAACAACAAAACATACCCCACTTCATATAATCACCCACTAATTCTACCCTGACTTTGGGAACTATTTCCTAATTCTGATTAAAATTCAGGAAGTATTACCTAAGTATATAAACTTCTCAGATCCTGGGATGTGGCACAGGAAGCTTTCTCTCAAAAATGCTTACTTTGAGCTGGTAACATAGCATGAGCAAAATAATAAGCTGTCAGTAGTCTAGCAGCTAGATAGTAACTAGATATTCAACTTTAGAGTGTATGCATGCCTCTGGATCACTCCTCAGATGAGCTAACATGTCATCCTATCCTATTATAATCCTATTATTCCAGCAAGAATATTATTCAAAGACACCTTCCAAAATTTCGTAACCTTACCAGTGCAAATTAAATACCAACACAGAGCAATGTGTTGAGGCATTCATTTCTTCATTTCTGAAGTATGTGCAGCAAGAACATCTTGAAGGAAGAGAAGACAACAGCCAATCATTACACAAGCGAGAAAGGAATATAAACCTTGGCCAGAAGATTTGTGGTTTAATTTCCAATGTGATCATAGCTACTTGACTTTTCTGCCTCAATAGACACAAAGAAATTTCACAGAAAAACCAGATATTATCAATCATTGCCATGATCAATTTTTTCCCAAAGAAGTTCTTTTGGGGGTTATGTAGTGCATCTTCTTGTCATTGTAAAATCTGGGCCTGAGATACGCTGTCCATCTCAAATTGCAGAGAACATAAAACGCAAGACGTGCTGAGACAATTCCACCTGCAGATATGGGCACAAATAAAAAACAGATACATCAGACATGATTACCAAAGTGTTGATCACTTGTTAGTTCCAACTATGTGATAGATCTTTTACTTTAGAAATCAGATCAGTGTTCGCCTAAGGTTTACATCAAGGCCTGTTCAACTCTTATCCAGCAAAACTCTCAGAGAGTTCTTCATAACTTCTTACTGTTCCATCATGCAGTGCTAGTTAAGATGGACTGAGGATCTTCTGGTGATGCACTGAGGGTTATGAAAAGCTGAGGGGTTTCTGCCCAAATCCCACACTGGAATCTAGGTCAGACCTAGATATTCACCTCTCTCCATTACATGGAGAGGGCAGATCCAGCTCTGGACTGTGATGACGGATTTTCTCCTTAAACCATCACTACACAAACAAAAGGCAGAGAAGACAGCATGAGCTATTGTGCTCAGTGATGATTGCTGTTTAAGGCTGACCTAGCAGATCAGAGAAACAATGCATAGAGGGTTTGGTTTCCTTTTGTCTTAAAAAAAAAAAAAGAAAAAAAGCAGTACACTGGTATCAGTATAACATGTCAGCAAGAGGGGGAAAAACTGTCTTCCTGCAATAGCAGTTGTAGTAAACATGAGCAAATAAGGAGATGCAAGGAACTTCTGGCACTGACAACCTTTATTGGGGTGCCAATTCCAGAGTCCACTGCTCTGGTATTTTAGAGGATGGCTGCTCTGTCTGTCCACAGCGTTGTGCACATCTCATGGTACCCAATCTCTTCAACTTGTGTCTCTTCACCGCAATATAGACTTTATTTGTTGTTAAGTCAACAGCAAGCACCCCTTCTTCAGCATTTATAATGCATGCTTCATTTCTTCACCTGAATGGAACAAGGCAATGCTTCACACCACACCAGTTCCACCAATCTGCAGTAACACAATGCCCACCTATCACCCAAGATTCCCCTTCACAGTGCTATGCTCCTGTCACACCTACTTCTTTTCAATATTGATGGATATACAAATATATTTCTCGCACAATTGTCAAGAAAGTCTCACTTCAGGATTCTCTGCTGTTTTCCCTCATAGGTTTGTTAAGAAACCAGAAAAGAAACCCCACAGCCTCTGTCTCCAAACTAATTGCTATGTAATATCTTTT